>CM036754.1:76180400-76780400 GCA_020796225.1 Arion vulgaris | reverse complement strand
GAAAACATGCAAAAGATCAACATCAAGGTTGCTGTGCACAGAGCTTGCGTGATGATCGTCTTGTTCTATCACAGCTTATTATACTTTTTTTTTTTTCTTTCAACGTTTTCAGACATCGACTTGTATACCTCTCAAGTAGCTAGTGATCAACCGGAATCCATGCATATCTCCAGATAGCTTGTCTCAGATTGACATAGGGTTGGCCATGTGTGTTTCCTCTGCTTATTCTATGTTGGACCTTCTTGCAGGATGTGTGCCTCTGTAACCTTACTGGTACCACATGTGCATAAGTTAGCAGGTCCGTGGACCCCGGGTTCCGAGGTATCACATGGGTTCTCAAGCTCTTGAAGAAATATTATGATTTTTGACATTTCAAACAGAAAAATAAATTTTTAACAAACTTATAAAAACATTGGTAAACAAGTTTCACTTCGAAATCAAAGGAGCGGGTCAGACCGGAGTCTAAATATCTGACATTACAAAATGAAAGATAATTTGAAGTTTCCCGCAGTCTGAGAACATTGTTTACTGTTGTAACATAAAAATAATTTATTCCTGTGCACTTTTATTATAGAGACGTTTGAGGTCCATGCCAGCAAAATGTATTTAAGAGGGGATCGGTGGTAATGCAAAGTTTGGGAACCACTGTTCTAGAGTGACAAAACAACGAAAAATGATCAAATTTAGACATGATAATACATGATCAAATTTAGACATGCGGATATTCTGTGTTCTGCCTTTTCGCGCAGCTCGTTTTCTTTATGACTCAACGGCACGATGATTCTCAACTACGCGTGTTCCTCTTGTGTTGTTACAGAGCCACATTTGGCGATCTTGCAAAAGGATTCCCAGCACCTAGTGTCTATATCGAAGCATTTCAGAGACACTTTAAGAGTCTCTAAAGCGTTTTTTCTGTCCACCAGCAGAACGTCTGCCCACTACAAGCTTGTCATATTCTTTCAAATGAGTACTGCTCGGATGTGTTTAAATGGATTAAGTTGCCCATTGACTCTATGAAGACTCCCACCATTTGACCAAGATCACATGAGCTCTACACTTTGATCTTAGCCAAATCAACGAAGTTTTTTTATTTGACATCAGAGTGTGTATACCAACAAACATAAATAAAGAGAATGAACTTCTTACTAAGAATCTAAAATCACCCAAGTCTTGTACATATATATAAGTGATTATATCAGAGCAAAACGAAGAGAAATTATTCACTATATAATTTATTTCACATCCACTGTGGCATTGTATGCGCACTGATGAGGGATTTTTAACTTGTCAAGAATAAAGAATTGTCAAAAATACAATGGATAAAAAGTTTGAATCTTGAACAGAATTATCTACCTTACTTATCGATATATTATCTTATCGAACTTGAGAAAGTTATCTAACGACCGCCATGTTTGCCATACACTTATCTCCTTCTAGCTATTGATTATTTTCAAAACAAATGCTTTTATCATTCTCAAATATCTTCCTATAATTTAGTTTCGTATCAATTCTAGATAATGATATTACAATGTGTGCATAGACGTAAATTTCGTATATACATTTTCCAATAAATATCATGTCGTCTGAATGATCTTGCAATTGTTAATATATTACTCTGAGAAAGAAAAGTTAATATTAAAACAAAATTAGAAGTATCTTTATAAAATTATGTAAGCGACAGTACTCGGTAAATGGTGTTTACAGTACCCCCATACGCTCATGGAAACTGAGTTTAATAATCAAAACGCCATTTCGTGTTTGAATAGAGAGATGTTAAAGCTATCGCTATGTTATTTTTTGTATTCCGTATGCGTTTATTTTATAATTTATAATAGTTTAGCCAGTGCATTGGCTGTGAGTCACCAACAAAAAAAATCGCAAGCCAATATATCGGATCACAAGTGCTAAGGGGTTAAAGATATTATCGGAATAAATTTGGTCTTTTATTTTTGGAACAGTTACGAACAATTGTTTCTTAAACTAAACTAGTTACGTTTTCTTTTCTTTAGTTGTGCTTGACAATATTAAGACTTAGACGTGGGTAAATTGTGTTATACATGTATATACTTATATACAGTGGCGACTCGTCATTAAGGGCCAGTGGGGCCAGGCCCCACCAAAAATAATGTATAACGTGTATTTATTATTTTATAAATTAAAATATAGCAACCAAAAACCATGATTTATCCGGAAACAAATGTCTGGCCCCACCAACAAAATTACCCAAGCGCATGCTTATATATATATATATATATATATATATATATATATATATATATATATATATATATATATAGATGTATCATCGGTATCATCAATTAGCATGTCACTTGAGGAACGTCGCTTCTGTTACAGCCCACTTGAAAAACTCTCCATCTCTAGCAAGCCTCCTCCAGCGTCATGTTCAAGATTCTTTTTATATCCGCTTGGTTCTCACTTTCCTCTTGCTCCAGGAACTATGCTTTACATTACCGTTTTCTCAAAAATCAGAGTTTAACCTGTCCAAAATATTTCCTCTTCGGGGAAATAGTCTTATTTATGAGCCAATGTTCCTAGATATGCAGGTCTTGTAGGATGTCTTTGTTTTTTCTCTTCTATGTCCAGGATGTTCTAAGAACTTTCGTAAAACCTTCTTTCGAAAGATTTTATTTTGTTCTTTAATGTTTCCGTTATGGTCTACGAGTCGTATCCATATGTTGCCACAGGGAATATGCATGTTCTTAGAAATATTTTTATTTCTTTACTTGTATCATGCCATAGTTTCTTCATGCTGACCAACCTCTGGGAAGACATAGCTCATCTTCTTCTAACTTCTTTCTCACAATCTCCATTGTTGTTAATTATGGAGCTAAGATATTCCAAATCTGTGATCTTCTCGATGTTTTCATTATTGATGTTCATTTTTTTTCGTTGAGATTTTGCTTTATCGTTGGACATAATGTTAGCCTTCTTTGTATTCAGAATCTTCCGTGAGTTGACGGGATTGGAAAGGGGATCAAAGAATAGTACCACTGTGACCTTCAAGGCATGTCGTAAGAGTCGTCTGAGGTAGGGTGTAGGAAGTTCCCCTAGTAAATAAAAATGTCACAGAAATCGGATGTGCTTAACTACTTGTCGGCGAATAAGTGGCAAAACGTGCAATTGCTATTAGGTTCAGATCACATACAAATCACAAAGAGTGGTTTAACAAGTGGTCGTTATGGAGCGTTATAAGAAGAAGAAGAAGAGGAGGTATACGGAATAAGGTTCTGATGTTTATTGTGTTTTTGACAGAGTGAATTAGCAATTCCAACCCCGTGTCACTATTTGAGAGGAGAATGACTATTTGTCACTCCTAACATTTCTCATTATATGTTCTGCATAGATGTTGAATAAATATGGAGAGAGTATGCATCCTTGTCTTACTGCCCTTTTGTACTTGGAACCATATTCTGATGTTTCTCCAGCTATTCTGACTGCTGATTGATATTCGTGATAAAGTGTTTCTATTAGATGTATCAAATGTGATGGGAACCCCATGTTTTTCATGTTGTTCCACAATTTCTAATGATGTACATAGTTGAACGTTTTCCTGTAATCTACAAAACAAGTATGGAGATCCACATTATATTCTCTACATTTTTCAAAGATGTTTCTCATGTTAAAATGTGGTATCTGGGGCCTATGCCATGTCTGAAATCTGCCAGGACTTCATGTAGTTCACATTCCTACTTTCTATCCTTTTCATGATAGCCCGCAGTAGGATTTTGCCGGCATGACTGATTAATGCAATCATTAGAATCAAATAGCTTGTCCTGAGCAGAACTTTGTCAACCCCAACAGTCCTCCGGAATTTCTCTCTCTCATAGGCCAGATGTCCCGCCTCTGCAACCGTCATGTTCAAACTATCAGTTACATCCTGAATCCATCTTCTCCGTGGTCTTTCTGTACTTCTGTCTGCCGGTATGCCTCTTTCAATGATGGTCTTCTCCAGCCCATCGTGTCTTTATATATATCTAAAATACCTCAATTTTCCCCTTTTTTATTTGTAACATCAGCCAGTTTTCTTTGATTTTGAGTTATTTCAATAAACTATTTGTTCTCTTCTCTGTCCATGATATACGAAGTACTCTTCTGTAACACTTATATCCAAAAACACATATATGTTTTTTCTATATATGATTAATGCGATAGTACGGTAATTGTTGTACATTTTTAGCTTTCTTGTCTTTGGAATGGGGATATGACTGTTTCCATGTCTCAGGCCCAGATGCACTATTCCAGATCTTGACGCATATTGTATGGTAAATGCGACTCCTGCCTAGAATACTTCTGTTCGTATATCGTCGCATCCTAGTAACAAGACATATCTTTTGTTTATGCATCAATGATGGAAATATCTAGCACTTGACAAAACATATCTTTTGTTTATGTAACAATGATGAAAATATCTAGCACTTGACAAAACATATCTTTTGTTTATGTAACAATGATGGAAATATCTAGCACTTGACAAAACATATCTTTTGTTTATGTAGCAATGATAGAAATATCTAGCACTTGACAAAACATATCTTTTGTTTATGTAGCAATGATAGAAATATCTAGCACTTGACAAAACATATCTTTGTTTATGCAGCAAAGATGAAAATATCTAGCACTTGACAAAACATATCTTTTGTTTATGCATCAATGATGGAAATATCTAAAACTTGACAAAACATATCTTATGTTTATGTAACAATGATGGAAATATCTAGCACTTGACAAAACATATCTTTTGTTTATGCAGACAATGATGGAAATATTACCACTTGACAAGCATATCTTTTGTTTATGTAACAATGATGGAAATATTTAACACTTGACAAAACATATATTTTGTTTATGCAACAATGATGGAAATATCTAGCACTTGACAAAACATATCTTTTGTTTATGCAACAATGATGGAAATATCTAGGACTTGACAAAACATATCTTTTGTTTATGCAACAATGATGGACATATGTAGCACTTGACAAAACATATCTTTTGTTTATGCATCAATTATGGAAATATCAAGCACTTGACAAAACATATCTTTTGTTTATGCATCAATGATGGAAATATCTAGCACTTGACAAAACATATCTTTTGTTTATGCAACAATGATGGAAATATCTAGCACTTGACAAAACATATCTTTTGTTTATGTAATAATGATGGAAATATCTAGCACTTGACAAAACATATCTTTTGTTTATGTAACAATGATGGAAATATCTAGCACTTGATAAATCATATCTTTGGTGTATTTATTATTTGTTTTGATGTTAACACCGTTTCCACTTTGATGATTTAATATTTCTTAAACACTTACACCGTCCAAACAAGCTATGGAATGCTTCCTTGTAATTTGAGCTCATTCTTAAGTATATGAATATTGTCACTGTAGAGTTAACTGATTCCGTCAAAAAAGCAAATGTCCAAACAACAGCTGATAAACCAATAACTGGAGCACCTCCTAATCTTTCTGTTCCTGTCATCAAAATAGTGGCTAAGACTGAAGGTATATAGCTGATAACAAATATAAGAGAGATGAGAATAACCATTTTTACAACTGTTTTATCTCTATTGGACATGCTGGAAGGATTCGATGTTTTTGAACTCGCTCGTCTCCAGTTTGTTTTTTCAATGAATTTTTTTACCAGTGCAATGGTAAAAACAACTGTCATTACAAATGCCATAAGCTCAAAAAATGCATTCAATGATAACACAATTTGTTGAACTATTTGCCAGTCTGAAGAATACACAATACTTAACAAAGTAACGTTGAATAAAGGGAAGTCTACTGGACCTATGCCCCAGACGGCGTAGATTGGTAGAATGCTAGCCAGCACAAAGATAAAAATGCCGATAATAGCAGCTGTTGTTGTCTTTCTAGTCAAGATCAGCTTCACTTTCAAAGGCGTGGCAACACATAGGTAGCGTTCGAATGTTATGAATGCCGTTATCCAGCAAGTTACACGGGTAAACAAGACGTGAGGCCAGACTGTTGTAATAAGCATAATTGATGTAATGTCTACATATATCCATAGATTTGCCAAAATAGGGTTATACTGCTGACTGTAAATGAATAAAAATAGAGACGCCCCTGCATCAGATACAGCCAATCCTAGTAGAGGAACGTTGACAGAATCATGAGCTCCCTGTTTGATAAATACCACGATATTGATAATATTGAAAATTATACCACAAAAACTGACCACGCCTGTGAAGCCAGTACATACAATCCAGTTCATATACTTTATTTCTTCCCATGAAACGAAACCTTCTTCAAAAACGAACGAACTTGTTGTACTTGTGATAATAGCATCCATTACGTTAAGTCTTACTGATTTCAGTTGCGAAAAACCAGATTCCAAAATGACTGGAGCAAATTTCTTCAAATGATCTGCGATAGATGACTGCTGTTAACCTCAACAAGCAGTAGGTGGAAAGTAGGCAGGAGATATTTTTTTTGAATAATTGTAATTTAGTCCAACGATTCTGCAAAAGAAGAAATTTGATATCATGACGATGCTCTTGCTTCGTTCTTTGAAGTTGTGATAATATCAATGACCTGAGGCTGTGAGGCAAACAGGATTCGTGAAAAGAAAGAAAGAAAGAATAGTTACAGTGAATATTTTTACAGCATTTATAGTTTTAAGGTTTTAAAGCCGAAGGATTGACTTCATTGCACCAGGTTTGACCCCATATGGCTCGGTCCCTCTCCGCAGAAGTGGCACGCCACCTGCCAAGAGTATAACACAAAGCACGAACTCCGTAGCTCCAGCAACAATCCTAGGGTCTCTGAAAAAACTGCACTCGTGAACGGATTCGAACCCACGACCTTCGAGGGCACGCAAGGCAAAGGGCTTAACCACTCAGCCACAGAGACCCCCAATCATTTATAGAACAGCACAAGAACATTATAAAAATCTGAAAAATCCCGACTGGTTCTTTACTTTGGTTTTATTTTGTTATCTGTTGATAACTGTAATACAAAGTTATGCAATTATAACTTGAATGTCTTTTTAAAAACAATTTAGAAAGTTTACAAACGTTGACATATTAATCTAAAGGAAGATAACTAAAAATATGAAGCAGACATGTATTAGACTGGTTTGTGTAAACAAAATAGGAGGTTGTTGTCACACAATTGGAAATCGTAGACTTTATATATATATATTCAAGGCTCAGGAAAAATATTTAAAGCCACAGAGATATGGTTTTACAGAAGATTGATGAGAATCCCATGGACTGCAAAATGACTAATGTATAGGTGCTGAATGAGGTCAAGACACAGAGAAAGTTTATCATCAATATAAGAAAGAGGCAGTCATCATTATTCGGGCATGTGATGAGGAAGGGAGGTTTAGAGCACATTGTGACAACCGGTAAAATCGAGGGAAGACGAGACAGAGGAAGACAGAGAGAGAAAATCTTGAATAGCCTCACGACATGACACGGAAGAACGTCAACATCTCAGATGATAGCAGGGGTCAAAGGCGCATGGGGACAACACCGCACAAGGATTAGTGAGCTGGCACTAATATAGATCCTACACCACCTCCATGTGGTGACTCTGGTAACATACACTGGTTCCTGTCTGGTTAAGCGGGTAGGGATCGAGGGAGAGCTACTCTGGTGTAGGTAGAGATGTAGAGGTAGTCACGCTGGATGGGATCCGCTTGCAACACAGACGGGCGGAATCCCAGAGTGACTATTAATGCTCGTCTCTCCTGGCTGATGGAAAAATTTGAACGGATAAACGTCAAGAGTGCATACAAAGAAGAGTCGTCGGCCCACATGGGGCGAAACTCGGAGTCCAAAGGTAGGGCCCCGAGTTGAGTTGCACGCTCGAAACTCCGAGCTCTGAGGAAGGGGGACCGAACAAACAAACATATAGGATGAGAGGTGCATCCAGCGAAGAGATGTTAGCCCACATGGGGCGAAACTCGGGCCCCTATCTCAGGGCTTGGGGGCCCGATTTAAGCCCCAGGTTTGGACAGCATAGAGGCAGATGTGAGCACGGTGAGAACGTACGGAGATAGTGAGGTAGGCACCAGGGCAGAGCGAGCACGCATGCGGACGATGCACGGGTGGGCCCACCGGTGGGTAAAGTGCACGGTGCAGATGATGAAGCGAAGTGAAGGCCTGGCAGGCGTGGCTGGCGAGGAAGGCGTGACAGGTGTGAGGGTGAGTGGACCACCCAAGTGTGTAGAAGACTGGAGGGCCCAGCAGAGGTTGAAGCTAGTGAGCGTTTCCGCTCGCAGAGAATTATTGCTGCCTTGTAGTTTGATTGGGGACAATCAAAGGCTAGCGGAGTAAACTGAACACTGAACGTCAGGAAAACCAAGTAGTCCAGAAAAAGACAGGTTTTCTGGGCAGATGTCGCTCATCAGCCCGGGAGGGTAGGTCGTCTAAGGGTAGCTAACCTTAAAGGAAATACCAACCTGCTGCCTTGTAGGTTGGCTGGGGATAACAAAATGCTAATGGAGAGGGAACCTAGTAAACGCTGGTTGAAATTGGATACTTCCCCGAAGGATAAGCACTAGAGCTCCAAATTGTACTGAACTTTGTGACGTAAACTTACGTTCATGGCAAAGGCTGTGTATATATCACAATTAGAATGATAAACATGGCCGAATAAGAACGATCGTGAGAGAGAGACAGAGAGAGGGGGGGCGGAGGGGAGATGATAGAAAACACCAGAAACAGAGATTTGGGGAGATCCATGATCGTCTACGCCGGCATGTCACCTGATGATGATAATTATATAAGATGTTTGTTTAACATAAACTTCAGAACCATCTAAATGCGTTCAAGCTATGTCCATCACATATTTAGGCGTCAAGCTAAAGAGGCCAGCCGTTCGCTTCCTCTTTGATTAGCTCAAACAGACTGGATACAAGAGAGACTCAAATTTAACTGTATCAGTCTCTCTTGTATCACATCTGTTTGAATTAATCAAAGAGGAGACGAACGGCTGATCTCTTGGCGCATAAAAATAAAACTCTTAAGATAGTTGGGAACCGTTAACATTGTAAGACAGCTCATCTAGAAAAAGTGAAAATGATTTCAAATCTCGGCTGCAAGCGACCTTACCCATTCACGGAGAAGACTTTGATAGTAAACTGCAAGATTAAACCCAGAACAGAAGTTCCTAAGACATTATATCAAAGTATTCAGTGGCATTCTCTCGCGAACGTATTCAGTGGCATGCTAAAAACTTCTACGACTACACTGGTGCCAATCTGTATCGACCATGTCGTATCCTTGCATTCATAAACTGGATAGAGAAAGGGAGAACGAGAGGAAGATCTAGAAGACGATGTGTGCAAGATGTCATTGACGATCTGAGAATGACTGCTGCTGACGTCGGTCATCTTGCACAGAATATAGTTTTTCAGGGCTGCTCTCACAGGAGCCAAGTTCTGGAAGAGACAAGCGACTTGATGATGATGATGATGATTGAGAAAGAAAGTCTGCTGTGCTTGAAACAGCGATTCTACATATCAACATGTCCAGAAAACATTCGAGAGAAGATTCAGCACCATCTATATTATTCCATCACTAAAGACAAGTCAGTAGAGAGCCGCGGTAGCGTAGTTGTTAGTGAACTCGCTTCTCAAGGCTGGTGCTCCGGGCTCAGCTCCCATAGTGGTCGTGGAATTTTTCCCCACCACGACGGCTCTCAGGTCGACCCAGCCTCAACTGGGTACCAGACATGCTCTGGGAAAGCAAAGGCGGCCGTTGTGATGCTGACCACATCACCCATCGCGTGCGGACGTTCAATGAAAAATACATGTCTAACACTGTATTGCCCTATATACCCCAAGGTATGAAAGGGTTCCTTTACTTTTACTTTTAAAGACAAGTCAGTGGACTCAATAATTCACTAGAAAATCGACATGACATCATCAACCTTAGCTATGCTCTCACAAAAAGTGAAAAGGAAAACATGCTGGGTATCAACATCAAGGTTGTTGTGGACAGAGAGTGCGTGTTGATCACTTTGTTCTATCAGAGCTTCTTCTTATACTTCTTCTTTTTTTTCTTTTTCTTTCAACGTTTTCAGACATCGACTTGTATACCTCTCAAGTAGCTAGTGATCAACCGGAATCCATGCATATCTCCAGATAGCTTGTCTCAGATTGACATAGGGTTGGCCATGTGTGTTTCCTCTGCTTATTCTAAGTTGGACCTTCTTGCAGGATGTGTGCCTCTGTAACCTTACTGGTACCACATGTGTATAAGTTAGCAGGGCCTATCTTGTACGTGTTACCTCATGATGGTACCTCAACCTATTGTGTTCTATTCGTAGCCGAAATATGACTAAATCATTTATGAATTACATGAGACAAATATAAATGCATTGAACATGCTCTGCTTGATGTGTACATACGGGATTTTCTAGATCAGGATTTTGTTTCCCAAACTGGGGTCCGTGGATCCCCGGGGTTCCACGAGGTACTCACATGGGTCCTCAAGCTCTTGAAAAAATATTATGATCTTTGACATTTCAAACAGAAAAATAAATTTTTAACAAATTTATAAAAACATTGGTAAACTAGTTTCACTGCGAAATCAAAGGAGCGAGTCTAAATATCTGACATTACAAAATGAAAGATAATTTGAAGTTTGCCGCAGTCTGAGAACATTGTTTACTGTTGTAAGATAAAAATAATTATTTCCTGTCCACTTTTATTATAGAGACGTTTGAGATCCGTGGCATCAAAATGTATTTCCCGATCTAGAAGCACTTGAGCTTTTCAGCTCTTCGGCTCGGTTCCTTGGACATCGTAACCCTTCGGTTCGGTGCCACAAACACCGTAAATCTGGGGAATCTGTGGCTTTTTCTGCCATTCCTCGGAATTGAACCCGCACACACAGAAGGATAGTCACCCGTAGTCCAACGCTCTACGAACACGCTGGGCAGACGGGTCAAAATGTATTTAAAAGGGGGATCGGTGGTAATGCAAAGTTTGGAAATCACTGTTCAGTATGAAGTCAGCATACAACAGTTTGTCCTGAGCAGAACTTAACAGTCATTTTCTCATAGATCAGATGTTATTTCACCACTGCCACCTTGTTCCAGTTATGTATTGGTTATTGGTTATTGGTTACTAAACTGACGTCATTGCACTCCGGGCAGACCCATAAGTGCTCAGTCTCCCCAACAGATATCGAAGAGTATGCATACTGATGGTTCCTGTGGCTCGCTGATTAAACACACCTCTCACTCTGCCTCTCAGACATACAGTTCGACTTGAACAACGTGTAACTCCAAACTACGCGTGTTCCTCTTGTGTTGTTACAGCGCCACATTTGGCGATCTTGCAAAAGGATTCCCAGCACGTGGTGTCTATATCGAAGCATTTCAGAGACACTTTAAGAGTCTCTAAAACGTTTTTTTCAAAATAATGTTTGCAAAACTATTGGAGCGAAGAGCAAGACATATATTAGAGCCCCAGTTAAGCAATAGCCAGTTTGGGTTTAGGAGGGGTAAGAGCTGCACAGACGCAATATTTACACTAAGACAGATCTGCGAACAAACAATTGAATACAATCAAAGTAAACAGCTTATATTTATAGACCCAGAAAAGGCATTTGATAGAGTAAACAGGTGCAAACTATGGAAGATCCTTGAAGAATATGGCGCCCAGGGACAACTATTAGGTAATATCATGGCCTTATATCAAGATAGCCAGAGTACAGTAAGAACAACAGAAGGAATGACCGACTGGTTCTCCATTACATCAGGTGTTAGACAACGCTGTGTCCTCTCACCACTACTCTTTATTGCATATATGGATAAAATAACTCAAGAGTCAAATTCAGATAATGATGAAATAAACGAACTGCTATTTCCAGATGATCAGTGCCTGATACATCAAAATGAACAAGATCTACAACATCATATTGACACCTTGAACAAAAATTGTGTAAAATATGACATGAAAATCAACAACACTAAAACAGAAATAATGAATATGGGAAGAAAACATAATAATCTAGACATCCATGTCAATGCACTAAAATAAACCAAGTGAAAGAATTTAAATATTTAGGAATCATATTCACAGAAGACGGAAAACTGGATAGAGAGATAGAGGCTAGAGTACAAAAGCAAATGCTGTAACCTACCAGCTAGCCCCATTGTTAAGGCACCCAAATATTTCACAGGCAGCTAAGCAACAGATGATCAACAGTATTTTTATACCTACTTTGTGTTACCAGAGCCAAACATGGACATTGAGCAAAGCGCAGTCACAAAAATAACTACATGTGAAATGCGTTGCCTGCGAAAAGTTACCAACAACACAAGAAAAGACAGAATCACCAACATCAGCATAAGAAAGAAAGTTGGCACAAAACCTTGTTTGAATTACTTTAAGAAACAAAGAATGAAGTGGTTTGGCCACTTAATAAAAATGCATCCAAACTCCACAGTATACAGTCTTCTACAACAGAACATGGGGAAAGAAGGCAAGAGGAAGACCACGGAAAAGATGGTTAGATGACGTAGCAGAATCCTGTGAAAGAGCAAAGATAACAATCACATAAGCCACCAGAACAGCGCAAGACAAAAACAGAAAATCACGACACTGGGCAACAACCCGGTAGCAGTGTGACGACAAAAGAAGAAGAAGAAATCGTTTTTTTTCTGTCCACCAGCAGAACGTCTGCCCCTTACAAGCTTGTCATATTCTTTCAAATGAGTGCTGCTCGGAATGTGTTTAAATGGATTAAGTTGCCCATTGACTCTATGAAGACTCCCACCATTTGACCAAGATCACGTGAGCTCTACACTTTGATCTTAGCCAAATCAACGAGGTTTTTTTTTTTATTTTACATCAGAGTGTGTATACCAACAAACATAAATAAAGAGAATCTTCTTCTTCTTCTTCTTCCAACGTTTTCAGACATCGATGTGTATACTTTTAAAGTAGTTAGTGGTCAACCGGAGTCCATGTACATCTCCGTATAGCTTGTCTTGGACTGATATGGGGATTGGCCATGTGTTTTTCTCTGTTCCATGTACGTTGGACATTCTTGCAGTATGTGTGTCTCTGTCATCTTGCTGGTGCCACATGTACATATGTCAGGGGCCTATTTTATACTTGTTAAACAGATGGTACCTCAGTCTATTGTGCCCTGTTCGTAGACGAAAAATGACAACCTGTTCCTCTCTACTTAGTTGGTGGTAAGCATCGTCCTTTTCATGCCCTGGGTGATCTCTCAGCCATTTGTTCTTGTAGGCCATTTTTATCCGTACTTTTGCTTCCTCATATGTCATACTGGTGTCTGTCTGTGGTAGCCTGCTTCCTGCTTTTACCAATATGTCTGCAATCTCATTTCCAGGTATTCCGCAGTGAGATGGTATCCACTGTATTACCACTCTAGAGAAGATGTTGCATACTTGGTGTAGTGATGCTTGCAGTTCCTTCAAGTTGTTATCGTCTTCATTTTTAGAGCAGTAATTACTGACAGGGCATCAGTAAGAAATACCAGGTTTTCATTTACATGTTCCTCTGACACTATGGCTTCTGCTGCCGCTTTTAGGGCCTCTGCCTCTGCTCTGTAATTGCTGGAGAACCTTCCTGTCGCTAATTTTAGCTTCCTGAGTTTCATGTCACTGAGCACTATGAGGGCTCCTCCTCCTCCATTTTCAGTTGCATTTGCTGCAGACCCATCTGTGTATACATGGGTCCACCTGCTGTTAGGAAAGTGTTCCTTTAGGTACTCGGTGGCCAGGAGTTTTCTTTCTTCACTTGTTTGTTGGTTTTTCCTACTATCCCTGTGATGTTCTCATTCAGCTCTGGGAATTTTGTATCTTTCCATATCTGTCTTGTGTTGGTGTATTTTAGTGGTTTGGGGTAACTTCAGCACATGATGGTTGTTTGCTCATCATCATCTTGGTTGTCGCTGCAAAGTTGGTTCGTTTTAGTCTGCCCCTTCCTAGCCCATTCATTTTGTGGTACATTGGGTGATCTTCTAGTCTCTTGAACTTTTCTGCTTGTTTTTGTGCTCTGCTGTCTCTTATATCCTCCATTGGTTGTAGGCCGGTGGTCTTCTCCATTTCCTGTATTGGAGTAGATCTCATTCCCCTGTAATAATTCTCATAGCTTGGTTCTGAACACGGTTGATTTTATTGAAGTTGGATTGGGCTACAGTTGCCCATGCAGAGATTCCATAGTCCAGTGTCGGGCGAACATATCCCATATAAAGCTTCTTTAAAACATTGTTATCTGCCCCCAGGTTGTGCCAGCTAGTTTTTCATGATTGCCATCCTGGATTTTGCTCGGGTTTTGTTTTTTTTCAATCTGAGCATGCCATGTCATGCGCTGGTCGAAGGTGATTCCAAGGTATGTGGGGTTTTTCTCTGGGAGCAATATATGGTTATTTAGTAGGAGCTTTGGACTTTGGGGCTTTGTTGATAGGGAGAAAATCGTATATGTCGTTTTCTTTTCATTGGCTTTGATCAGCCATGTATTGGACCATTGGTCTAGGGATGTGAGGGCCTGTTGTATTCTGCTTGTTGCAGCGGTAATGCGCTCCTCTGATGTCCACAGGGCCAGGTCATCCGCATACAAGGCGTGGTGGATCCTTCTGGGTATGTTCTCGGTTATGTCATTGATGTATATGAGGAACAGTGTTGGCGACAGTACTCCACCCTGAGGAACTCCTTGTTCTAGTGTTGTTTTCCTGCTGGTGAACTCTTGCACTTGCACTTTAGCAGTTCTTTTTCTAGATACTGTGATATCCATTTGTACATTCGTCCTGCTACTAGGTTTCTGCGCAACTTCACTTTTAGGCCAGCCTTCCACACTTTATCAAAAGCCTTCTCCAGATCTACCCATACTGCTAGCGTTTGTTTTCCCTCTTGAAAAGCATCCTCTATCTCCTGGGCGATGTATGTCACTTGATCTTCTGTAGATCTGTGTTTTCGAAAGCCTGCTTGTTGTGGGAGTAGCAAGCCCTTTTCTTCCAAATGCCACATTAGTCTGGTGTTGATCATGCGCTCTAGCAATTTTCCTACGCAGCTCAGTAGGCTAATTGGTCTATAACTGCTAGGGTCTGTGGGATCCTTCCCCGTCTTTTTATCGGTATCAATATAGCTTCCTTCCATTCTTTGGGTATAACGCCACTTTCCAGCTACAGTTAAATATTTCTAGTAGCTTCTTTTTTGCTTGTCGTCCCATTTCTATTATCATTTCATTAGTTATCCCATCATTGCCTGGTGATTTTCTTTTCTTTAGAGAGCGTAATGCTTTTTCTAATTCATGTATTGTGAATTTAGTTGTCATGTGCTCCTCCAGGGGACCTTGAATGAGGTCGTGAGCCATTAGTTCTTCTTTTATGGTTTCCTCCCTTTCTTCAGGAACATCTATAGATTTACTTGTGAAAGTGCTCACTAAGGATATTGGCAGCTTGTTTCCCGCTTAGCTGTTCATCATTCTGTTTGATGGTGATTGTGTGCTTGTATTTATTTTCTTGGTTTAGTGCCCTGGCTAGTTTCCACAACTTATTTCCATCTCTGTCTAGGTTAAGGCTTTGTGTTTTTCTATCCAGCTGTTTCTAGCATTTTCGTTTAGTGTTCGTTTGTATCTTGCCGAGGTGGCTTTAAGTTTAATGTTTGCTTCTGTTGTTCTTTCTATTTCTGCAATGTTTCTTGCTTTCGTTAGTTCTACTTCTAGTTGTTCTAATTCGTCCGTCCAGAATGGGCTGTAGTTTGGTCTCGCACCTCGAGGGATGGACTCGGTGGCTGCTTTTGGAGGGCTTTGTTGAAGTCTGCAACCCAGCTTTAGCATACTCTTGCGTATGTTTAGGGGTTCACAGTATAGGTCTGTCAGAGTGCAAATTTCCCCAGTCTGCTCGTTTGTAGTTCCATCTTGGTAGCAGCTTTGGTTGCTGTGGGGTGTATGCAACATTTACGGCCAGCTTTACCGGTCTGTGATCACTTCCTGCAAGTTGGTCCAGCACCATTCTGTCAATTTTGTGGTGGATGTCACCTGTGCTAAAGGCCAGGTTTGGTGTGGAGGTGGTTTTCCAGGTTCTGGAGTAGTAACTAGGTTTATCCTCAGCATTGTTGATTAAGTGTAGGTTGCTGTCTATCTCCCAGTCCTCCACCTCATCACCTCTGTTATTGTATCCTGGTAGCCCCACCGCTTGGAGTGACTATTAAAGTCTCCTACTACTATGCAGTTTGTTGGTATTATGTTCATGTTCTCCAGTACTAAGTCTTTGTTTGGAGGGCAGTAGATGTTATAGATCCGGGTGCTCCCAATTGGGGTCTATCCCTACAATTTCTGACTGTCTACTAGCACATACTGTTATTTCTTGACATGCAATCTCATTTCGGGATTCTCAATCTCTTTGCGTCCTTCCCTGTCTAATCGGAAGGTCTGATATCCTCTAATGGAAAATCTGTGGCTAGAGTTTAGGTGCGTCTCTTGTATGCATGCTATGTCTATCTGCTCCTGTTGTAGATATTTTGTTAATGGGACCTTCTTCTTTAGTACTCCCTCTGCATTTCACTGCATAATGTTGAATGTTCTATGATTTGCTTCACTAGTGTTTGTCCCTGCTAACTGTCCCCTGGCTCGGCGGCGTGGATCGATCATTCCTGCCGTCTGTCGAGACTCCGGTTGACCACTACTCTTTTTTGTATACTAGTCGATGTCGTCGTAAAACGAATTGCGCTGCACATTGTGCACCCGTCTTCTGCGGCGTTTCTGTCAGGCTGCCCACCTTTAGCCTTAATTTATTAACCTACAAGGCAGCAGGTTGGACTCGCACTTAGCCCATCGCCACGCGGTGCGCTACCTATCGATAATAGGTTACGCTATTCTCCGATACGGCGCCGGCACACTCAGGGCCACAATGTACGGTCAGGCGTTTGCTCTGACCATACATACACAAACACGGACACTAATCAACACGTTTTATCCGCTTTTAGTAGCCAGAAACCGCGTAAATCACACCGCAATCACAAGAAATCGCGCACAGTTTATCCGTTAGGAATTTTCACACCCGACATGTTGGCGACCGGAAATCGAGTCCCAATAAAGAGAATGAACTTCTTACTAAGAATCTAAAATCACCCAAGTCTTGTATATATATGTAAGTGATTATATCAGAGCAAACGAAGAAAAATTATTCACTATATAATTTATTTCACATCACTGTGGCATTATATGCGCACTGATGAGGGTTTTTTTTAACTTGTTAAGAATAAAGAATTGTCAAAAATACAATGGATAAAAAGTTTGAATCTTGAACTGAATTATCTACCTTACTTATCGATATATTATCTTATCGAACTTGAGAAAGTTATCTAACGACCGCCATGTTTGCAATACACTTATCTCCTTCTAGCTATTGATTATTTTCTTAACAAATGCTTTTATCATTCTCAAATATCTTCCTATAATTTAGTTTCGTATCAATTCTAGATAATGATATTACAATGTGTGAATAGACGTAAATTTCGTATATACATTTTCCAACAAAAATTATGTCGTCTGAATGATCTTGCAAATGTTAATATATTACTCTGAGAAAGACAAGTTAATATTAAAACAAAATTAGAAGTATCTTTATAAAATTATGTAAGTGACAGTACTCAGGAAATGGTGTGTACAGTACCCCCATACGCTCATGGAAACTGAGTTTAATAATCACAACGTAATTTCGTGTTTGAATAGAAAATTATTTTAACGCTATCGATATGTAATTTGTTGTAACTCAGAATGCGTTTATTTTATAATGTAGACTAGTTTAGCCAGTGCACTGGATTTGAATTATCTTTAAAAAAAATGGTAAGCCGATATATCAGATCACAAGGGCAAAGAGGTTAAAGATATTATCAGAATAAATGTAGTCTTTTTTTCTTGAACAGTTATGAACAATTGCTTCTTAAACTAAACTAGTTACCTTTTCTTTTCTTTAGTTGTGCTTGACAATATTGGAGATCGTCTATTATCATGCAAGTGCTTGTTATATGTTATTTAGTATCTTTTCTGATCTCTCTCCTGATTTCTCTTGTGCAGTTTCTGTATTTCGCTTCATTACGATCTATCCTAGTCTGCTTTAGTTTTCGTTTTCTATAAGTCTCAGTGTTTCCTCCATAATTTAATTCTGCTTCTTGCGTACTTTCTTTGGGATAAAGTTTTGATCTGACGAGATCTTCTTCTTCTTCAGCAATCTCTGGACATGCGCATAGTTTACTGTGGACCACAAACTGGGCAGTCAGCTTCATGTCTGTCAGGTTTCCCAAAGCTTAGTTTTTAGGTCGACTAAGTGTGTCCACATGTTGCTTCAGAGCTCACACAGGAGAGGACAGTCTTGCAGGATATGCTCTGGTGTCTGTTCTGCCTGCTGACACTGGCAGAGAGCTTTTTGACTTATTCCTAGTCTATATAAATGTTTGTTCAGTCTGCAGTGTCCGGTGAGTAGGCGAAATATAATGACCTAGTCTGTTCTGCTGGTATCTTTGAGGAAGTCTTTTCCCTAATCATATCCAGTGTTTATCTTCCAGTCTACTGCAGATTTTCTCTGTATGAAGGTTTTGACATCTTGAAAAGACAGGGTAAATTTGCTCTTTGGCACTGTCCTCCTTAGCTAAGACATCAGCACTCTCATTGCCTGCAATGCCACAGTGAGATGGAATCCACTGCAAGTGAATTTCTGCCTTTTCTAAAAGCTGAGCAAGTTATATTTGTAGGCTCTGTCCTGTGCTGTCATCGGATATAGCCTCCAGGGCTTGTATAGCTGACAGTGAGTCTGTAAGAAACACCATCTTGCCTGCAGATGCGTGCAGCTTATTCATGTGCTGTGCTGCCATCAGAAGGGCTAAGAGTTTTGCTTTGTAGTTGAAACATATTCTTCCAGTAAGGGTCGCTAGAGACACAGTAGTAGCATCTGGGTGCCTAATGTACCTCCTGCTCCACCATTCATGGTTGCCTCCATTGCCGATCCATCTGTGTAAATTCTTGTCCAGCTATCTTCTGGAAACATGTAATGGAGATGTTCCGTTGCAGTTGCTTTCTTCACTAGATTGGGCTCGACATCTTTGCTTAACAAATTGGGGATGGAGGTTGAGAAGTTTAACTGAGTCTGGTTTCCAGTGATCAAAACTTTCTGGCGGTTACCAGAAACTACATCCGTCGTAGTCTAAATGTAGTGTGCCGTGACATTCGTTACTCCTATTGTATCGTTACCTTGATAAAGGCTTTTTGGTCAAAACGTTGCTGTGTATTGTCATTGTTTTTGTATTTCGTAAAACAACAGTACTTTGTTATTATGTTTTTCACCAGTTTATACAGTTTTACTGCAGTCTCCCCCTTATATCGATAGAATGATCAAAAAGTAATTCTTTTGGTATTGGAGTTATAATTTTTTTTGCTTCTTATAACAGATGTTATTGGTGATTGATCAAACATTTCTCTGATCTAATCACCTCTTCTAAATTCGTCCCCTTTTATGTTCATAATTTTTCGCAGACATCTACAAAAATGGGACGAATTATCTGAGTTTAGTCATTAACAGTATCAGTTATCAGTTATATGAGGACTATCATCATAGCTCTCCGGACATATCCATATATCATGGAGATGCTCCGATCTACGCATAAGTACATCCAGCAGCGTCCAGCGGCCCAACATGCCAGTTCGATGTTGAGTAATCATATGTTAATCCTTAACAATATGTTGTCTACATGTCCCATTTTCATTGTTGAGCATCCACATTTGTTAGGAGTGGACTGGAAGAAGTCTTTGGTGAGAGAAATTACAATTTTCTTGTTTTAGTTCCTGTAAATTGTAATACAATCTGCAAAACAAGAAGATTTGATGAGTATCCTCCTCTTTACTTTCTTTAAAACTGGGATATGCTTTAAGTGACAAGTTTTGATGTGAATCTGGACTTGTCGACGAACAGGTGTGTGCACAAAATCGACCTCATTTATTTGAAAGCTGCTCTGTCGTAGTCTTCTTCACTGTTACCTGCCACGTATGTCGTAAGAGGCGACTAAGGAGGTTTGGCTGAAATCGGATGCACGTGTCCTAAACATGTACAAGTCTATACGTTTAGGGGCCTACCAAACCAATGTGCAACTTATACACGTTCTTGGCAAAGATCAAACATCACAAAGAGTGATTAAAATTTGTCGTTAAGAACGAACGCAAAGAAGAAAAAGGAATGCTACGTCTGTAGTCTAGAGCGACGATGTAAAACACAGTGCATGCGGGCGCCATGGCACCTCTGTGCTACATCCATGGCGCCCTATTTTACACCACCGGCTATAAAGCTAATCAGAATTTAAAGAAACAAAACTATTAATAACTATATATCTAAATAACAGTATATTTCAGTTGTATCGTAAGCACATTATTTATTTGTTAATTAAACGTTTAGTCCTGATAAAGTTTTCACATGTTTTTATTTTTTGTATTAATATATTAATGTTTGAATATATATATAGTGAACGTCTGTAGCTCAAGCGGTAGTGAACTGTAACGATGCACGGTTGACATCCACGTGGACAAGTTACAAATCGTCGTTTTACGAATAAATTCACGTTCGAGTTTAATAAAACGTGGGGCCTAAAAATCAGACTAGTTTCTGTGTTAGCTCGTCCTTAATATATGCCACGATTTTTCATCTCATACATATATATATATATATATATATATATATATATATATATATATATATTATATATATATTCCCCTCATATTGTTATACGTTACATAGAGCCTACAATTTATTTATCCATACCTCTCTGTCCTGAGCACGTCGCTTAATCTTTTACTATTAATATTACTTTACTATTATTATTATTATTGCAATTACCACACTGCGTCCTCGCCTGCCCAGCCATTAGTCAGATTCGACCCAATTTATAAAAACATTGTATAGCACTGGTCTAGAGTCTAGAGTCTAGCTCTAGTTAACCCTGTGTGTATGGGGGTTTTTTGTACGATATGTTGGTCATTCCCCAGAGCCGTGATAGTGACAATAGGGAGCACATGGTGCAATATGAACACACAAGAAAGTAAGGTTCTTTAATTTGCAGGAATTTCTCTTTTTTATTATATAAGACATTTAGTAACTCGTATCCTTTGTTTTCAAAAGACTTGTCATATTCTTCAATATATTTATATTTGACAAATTTCATTTCTTTCTCTATATGTTTGTTCACTGTCCATGTTTCTTTCCATACAACAACGATAAGGAGGTTTCTGTGGTGAAGTGGTTAAGCTTTTGCCTTGCGTTATGAAGATTATGGGTTCGAATCCTTAACGAGTCAAATAGGCAATTTTTTCATTAAATCCCTATGATTTTTACTGTAAATAAGGCCTGGGTGATAACAAATTACTGCAGAATTGCTCAAAGCGCTAATGATACAACTATTAGCCAGGTGCAAGAACTATTTAATAAAGTATGGGAAGAAGAAACTGTCCCAGATCAATGGAAAAGGAATAATTGTTAAATCCCCAAAAGGTGATCTCAAAGATTGCAACAACTGGAGAGGGATCACCCTATTATCAGTAATGACCAAGACTTTCTGCAAAATCATTCTTAATAGAATCAAAGTAACAGCGGACACAACCTAGAGAAGAAAAGCTGGTTTTAGACCTGGGAGAAGCTGCTTAGACCAAATAATTACCATACGACTAATTTTGGAGGAACATATTGAGAGATACAACCACTTATACTAAATTATATCGATTTTAAAAACCTTTGATAGTCTACACAAAATCTCTCTGTGGAATATTCTGAGATGCTATGGAATACCAGACAAAATAATAAACATTAAGAGCCTCTATGATGGTTCACAGTGTGCATTCGCACTGATGGTGGACACAGTGACTGGTTTATGGTTGAAACGGAGTAAAGCAAGGCTGTATTCTATCTCCGCTATTGTTTGGAGTGGCCATTGACTGTGTTATGCGAAAATGTTGCAGGGGCGAAACTGGCATCGATTGGGTAGAAAATAATCAACTAGAAGATTTGGAATTTGCAGATGATATTGCCTTGTTAAGTAGAAACAACCAAGATATGCAAAGAAAATTAGACAACTTGTCATAAAAAGTTGGACTGCAGATAAGCTATGAAAAAAACAAATGTAATGAAGACACCTATGGCAATAATGCAGATATCACACTGGAATCTAAAATGATAAAAATAACAGAGCTGTTCACCTATTTATGTAGCAATTTTGATTGCACAGGAAATTTTTAAAAAGAAATTATGATACGAATTGGCAAAGCAACATCAGCTTTTAAAAATCTAAATAAAATAAAGAACTGCAAGTTATATAGTATTAAAACTAAATTACGAATTTCAATTCAAATGTTGTATCAATCCTAAAATATGCTAGCGAGAGTTGGAAAATGACTAAAGATATAGAAAGCAAGTTGAATACATTTGAAAGTAGATGTCTGCGAAAAATAATGAATATAAAATGGAACGAATTCAGAGAAGTGATGAAATCAGAGAAATGTCTTGTCAACCACTAGTGACAGCTGTTATAAGAAAGTGAAGATGGAGAAATGTTGGACACACGTTCAGGAGAAATGATCAACGAATATCAAAGCAGCTTTGGGAGTGGGATGCAAAGGTTCAAGAAGAGAGACTCAAAGAGAGAACCTAGGAGACCCTGAAACGAACTTTGCTGAGAGAGGCAAGAAATATCGGTCTCAGTTCCATGGAGGAGATTGAGCGGGTTGTCCAGGATAGAGCGGTATGGAGAAATTACTTGCAGGCCCTATGTAACATATAACGGTACGAGAGGAATTATTATTATTATTTGATGCTGTAGCTAGGAGGTTTGTGCCTTGTTTTATGTGGAGTTTCATTTCTCCTGAGAGGGATGAGCAATATTAGGAAATATGCTGCATTTAAATTAATCTTTAGACCTTTGTTTCAGTAAGGAATATCTTCACTGCCTCCTTACATGTCCATCTCTCTCTCTCTCTCTCCTCGAACTTTTTTTTTTTTTTTTTGAGTTTTCCTGTCAAGTTTTGTATATTGTTAGGAATATCTTCATTTGCACTGTACATAGGTGTTCCGATCTCCATCACAATAACAACAATCGCGTCCAGCGATTGACCATACCATTTCGATGTTTATTGATGTGTCTACCTTCTGTTCTTTTCTAGCCACTCCAATCTTCAATCAAAACTCCTGAATCTAACAGTTTACGTGGATTAGAACCTTTTGTTTATGCAGCAATGATGGAAATATCTAGCACTTTGTATGTCATATCTTTTGTGTATTTATTATTTTTTGGATGTTAACACAATTTTTCACTTTGATGATTTAATATTTCTTAAACACTTACACCGTCCAAACAAGCTATGGAATGCTTCCTTGTAATTTGAGCTCATTCTTAAGTATATAAATATTGTCACTGTAGAGTTCACTGATTCCAACAAAAAAGCAAATGTCCAAACAACAGCTGATAAACTAATATTTGTGGTACCTGTTAATTTTTCTCCTCCTGACGTCAAAATAGTGGCTAAGACCGAAGGTATATAGCTGATAACAAATACAAGGGAAATGAGAATAACCATTTTTACAACTGTTTTATCTCTATCAGACATGCTGGAAGGATTCGATGTTTTTGAACTCGCTCGTCTCCAGTTTGTTTTTTCAATGAATTTTTTAACCAGTGCAATGGTAAAAACAACTGTCATTACAAATGCCATAAGCTCAAAAAATGCATTCAATGATACCACAATTTGTTGAACTATTTGCCAGTCTGAAGAATACACAATACTTAAGAAAGTAACGTTCAATAAAGGGTAGTCTACTGGACCTATAGCACAGGCGGCGTAGATTGGTAGAATGCTAGCCAGCACAAGATAAAATGCCGATAATAGCAGCTGTTGTTGTCTTTTTAGTCAAGATCAGCTTCACTTTCAAAGGCGTGGCAACACATAGGTAGCGTTCGAATGTTATGAATGCCGTTATCCAACAAGTTACACGGGTAAACAAGACGTGAGGCCAGACTGTTGTAATAAGCATAATTGATGTAATGTCTACATATATCCATAGATTTGCCAAAATAGGGTTATACTGCTGACTGTAAATGAATAAAAATAAAGACGCCCCTGCATCAGATACAGCCAATCCTAGTAGAGGAACGTTGACAGAATCATGAGCTCCCTGTTTGATAAATACCACGATATTTATAATATTGAAAATTATACCACAAAAACTGACCACGCCTGTGAAGCCAGTACATACAATCCAATTCATATATTTTATTTCTTCCCAAGTAACGAAACCTTCTTTAAAATCAAACGAACTTGTTGTACTTGTGATAATAGCATCCATTACGTTAAGTCTTACTGACTTCAGTTGTGAAAAACCAGATTCCAAAATGACTAATATAAGCAAATATCTTCAAATGATCAGGGATAGATGGCTGCGGTTAACCTTAATAACTAGGAGGTAGAAAGTAGGCGGCAGATCACTTTTGAAACGATTGTAATATAGTCCAACGATTCTGTAAAAGAAGAAACTTGATATCAAGACGATGATCTTGCTTTTGTCTTTGATGCAGTGATAATTACAGTGAACATATTTACTGTATTTATAGAACAGCACCAAGTGAATTCTCATTATCATCAAATAGCTTGTCCTGAGCAGAACTTTGCCACCCTAACAGTCCTCCGGTATTTCTCTCTTTCATAGGCCAGATGTCCCGCCTCTGCAGCCATCATGTTCAAATTTTCAGTTACATCCTGAATTCATCTTCTCTGTGGTCTTCCTCTTCTTCTCTTTGCCAGAATTATCAAAAAAATTTGAATAATCCCTTTTGGTTCTTTACTTTGCTTTTATTTTGTTTATCTGTTGATAACTGTAATACAAAGTTATGCAATTATAACTTGAATGTCTTTTTTAAATACAATTTAGAAAGTTTACAAACGTTGACATATTAATCTAAAGGAAGATAACTAAAATAAGAAGCAAACATGTATTAGACTGGTTTTTGTAAACAAAATGAGAGGTTGTTGTCACACAATTGGAAATCGTAGACTTTATATATATATAAGGCTCAGCTAAAATCTCTGAGGGTCACAGAGATATGGTTTTAAAGAAGAATGATGACAATTCCATGGACTGCAAAATGACTAATGTAGAGGTGCTGAATGAGGACAAGACACAGAGAAAGCTTATCATCAATATAAGAAAGAGGCAGTCATAATTTTTCGTGCATGTGATGAGAAATGGAGGTTTAGCACACATACTCGTAGTAACAACTGGTAAAATCGAGACAAGTCGTTCGCTTGCTCTTTGATTAGCTCAAACAGACTGGATACAAGAGAGACTCAAATTTAATTGTATTATCAGTGTCTCTTGTATCGCATCTGTTTGAGCTAATCAGAGGAGGCGAACAGCTAGTCTCTTGGCGCATTAAAAAAAACAACTCTTAAGATAGTTGGGAGCCGTTAACATTGTAAGGCAGCTCATCTAGAAAAAGCAAACATGATTTCAAATCTCCGCTGCATTGCGACCATACCCATTCACGGAGAAGACTTTGATAGTAAACTTCAAGATCAAACCCAGAACAGAAGTCTCTAAGACATTATGTTAACTTATTCAGTGGCACTCTAACGACTTCTTCGACTACGTTGGTGCCAATCTGTATCGACCATGTCGTTTCCTTGCATTTATAAACTGGATAGAGAAAGGGAGAATGAGAGGAAGATCTAGCAGACGATGTGTGCAAATATCATTGACGATCTGAGAATAACTGCTGCTGACGCCGGTCATCTTGCACAGAATATAGTTTTTCAAGGATGCTGTCATGGAAGCCAAGTTCCGGAAGGAAAAGCTTGATTGATGATGAGTGATGATGATTGAGAGAAAGAAAGGCTGCTGCGTGAGAAACAGCGGTTCAAAATATCTACATGCGTAGAAAAAAATCGGAGAGGATTCTACACCATCTATACCAGTGTTTCCCAACCTTTTTTGTGCCGTGCCCCACCAAAGCCCTTCAAGAATGTGTATGCCCCCCTCCTTATGTAACATATACAAAAATTGTTAATTTCCAAAAATTGAATTGTTCACTAAAGAAACTTAAATGATAGGTTTTAGGAAGAAATAACTAGGAAGTTGTCAAGGAAACACAGTAAGTAAATTTTCAAAACGTATAATGGAAAACTGAAATTCAAGTATGAAATAATATTAATGACAGATTTTTCGATATTATTTTAATTATTGGTAATTATTTATTACTTACACTTAGTGAGATCATTGCGCTTGGTGTATGCTGCAAAGAGATTTTATGTTAGGTTACAATTGAGTTAGATTCAGTCTTAAGTCTCCTCGTTCTGTTACATCCAGCCGATTTATTTTTAGTAGCAAATCAATTATGGCACTAAATCCACATTCAGCTAAATATGAAGATGGAAACTGTAATAACAGTTTTCTTGCACATTTGTTGGAATTTGTATATCTCTTCTTCTTCTTCTCTCGAATGCCATCTGTTAATTCAGGCGAAAGTCACGACGCCTGGTATTGCGCTTCTGACTGATTTTTGCGTGAGGCCTAAATTGCCCTTTTACAGGTGTCAACCATATCGACAGCCTCGCCGACTTCAGAGGTACTTGAAGCTTAGATCCTCCAAGTGTGATCGTTTGCAGGAAGCCAGTTGTCCGTGTAACTCTTGCATTGAGTCCTCGTACCATTCGTACTTTTACTGCCAGAGTTAGTGAAGTGTGACTTTTCTAACAGATTTCCTGCCTTTGGTAAGATCGTTTCGTACGCATCGTAGGATAAACACTCTTTAATGATCTTTTAGTGCGTATATTTGGGCTTGGATCTACGCCAGAGAGCATTTTCTACTTTACGCTGACTGGGTGAGGTCGCTCCGGTTTAGGAGCATTCTCGACCCCTCTAGGGCTAGTCACTGGAACTGTCACCTTTCTTGTATTCATTGCTCTTTTACGATCATTTTTCGCCGTATATTTGGGCTTTATGATCTACGCCAAAGAGTATGTCTACAATATGCGCTCTTTCTGACTATATGAGGTTGTTCCGGATTAGGAACATTCTCAGTCATTGGAGACGCATGTGCTTGTCGTGCAAACGATAATATTTTGGCTGTATGCTTAGCCTTTATATGATCTGAGCCATGGTCTTTAAACGTCATCATACTCTGTGTAGGATGATCGGCGTCCGAAAAGTATCGACCTTAGCCAATGTTTCGGTTTGTACCAGTCAAGCCTTTGCATTATTGGTGAGTTTGTTCCTGAGTAGGAGTATTCTCAGTCGTTTCGGGGCGCGTGTCGACACTAGGCAATTTGCAAGGGTTTTACTCTGCTTTTTCCCCTGTCCCCGGGGCTGCGCACAGATTTTAGAGGATCGTTTTAAACGGCACTAGCAGCGCAACTGAAATTTTGCGCTCGCCAACATCATCCACCTGAGTTCTTCCGGGGATGTTAGTAGCTAATGCAACAGTATCCTGCCCGGCTGTCCCAGGGAGGGCAGTTTCGTTAGGCACTAAAACGAAATTTTAGGATTTGTGCTTGGCCAACCTTACCCGGTAAATATATCTACTTTAGGCCTTTGACACGGAGTTGTTTGCCGTAATCTTCCCATGTGTTGACACGGTACGTTACCGTGTTTTCAGAGACACTTGCTGAGACTGTTTATTCGTTACGGATCGTTCTCATTGGTTCTTACCTCACAGCTAGCAATTTTGGTGCGGCCATTTGCTCCAAGGAGTTGGCATTCGTTTACAGACGACTCGTATCACTGCCTTTTCTTACGATTCATCAAATATTTGGGCAACTTTTCATCGGACATCGACCAGAAGATGCGTGCATTTTGTAAATGGATTTTAGACATGCATTGCTTTCACGTGGTTGCACTACTACCACTACCTGTAGCTCTCCCTCGATCCTTACCCGCTTAGCCAGACAAGAACCAATGTCTGTTACCAGGGTCACCACGTGGAGGTGGGGTAGGATCTTGATTAGTGCCAGCTCATTAATCTTGGCGTAGCGTTGTCCCTATGCGCATTTGACCCCAATTTGTATATTTGATTTATGTTTCCTCACAATGCCATGCCATCGCTCCATTTATATTAAATAAAGTTTTAATTGACTCATCATTCTGCATTTCTGCGAGTTCTTCTTGATACTGCATATTTGAAATATCAGACAAATCCACTAATATTGGCATTATAACTTCCAAGTTGGAAAATCAAGTTGGTTCAAGTCAGAAAATCTTTCTTTTAAATCAGCCGATAGAATTTTCAGATGGTCGACAATAATAAGTAAAGTGGGGTCAGTCACTTCACATTTCTGGATCCAATGAAACTTTTCAAAATTTTTATTCAAAATTCAGTAAAGATAATGAAATCAAATATCTTTGCTTTTGCATAAAACAAGAGTTTTTTTTTATTCCTTGAAGTTGGTAATTTAATATATTTAGTTTCTCAAAGATATCGGCTAGATAACTCACAAAAGCATTACCATCGACCGTTAACGATTTTAACCCAATAGTACATGCTTTCCCCCTTTCAAAGCTTTGTTAAAATTATGTAGCAATGTATCTATGTATAAGTCTTTCTTTCTTTCTCGAATCCTGTATGCCTCACAGCGTCAGGTCAGGAAGAGATTTCTAAAGCTTTCTCTTCGTTTAAATAGCACTTTTCATCGTCGCCTCTGCATTTGTAAATGAGATCCATCTTTCGTGGTTGCCTACCTTTAGCTTTGATACCTTGTTGAGACAGAACCCAATGTCTTTGAGGTCACTACGTGAGGTGAGTAATCTGATTACGTGCCGAACCATTAATTTGTTGTCTTGCTTGACCCAATGTCTATATTGATTTATGTTCCTCACATATGCCATGATCGTCCTTATTTAATAAGTTTTAATTGACTCATCATTCTGCATTCTGCGAGTTCTTCTTCATCTCTATTTGTTGACTCCACTTATTGCTTATCTATCGTTTGTTGTCAGTCGCTTCCAGGGATTTTCAATGATCGACAATAATGTGGGGAGAAAGATTTGTAATGAACTTGCTCTTTTTTTCAATTCAGTGTAATGAATCAAAATTTTGCTTTTGCATCATTTATTTGCTTAGTTGCATCTAGTTGAATTCTCATTAGATTAGTTCCCTTACCATTTGCTGAAAATGCTCCCCAGTATGTGAAACTTTTAACTTGATTGTAGAATGTTACTATGTATAGTACTTTCTGTTTATTGAAGATTTTTAAAACTTCAGTAAAGTGATTGGAAGCAACCATTCGTTTTTGTCAACAGACATTCAAAAGCCAATATATCGGTTTTGAAACATCATGAACATTATTTAAACTCCGGAACGGGTCCATTGCCCTGAACATGAAAATGCCACTTCTGTAGTGCCCCACGTTGGGAAACAGGGATCTATACTATTCCATCACTGAAGACATGTCACTGAATGCAGTGTTTCGCTAGAATATCAGCATGGCATCGTCAACCTTAGCTATGCTCTCGCAAAGAGTGAAAAGAAAAACATGCTGCGGATCAACATCTAGGTTGCTGTGCACATAACTTGTTCGTCTTGTTCTATTACAGCTTCTTCTTATACTTCTTTTTCTTCTTTTTTCTTTCAACGTTTTCAGACATCGACTTGAATACCTCTCAAGTAGCTAGTGATCAACCGGAATCCATGCATATCTCCAGATAGCTTGTCTCAGATTGACATAGGGTTGGCCATGTGTGTTTCCTCTGCTTATTCTATGTTGGACTTTCTTGTAGGATGTGTGCCTCTGTAACCTTACTGGTACCACATGTGCATAAGTTAGCAGGGCCTATCTTGTACGCGTTACCTCATGATGGTACCTAAACCTATTGTGCCCTGTTCGTAGACGAAAAAGAACAGAATCATTTATGCATCACATGAAATAAATATAACTGCATTGAACATGTTCTGCCTGATGTGTATATTTGTGGTTTCTAGAGTGACAAAGCAACGAACAATGTGGTGTTGAAATATGCTGAAACGCTCAAAATAGTCCCTCACTTCAGTACGAAGTCAGCCTGCAACAGCTTGTCCTGACCAGAACTTAACCGTCCTTTTATCATAGATCAGATGTCATTTCACTGTTGCCACCTTGTTCCAATTATGTATAATATTCTGAATCCATCTACCCCATGGTATTTCTCTTCTTTTCCTAGAGAGGGAATGTAAATTAGATTTAAAACCGTTTTCTATGTGTACATCAATCTGGGAAGATTGTTTTAGACTGATACAGCTAAGAGATTTGCTGTTTATTTCTTTTTGATTAATTGATTGATTGATTGATAGGACCATCATCATTGCATTTCGGAGAATAACCATATGCGCTCTTATCTCTTTTCAGTTGCAGTGCACGAACTCCGTAGCACCGGCGATGGTCCTCGAAGTAATTTAGAAGAAGGAGAAAATATTTTGTAGGAATATTTATTTTTAATTTTTCTAATGAATTTTGTGTTTAATATTTTTTTTAAGTCGAAGCGCGCTCTTTTCAATCTAATTTTTTTGGAGGGGGCCTTCTGAGGGCTGGGCCGCAACGAGTGGACCCTGAACGGTTGAATGAGTACACCTCAAATGTCCATCCTTTGAATGAGGACTGCTCGGAGTCTGCTTAAGTGTATTTGAGTGTGCCATTTGGAGTTCCTGAAGGTTCCCCCTTCTGGTCGCGATCAAACGTTGGGCACTACACTATCATCTTTGAGTAGTTCTTTTCAATATAATTTTGTATATTTTTTTATACGACCCTCACCCAGTAGTGCGGCAGCGGGTGAACCCAGTTACGTCTGAAACGTGTAAAAACTCAGAACGTCGTAATTCTTTCGAATGTGATCTGCTCGGAATGCGTTTAAATGTATGTAGTTACACATTGGCTCTATAAAGACTCTATGGCCCTTTGGTCGTGATTATGTGGGGAGTACACTTTGATCTTAGCCAAAACATTTGTAAAAAATCATGTTGGACCTTTATCCTTTAGTGCCTCGTAGTGTGGTACCCGATCACGTTTTAAACGTGCAATACCCCGAGAGTCGCCATTCTTTCGAAATGGAGTTGCTCGGAATTTTAAAACTCTGTTTAGTTGCCCATTGTCTCTATAAAGACTCCCACCATTTGGTAGCGGTCAAGTGGGCACTAGTACTTTGATCTTATTATTTTTTAGGGCCCGCCCCGGATGTGCCATACCAGGTGGACCCCGTACAACGGTACGTGAAAACGTTTATAAACTATCAATCCTTCGATCGATGGCACTCTTAGTTTTGTACAAGGGTAGCCATGTGGCATTTAATGAAGGCTTCCGACCTTCGGCTTCGATCAAATGGGCACTAGTTCTGTAACACAAGCTGATATCTTTGTAAACCCGTATAATGGGGCACGTGACATATATCAAGCGATACAGATACTACACTTTGATGTTAGCCTAAAGGCCGAGGTTACTGTGTTTGACATCAGAGTTTGTAGGCTACCAAACATAATAAAATGAGAATGAACTTCTTACAAAGAATCTCAAATCATATAAGTCTTGTACATATATATAAGTGGTTATATCAGAACGAACGGAGAAGAAGTATACACTGTATAATTTATTTCATCTCACTGCGGCATCATATGCACACGGATAAAGTTTGCTCACATATTTTAAAACTTCTCGAGAATAAAGGATTGTTGAAAATACAATCAATAAAAAAAGTTTGAATCTTGAACAGAATTCTCTACCTTACTTATCGATATATTATCTTATCGAACTTGAGAAAGTTATCTAACGACCGCCATGTTTGCAATACACTTATCTCCTTCTAGCTATTGATTCTTTTCTTAACAAATACTTTTATCATTCTCAAACATCTTCCCATAATTTAGTTTCGTATCATTTCTAGATAATGATATTACAATGTGTGGATAGACGTAAATTTCGTATATACATTTTCCAACAAAAATTATGTCGCCTGAATGATCTTGCAAATTTTTAATATATTACTCTGAGAAAGACAAGTTAATATTAAAACAAAATTAGAAGTATCTTTATAAAATTATGTAAGCTAAAGTACTCAGAAAATGGTGTGTACAGTACCCCCATACGCTCATGGAAACTGAGTTTAATAATAAAAATGTAATTTCGTGTTTGAATAGAAAAATATGTTAACGCTATCGATATGTAATTTGTTGTAACTCATAATGCGTTTATGTTATAATGTAGACTAGTTTAGCCAGTGCATTGGCTTTGAGTCACCTATAAAAAAAATCGCAAGCCAATATATCGGATCACAAGTGCTAAGGGGTTAAAGATATTATCGGAATAAATTTGGTCGAGATTTTGAACAATTGTGAACATTAGTTTCACAAACTAAACTAGTTATCTTTTCTTTCCTTAGTTGGATGTAACAGTATTTACAAGACTTGGACATTGATAAAGTGTAGTATGCAGGTATGTACTGATATATATATAAATATATTTACATAAATATATCTGGTAATGATGACGGCAATGAATGTTTTCTGGTTCTATTCTGTCTATCACTATTATAATTCATATTTTAGCAGTACATCAGTTGTGCCAGACACATTCGTTTTTCTTCTTCTTCTTTTTTCTCTCAACACTAACCACTTGTTAAACGACTCTTTGTGGTTGTTATGTGATTTGCAAACTAGAGCGCCAATTCATTGTGTAAGCTTGGTTCTAAACCTGTACGTTCCTCCCATATGGTTTCGGTGTGTTTTATCCTGCTCGCCTCCCTTCGTAAGACATATATATATATATATATATATATATATATATATATGTGTCTTATGAAGGAGGAAGCCCGAATTAAAGCATACAGAAATTATATGTGAGGACGTACAGGTTTGTAGACGCCTTAGTTTTATAATTATACATATATAATTTTTAAAATACAAACAAATAACTAACTCAGGGTAGTAAATTACCCTAAGCGAGCCGTTACCCCGTTAGCCTTGACTTCGCTGTCTTGAGTTTCCCGGCCTACATACCCGAGAGGTGAGGTTGGCTTGTATGCGTTACAGGTCATCAGCAAGCTACTACTTTCCCCTTTTTGCTTTTCCAATGAAAGACTAGCCGACCCCAACTCTGCTAGAAGCAGAGCCATATACAGAACAAGCATCTAGACCGTGTTAGACAGATGAGAACCAGAGAAAACTTTCTAGTGCTCACAGACTTCAAACTTGGAGGATTAGTTCATATCTAAACACCAAGGCAAACAAGGAATATTCACTCCTTTAGAAGAAGAAGAAGAAGGAGACTTGTATCTACTGTCGCGGTCTGGTTGCAATTTGGTTATGTGTGGCTAAACCATTAAACGTTTCTTACTGTCGTTCAGTATCCACGTTTTCCCTGAAGTCTTTATTCTCACACCAGTTTTGTTAACATGTGATTCTCCAAGAACTCTGAGTAGATACTTCATCTCTATCGTGATAGTTGTCTTCTGTCACTGGATGTGAACGTCCAGGTTTAGCACAGATAGAATGTCGAGAGATATGTCGTGCCGTACAATGCTCTGTTAGTATTTATAATGACGTGTTTGCCTTTCAAAATTGGTGGCATTTGTCGCAGAATAATGATTATAATTCCTCTCGTGCCGTTATACGTTACATAGGGTATGCAAGTTGTTTCTCTATACCGCTCTATCCTGGGCAACTCGCTCAATCTCCTCCATGGAACTGAGACCGATATTTCTCAGCAAAGTTCCTTTCAGGGTCTCCATCGATCGTCCTCTCTTTCTTGAACCCTTTTGCATCCCACTTCAATGCCTGCTTTGATATGCTTTGATCATTTCTCCTCAAGGTGTGTCCAACATATCTCCATCTTCTCTTTCTTATAATAGTTGTCACTAGTGGTTGAAAAGACATGTCTCTGATTTCATCACTTCTCCTGAATTGGTTCCATTTTATATTTATTATTTTTCGTTATTTTCAAATGCATTCGACTTGCTTTCTGTATCTTTAGTCATTTTCCATTTAGTCATTTGTCGTATCGTTTAATTTAATTTACTTTTTCCTGCATCTATGTTGAATTTCATTAGTCATTTTTCCATTGCAAAAAAAATCATACTTTCCATACACGTTAAGTATTAAACCTGTTTTAATTGATGAAAATAAAAAGTTTAAATAATAACCAGAACACACCTTTATTATATGATTGTTTATTATAGTGTTTTCATATGCAACATTTTTTACGTGATATAGCATGGATATACAACATCACTCAATTTTCTATTTGCTAGACGCACTGATATACAACATCATTCAAGAGACATCCACTACACAAGAACACCAATGATGTTAAGGGCACGATAATCAAGCGTAGCATGTCATGGATGGCCCAGGTTGAGAGAACAATTGGCCAGGTGACTACGTTTGCTACCCTACCAAAAGGGGAAGAATGGATCCCAACAGATGGCATGACCAACTATCTCAACGTTATCATTACTCTGGAAGAGAATGTAGAGATTGGGGCAACATGAAGGCTGATCTCGCAGTTAAGCAGCTGATAGAAGATAATGCAAGGGATGATGATGTTGTATATACCGATGGGTCGGTTCAACGTGGTGAGAAGTCCGGCTGGGGTTTCTTGGCTAATGCGTATGGTAGGGTTGTTGCAGAGCGAAGTGGGGCATATAGGACAACTACTTCTAGTATGAGGATGGAGGTTGAGGCCGTTACTGCAGCCCTCCATTGGATCTCTGGGACTTCATTTACTGGGGCAGTTGTTGTATCTGACTCTCAGTCGATACTTCACAAGATCCAGAAGGGCAGGTTTCGGTATGAGTGGATGTCGTCTATAGAAGTTTATAACCTCTAGGGCTTACGTGGATATACTGTCCTGGGCATGTGGGTGTTTACGGTAATGAGAGAGCGGACAGGATTGCATCAACAGCATCGATTGTTGGGGAGTTGAAGATGGATAAGGGGGATATTCTTCGGTCTCTTCGCGACTGTCTGTTGGATGAGGACACTAAAATCGATGTTGAATCGATCAAGCGATTTAGGCAGTTTGGAGTTACCCGTTGTTCAAGTCGAACTGGATACCTGAAAGGCAGAGTGAGAGGTGTGTTTAATCAGCCAGTCACAGGAACCATCAGTATGCATACTCTTCGATATCTATTGGGGAGACTGAGCACCTATGGGTCTGCCCGGAGTTGCAATGACGTCAGTTTAGTAACCAATAACCAATACATTTTCTATTTGCTAAACGCACTGATCTACAACGACATTCATTCTTCTATTTTCTAAATGATGAAGCACGCAGATGCAGTAGCACACATTCTCCTATTTCTATCTGTGTACTCGTTAATAGCACAGAGAAAGAGGAAGATCCCCAACTGTTACAGTTATATCCAAAACAGGAATACATGGTTAAGAGCCAGTAAGAATATAACATGTTATCAGAAAGTTATCATCCTTCTTTGAACAGTACACAGAGAGTGGGGACACGGGGAAGCAAACACTGACATTCAGCATCTGTTATTTAAATAATAACACAACAGCCCGTTCTAGTAACATCTTCATAACCTGACGCTGTGTGGCTAAACATGATTAGAGAGAAGAAAATAAGAGGATATATATATATATATATGCAGAAGGAGAATCCGTTAAAAATTATAAAATTTATCTCAAAAGGAACAATGTTAATAATGTAAAATAGAAACTCTCAAAATAAATTTTTGTAACAAAATATATTCTTCTAAAAAATATGTATACACAATACTGCTAAGATTAATGATATTAGTGATGAAAAAAACTCTTCTTTGGGTTAACATTTGAATAGTACAGATAACCCTAGGGCCTAATGCAGTTATTCTGCTCCTGCTTCCCGTGTCTCAGTAGACAATAGGTTTTGCGTCACGTACCGTGTTCTGTGATGAGTCATATCGATTTTAAAGTTATTAATAATAATAATAATAATTCCTCTCGTACCGTTATACGTTCCATAGGACCTGCAAGCAATTTCTCCATACCGTTATATCCTGGGCAATTCGCTCAATCTCCTCCATGGAACTGAGACCGATATTTCTTGCCTCTTTCAGCAAAGTTCATTTCAGGGTTCTCCCTAGGTTGTCCTCTCTTTCTTCAACCCTCTGCATCCCACTTCAATCTCTGCTTTGATATTCTTTGATCATTTCTCCTTATGGTGTGTCCAACATATCTCCATCTTCTCTTTCTTATAACAGTTGTCACTATTGGTTGACCAGACATGTCTCTGATTTCATCACTCCTGAATTCGTTCCATTTTATATTCATTATTTTTCGCACACATCTATTTTCAAATGCATTAATCTTGCTTTTTATATCTTTAGTCGTTTTCCATTTTAGTCATTACTGTTAATAATTTTCAATTTTTTAAAATTTCCCAAATAGTTTACGTATATCGTTCTCGATAATCTTCATAAAATGAGTACTATCTTTTGAAAGTGATTTGTCTCTTTTGTAAGGTTCAAAATTAATTTCAGGGATTGATGCCTTCATATTTACTGTCAAAGCTTCGTTACTCTGTTGTTTTTCTTGTTCATGCAATACATTTTTTACATTTATGATTATTTCTTACTATTTAGTTTCTTCCGTACTTTATTTCAATAAAAAATATCTTGGTATAACCAACATAACATGACCAGAATCTGGACTGAGTCCAAAACTACGCTACTCAGTTTCCAAGCTGACATACTTCATTTAAGAAGCGATACTCACACACTATGTATCAGTTCCAGTCTCCAATTTCACACGCAGAAGTTGTGGCAAGGATTGCACTCCAGAATAGACCATTACAGCCACAACAGACGTTGTGATTCAGCACAGAATAAACTACGGGACGCAAAACGTATTGTCTCCTGACACAAAGAAGCCAATGGACTCGCACAATTTATCGTCACCTTGCGAAGACAAACTCTAAAAGTATTTTGTAACATTATAATAACAAGCATGTCTTTTTTATGCCAATTCAAACAATTTCAGTCTCATTGCTAAAGATCAAGGCAAACTATACAAAAGCTTTTTCATAAATTCGCAAAAAGGCGTTATAATATCATATTGAATCATATTTCATCTGTTTCATAAACATATATTTATTAATTGTAAATAGCAAAACTTTGTGATCAACAAAGACTGAATACTGAGATCACCCGGCGCACAGGCATCAACAACAGCATAGAAGAAATAGAAAGTAGTAGTGGCAGTGATTGAGACATATAATAAGAATGTAGAAGACCAGACACCCACATGTGACTCTAAAATGAAATCCGGGAGGCAAGAAGTGTAGGGAAAGACCTTTTGAGACATGAAGACGAATTGGAGATAAAGAGAATTGGCGGGAATATACTAAGCTGACTTTCTCAAGACATATTTGATTGGAAGAAATGTGTTGATGCCTCATGCTTCAGTGAGACTTAAGAGAAGAAGAAAGAAGAATATCACTAGCCACATCCTAAACTACTAAAGATCCATAACAACTACGGATGCAAGCCTTAGAGAAAATAGTTTTTAAAATCCATTACTAACCTAGCAACAAAAAATATTCTTCTCGTTACTTTTATCTACGACGACCTCGTGTTCCGGATCTGTACCAACCTGGCAGCGTAACTTTAAACCTGCCTCTTTGGACTGTTCGTTGTTTCTGTTTTGGTCTCAGTTTGCGAGATCTTAAATTCTGGCGCCTGCTCTGTTTACGTTTCACAAAATTATTATCCTGGCGTTTATTAACTTTAGGCAACAAATTTGACTCCACAGGTGGAGAAGGTAGGCATTTGTTGCAGCATATACTGCCGTTCATTACGTGACGCCTTCTGCAGCTTCTACTGTGTTTAAGTCTTTGAAATAATCTTGAAATTTCCTTTCCTTTGTTATTAGTGAAGAGATCTTGATGAGGAGTGTTTGGTTCGTGTAGGAATCGAACACTTTTATATCGTGGAGAAGAGGATTTGTTGCTGTTTTTCTTTGTAATATTTGCAAACGTTGTCACATTTTTGCTGGTATTAGCAACTGCGTGGCTTGAACTTTTATCCGCCTCAACATTGCTTGTGTCTGAGTAACGCTTTCTTTTTCCTACAGGACTGTAACTTCTTATTTTCCGAACTTGATGCGTTTTTTTCACGTCCATCAGACTTAGAACCATTCATGGGATATTTAAACACGCTGTCATTTTGTGGGTAGTAACCATTCAAGTTTATTTTACTTTTTTGAGTAATTTCATTGAATTTGATAGTTGGAAACGTCTCTGATGATTGTTTCGAAATATGCTCATCTTCTTTGTTATCTTGGTCAGATTCGGCTTCTAGATGTATGTGTTTTCTTTTGTACTTTGAGATGTCTAAAGGAAATCCATGCATGCCGTTTCTAGTCTGTTTCTGCTTCGTGGACAGGTGTATAGTGCCTACGTGTTCTTTAATTTGTTTTCTCGGATTAATGTGCACCTGAGTTTCTCTTTTTGTGATTGGCTCACTTCCGTGCCCCACCTTCATTTAGTCGACACTCTCCCTCTAACTTGTTTTCCATAAAATTTTGCATACTATTCAAACGTGAGTTGACAGATTTATCTAGAGATCTGAACTGTCTATTAATTTTCTTTTCTGATCTCTTCCACATTGTGTTTAAATGATTATAAAGTTCAGGAAAATTAGTAACATATTCTCTGTTGTCAACAGTGGTTGTTCTGTTAAAGTCTCTGTCCTGAACGTGATGTCCATCAAATGGAATCCGCTCAGAAGAACTGCGTAATGTACTGGAATCGCTATGTTGCCAGCTGTTGCTCCACTTTGTGTTACTGTGTGTTTTAGAACATATATCATTTGGATGTATTTCTGATTGAAAATGATTCGACACAGGTTCAACAGCTGTAGTCTGCCAATAATTTTCAGTGGTGGGACAGAAAGGAATATCATTATCCTCAAGCGGATTGTTTCCGTTTTGTTCTTGTCTATATTTCACAAGAAATTCATTTTCTTTAGGATCTCTGTATGTGAGATTCGTTGATGCAGGTTTAAACATCATTCCATTATCAATTAGGTTTTCTTGAGCAATTTGAGAAGGTTCACCAGTTTGAAAAGGAGCAAACTCTTCACTCTGTTTTACTTTCGATCCATAATCTTTATTTAGACTGCATGAAGGGTTGCAGAAAGTAGGCAATACTTTGATATTATGTGTACTATAGTCTCTCACAGGTTCTGGAATGTTCCGACGTTTTAAATCTTGTACCTGACATGCTTTCTTCCACTGACAATCTCTCTCTGATTCTGTATTGACACTTCGTAAATATTCGATGTTCTTTATGTGTGGGTTGTTGACACTGTAATTGACACTTATTCTACTCTGAGCACGCGAGCAGATGGAATCTTCTCGATGGTTTGCTACCATATTCAGTCTAGCTCTTGAATACTCATCAACAAGAGACATTAATTCCTGCTCCAGCTCTTCTCCTACTTCAGTGCTAGACAACAAGGATCCTGACTTTACACTTGATATTCCATCTCTGCATGAGTAATTATTTGAATAGCCAAATCCATCGGTTTCTTCTGCAAGGCTGCTTGTATAGTTCTGTTTATCGGTTTCCTCTGCAAGGCAGCTTGAATAGTTCTGGTTATCGGAATGAACACGAGTTCGATATGTGGATGCTGTTGCAGGAGCGCTGGGTGGTTCAGAGATATAACAAAATGATGCTAAAGTACCAGTGAGTGCCGGTGTTTGAGTCGTGTTCCATTCTCCACAAATGCCGTTTGTGTTATTATTATTATAATATGTCATATTTTTCTTAGTAGCTGAACACAAGTTTGATAACTTATTATTTCCAGCTTTATAATCTAGATCTGACTGGGTTGATTTCTTATTTTGCTGCAAGAATATCAAATGATTAGATGATAAATTATCACTAGGCATGGGGACATAACGGCAACGCTCTGAAGTTGATTCTTTCTTACATGAGGTTTCTAACTTAGAATGTCCTTCTAAGAAATGATTTGGCAGCAAGCAAATCCTGTTTCTACGACTTCGATCTTGACAAGGGAAACGGCGATGCTTCCTTGTAGAAATATATCTCATTGACAATAAAGATTCGGACTTTAAAGGCGCTAGTAATTTTTTTAGCAATTTGTCGTTTATTCTTATATCCGGGACTGTAACGGTGTTTCTTGTTGTTGTACGTGGCATTTTTAAATTTGCTTGAGCGTGACGAAGATAAAGCGTGAAAAATTGCTGAACAGAACTTGGGGCATTTGCGAAACACAGATGAACGATACAAACATCCTCTATTTTTATTTTGTTTCAACTCCTTAACATTAAAGAATGCATTCTTATTATTTTGTAATTTTTTTAATCTTCTTGGTAATTCCGACAACTTTTTCTTGAATTCAGTTGTAACCGTATCTGTTGTGGCTTTAATTTCCCACAAACTTGTTCCGTCGTTTACTGAGTTTGTTTTGACAAAGGATATTGGTACAATCTTACCGTCATTGTTATATCTGAAACGTTGATCCATAGAAAGCTGTGAATATTTGTCTTCGTAGTGGATAGCATTGATCAGTGTGTGATCTTCACTGTAAGTACTCATTCCTTCCTTGGACAACTCACAGTTTGCTTTAGTTTCGTCAAGTAACTTATGGACTTGACACAGCGCACTGCAGTTTGTGGCTTGATAGTCCGGTAATTCTTTATCAACTTTCGCATCACACAAACATGAGCTGACTTCCTGACGGCTACTAACAAATTTTCTTTTCAGATTTCTTTTCTACTTTTTGTTGTTGTTATTGTTGCAGAGGTTGATACTGTCTGTGCTATTTATATATCTCTTGTTGAGGTTGAAACTGTCTGTGCTATTCATATATCTCTTGCTGAGGTTGATACTGTCTATATTATTTATACATCTCTTGTTGAGGTTGAAACTGTCTGTATTATTCATATATCTCTTACTGAGGTTGATACTGTCTGTGCTATTCATACATCTCTTGCTGAGGTTGATACTGTCTGTGATATTTTTATATTTCCTGATTCTTGTTGCTTGGTTGTTTAAAGAGAATGTTGGATATGTATCGATAAAGTGCTGAGGCTGTTTCTTTCTTCCAGAAATCTGACAATTCGAAGAGCATATACCTAAACTCTGACATATTTCACAAAGATCATTTTCTCTTGGAGAAAATACTGGAAACTTCCTATCATATTTATCTAACTGTAACGATGAGTCGTCAACCACAAATTCATCTTTTGAAAGATCTAACTGTCTACCATGTGTATCCAACAATCTAATTTCTTCATTACCACTAAGTGGTAATATCATATATCTCGATATGTGACTCGCTTTTACAAATTTCTTTGATCGTTTTGCAAAAGTTGAAGATATCATGTTATTTAAGTTTTCAACTTGGTGTACATGTCTAATTTGATTGTTCTCGCGCTTAACCTCCCCTACTTTATAATCTGCCCGATTGCGATAACTTCTGCGTATGTAGCTGTTCTGCCAATTGTCGTTTCTGTTTCTACATCTTCGGTACATTTCACGACTGAGGTGATTACTTGCACAACATATCTTACTTGGAAGATCCGCCTCTCCTACAAAGAATACCCGAGACAGCTGACGCTTCCTCGATGCTTTAGATGAAGTGGTACGGTATTGGTGGCGCTGCAAGTGTGTTTTGTCAGTTGGATTCTGCAATCCAATGACAAGATTAGGATCCAACAACAGCTTGTCTTTAAACATATTATTTGTCTCGGTATAACTATTTGCTACTGGGTTCATAGACACTGACTTGCTCCTAGCTTCTTTGAGCTCTTTATCAATGTTGAAATTTTGGATGTCAGATTTAAGATGGTTTTCTTGTGCTTTGGTCTGTGTTTCTTTTTGACAAAAATTGTTATTTAAAGATGAATTGTGAATTTCTATTTCCAACTGCTGTGAAGTTTTCAAGACATGGTCACATTGTGTGGGGATATATTGCTGTAAAGCTGTGTCAGTTGCATCCGTTCTCTCTAAATTTGACTCGTGTAAGACTTGCTTACACCTGTCAATAAGATCTGATTTGTTCAGTAGTACCAATGGAAAACAATGCTCATGTTGGACAGAAGTTTGGTATGTACTGTCAAGCACCAACTTTGATACGTCTGATATTGGCAGTTGATCGTCAACTTTCTTTTTAGTACGATTCCTTCTTCGAAAAGGGCGTTTAGCGCGCTTTCTACGTTTCAATAGCTTTGGAATCTGGTTATTTACTGTTAGATTATCCATTGTAACCTTGTCAACGTTCATGCAAACTTCCTTTACCATTGCATTGTCATATTTCACCATCTCCAAGAGAGGTATGTTTAACAAATCTTGATCATGACTTCCAAGTTTTTCCTTAGACATATTTCCTCGTTTTTCTATTTGATTAATTTGTGCCAGCTGACACTAAACGACGGCTTGGATTTTCCAACGAGTAGGTGTGCCTTTTTTCCGTAGCTCCTTGTCTGTTTAAATATCAATATACAAATATTAATGTTTGTCAAACGCTCAACACAAATTATTTGTGAAAGTATTAGCAAGTTTTAAAGTAAGCTACAAAACATATGATGATTTGATCTATTGTTAACGTTACGACCGTTGTTTTTGTTAATAATTCTTACTCTGCTGTTTATGCTACAAGACTGAATAGACGAGCAAATCAATATGTGTATACTGCATATAAAGAATTAGTATTGCTTTCATATACCAGCGACATCTAGTGAGGTCAGTGAAATGTCTAAAAGGGTCTTCTTCAAACGCTCCATATCGACCACTTGTTAACCACTCTTTGTGATTTGAATATGATCTGAGCCTAAGAGTGATTGTACGTTGTACCAGTTATGAGCCTACAAGTAGGTCAGTACATCCGATTTCTGTGATGCTTTTTACTTACTAGGGTAGCTTCCTGTCAAACATCAGTCGCCTCTTACGACAACTTTTAGATCGCAGTGGTACTGTTATTTACTTACTAGGTATGCTTTCAATACCAGTCGACATCTATAGGAGCAAGCCTTGAAGAATCGCATTGTAAATTTTTTATTTAATAGACTGCCTAAGAGTATTGTACGTTTACAGAAGCTTGTAGATCCCGATGGATGTTTTACTTACTAGGGTAGCTTCCTGTCAAACATCAGTCGCCTCTACGACAGCCTTGTAGATCGCAGTGGTACTGTTATTTACTTACATTGCGGGCCCCAGCACCACAAGGGCTTAAAAGAGTCTAATGCCGAAGGATTTACTTCATTGCAATGGGTGACATACTACGGGAAAACCATAGGTCGAGACACATAAGGAAACACGTACTCTAGACGAGCTGCAGCATGGGGAAATGGATGCCTGCATAAGAGAATGATTGATCACCCAGGTGATTGGCTGAAATCGGATGCATGTGTCCTAAACGTCTATGCGTTTAGGGCCTACCAAACCAATGTGCAACGTATACACGTTCTTGGCAAAGATCAAACACATCACAAAGAGTGATTAAAATTGGTCGAAACAAACGAACTCAAAGGGAAGAAGAAGAAGATTACACAGGGTTCAGCACACTTGTACGCTGCTGTTGAGAATTAGGCCCTTGCGTCGTCAATGCGTAGATTATGGTACTCGTGGTTCAGAACTCACAGCCAGGTTATATAATTATTTGCAGCTGATATCTCTGTCAAATGCAGAACCAGATTAGGGTGGGCTTATTCAGCACAACAAACACAAGCATATAGCGTGAACCTCCAAAAAAATGTCTAATTCAATTGGTTTTGTAGATATGGTTTTTGCAATGTAACCGTTCCAAATTTTAAAAAATTCAAATTAGAACAGCAATATCTCTGCTTATATGCAGTTTATATAAAAAGTGAAGGTTCATGCTATAATTATGGGTGATACGTACATCATATGCTATTATAGTTTGGCATTCTTTGCACTTCTTATATTTGTGAAATCCAATGCACGATGAAGGTGGGCTTTTTAAAATATATTTTCAAGAAAATTAATTATTTTTAAATAACTAATTACAGTGCATACACTAAACATTGTTTATCATCAGAAACAATGTCTTTTGCAACATGTAGCCAAATTGTATGACAATATATTTGTAAGTTTTTTTCTGTGAATTATTAAAAGACAACCCTTGTTCTGGGTGGGTCTTCCGTCTTAATGAAAACTGACGCCTTTGAGACAACAACATTGAGCATGACTATGGAGATCACCACTGCCTCCAGGGCTCTCTCATGGGGGACTGAGCAACAAGCCTCTCATACGATTATCATTTCAGACTCGATTAATTTGTTTCAAATGTTTGAATCTGAAGTCTACTGCGGAATGGGTAGATAGTATTCGGAGATCACATCTCAAGACAATTACTTGGCTGTACACACTTGGACATGCTGGAGTGCAGAGATGATGGATGAACAGGGACATCTGACTTTCTTGCAAACAATTTCCCTACTCAAGATGGCAAAAGTATGGACAGAGCCGATGTCACCAACGCGGTGAGCGCTCATTTATTTGGTTTGGGCGAGTCTCAGACACTGAACCGATTGCGAAAATTAGAAGGTATGTTTGGACAGGATACTAATCTAATCAACATCTCATGGGTACAGTTAGCAAGTTGATTTTAGGATGGCTCTGCAGTGGAGGATGGAGCAGCACAGAGCGTTCAGTGTGCCATGACCGTCCTTCGAATAACATAACGTAAGTAAATGTACTACTGCTAGTTACGTTAATGTTACTCAGTTGTACTAGTAAAATGCTACAGATCGTCAAAGCTCTCTAGTCTTTTCGCTCAAGCTTTTTTTTGTGTTTTTTTCTGATCCAGAAGCACTTGAGCTTTTCAACTCTTCGGCTCGGTGCCATGGACATCGTAACCCTTCGGTTCAGTGCCACGAACACGTAAATCTGGAGAACCTGTGGCTTTTCTGCCAGCCCCTGGAATTGAACCACACTCACAGAGGGCTTGTCACCCGTTGTCCGAAAGCGCTAGGACACGCTGGGCAGACGGGCCTGTCGACCAAGATCCTAATGAGAAATGAATAACAATATACAATCATATATACTAGCAAAATGACAGCTTTAAAAAGAAAAAACTGTGCATCTTCAGAGACCATCATTAAAAGACAAAGGTGGAGGTGGATTGGGCATGTATTTCGTGTGTCAGTGGGGGCATTGACTATGATAGCTCTCCGATGGACAGCGGATGGGAAGAGAAAGTCTGGACGTCCAGGAATAAAGGAGAAAACGTTGGAAAGATAGTTGAAAGATTGTCCCTGACGTGGAAACTATATAGAAAGACAGCAGAACGACAGTAATAGGAATCTTTTGTGGAAGCCTTATGGACGGATCAGAGAAACCACCTTCATTTTCGTTCAGTGGTACAGAGGAGTCATAGGGTAATGAACGAACTGATAGCTTGGCTAGCATGGCTAAGGTATCATAGTTAGCTGCAATGGACCGAAATGACATTCTTAACGCATTGAGAGTCCTTCCATACAGAGGAGTTTCAAGGTTATGAATCTCAGTCGCTGAACAAATTTAAATAGATGGATGTCGATATTGGTCATCATCATCATCAGGTGCCGTACCGGCTGGCGTAGGCGATCATAGATCTCCGCAACTCTCTGTCGTTGGTGTTTGCTATCAACTCAGATGTTGACACTCTACTGTGCCATGAAGTCGGGTTATCCAACATTTTCTCTCTGTGTCTTCCTCTGTTTCGTCAACCCTCGATTTTACCGGTTGTCACAATGTGTTCTAAACTGTATCGAAATGTATTCAATATTGGTACAGCCCGAAAAGAACAACATGCAAAATATGCAAAAAGATTGATTAATCAACACCGAACTGGCGTGTTGGACCGCTAAACGCCGATGGATTTGTTGAGGCGGGGATAGAAGCATCAACTGACATGTCTGGAGAGATATGATGAAAATGATAGTCCACATGTAACTGATAACGGAAGGCTTATGTGTCAAAAGGGAAACAAAGAGGATATATAGATTTATAGTTATGATCATTACATCAAAAAATAAGAATTTACCTACAATTCAATGTTGTAAGTAATGGCGTAACAAGTTACATTATTCATTACCTTTCAGACAACGACGTCTGTATTGTCAGCACAATGTCTAGCTGCTTCGTTCTTGGACAGAGTCAATCTTGACCTTGCAACAGCGCATGCGTAAGTGTAGCAGCTGAGATATGTGACTAGTGCACACATTCCTATGACGCTTACAGAAAGAGCGGAAGCAGTCCTACAATATGTCAGAATTTCGTTCACATTGATGACAAATTCATCAACATATTTGTTGTCTGCATACGCTAATTCGGCAAAATGCAATGTATATTATGTTTGAGCATACGCTAATTCGGCAAAATGCAAGGTATATTATGTTTAAAGTTATTATTGTAATGCATCTGTTTTGCTATTTGTCTGCGAGCTAAGTAAAACAGGATGCAGTGGGTTTGTTTCCGGAAGTAAGCATCTGTGTGAGTAAGTAAGTAAGTAAGGAACCCTTTCATACCTCGTGGTATATAGGTCAATACAGTGTTAGGCCTGTATTTTTCATTGACCGTCGGCACACGATGGGTGATGTGGTCAGTATCACGCCGGCCGCCTTTACTTTCCCAGAGCATGTCTGGTACCCAGTTGAGGCTGGGTCGACTGAGAGCCGTCGCGGTCGTGAAAATTCCACGCGCATTGCTGGAGCTGAACCCAGACCACCAGCCTTCCGAAGCGAGTTCACTAACAACTACGCTACAGCGGCTTTCATCTGTGTGAGTACAAACAATGGAAGTCTTGGCAGTGACTAAGGCATTACCCTTGCCCGAGTCCCAGAATTATAATCATGTGTGCATTCGGAGTGATTATTTAATATGATCCGGAAGGTAGAGTCTGGTTCGGTGCTCAAACAATGGACTGAATCACTACAAGAGTTAACAACTCGCACTATTACATTCATCTTCGTTCAGGGGTACCTGGGTGTCGATGTCAATGAGAGAGCAGACATGCTGGCTAGCTCTACCACCACTTTTCAGGGGATCAACCAATGGATAGAGGTAGTATTCTGAACGCCCTCGTAGAGTTTGGCAACAAAGAGAATTTGCATCTAAACCATAGATTCCCAAACTTTTTGCATCGCCCACTTTGTACAAATTATAAACTTTGCACAACATAAACTTTGCACAACATAAACTTTGCATAACTATAAACTTTGTACAACATAAACTTTGTAAAAACATAAACTTTACAACATAAACTTTGTACAACATAAACTTTAAACATAAACTTTGCACAACATAAACTTATCACAACATAAACTTTTACAACATAAACTTTGTATAACATAAACTTGCACAACATAAACTTTGTACAACATAAACTTTGCACAACATAAACTTTGCACAACATAAACTTTGCACAACATAAACTTTGAACATAAACTTTGTAACAAATAAACTTTGACAACATAAACTTTGAATGACATAAACTTTGTAAACATAAACTTTGTAAACATAAACTTTGCACAACATAAACTTTTGCAAAATAAACTTTGCACAACATAAACTTTGCACAACATAAACTTTGCACAACATAAACTTTGCAAAACATAAACTTTGCACAACATAAACTTTGCACAACATAAACTTTGCATAACATAAACTTTGCACAACATAAACTTTTACATAACATAAACTTTGTACAACATAAACTTTGTACAACATAAACTTTGTACAACATAAACTTTGCACAACATAAACTTTGCACAACATAAACTTTGCACAACATAAACTTTGCACAACATAAACTTTGCACAACATAAACTTTGCACAACATAAACTTTGTACAACATAAACTTTGCACAACATAAACTTTGCACAACATAAACTTTGCACAACATAAACTTTGCACAACATAAACTTTGCATAACATAAACTTTGCACAACATAAACTTTGCACAACATAAACTTTGCACAACATAAACTTTGCACAACATAAACTTTGTACAACATAAACTTTGCACAACATAAACTTTGTACAACATAAACTTTGCACAACATAAACTTTGCACAACATAAACTTTGCACAACATAAACTTTGCACAACATAAACTTTGAACAACATAAACTTTGTACAACATAAACTTTGTACAACATAAACTTTGCACAACATAAACTTTGCACAACATAAACTTTGTACAACATAAACTTTGTACAACATAAACTTTGCACAACATAAACTTTGCACAACATAAACTTTGCACAACATAAACTTTGCACAACATAAACTTTGCACAACATAAACTTTGCACAACATAAACTTTGCACAACATAAACTTTGCAAAACATAAACTTTGCACAACATAAACTTTGCACAACATAAACTTTGCACAACATAAACTTTGTACAACATAAACTTTGCACAACATAAACTTTGTAACGCCCATCGTCCACTTTGCACAACATAAACTTTGCACAACATAAACTTTGCACAACATAAACTTTGTAACGCCCATCGTCCACTTTGCACAACATAAACTTTGTAACGCCCATCGTCCACTTTGCACAACATAAACTTTGTAACGCCCATCGTCCACTTTGCACAACATAAACTTTGTAACGCCCATCGTCCACTTTGCATAACATAAACTTTGTAACGCCCATCGTCCACTTTGCACAACATAAACTTTGTAACGCCCATCGTCCACTTTGCACAACATAAACTTTGTAACGCCCATCGTCCACTTTGCACAACATAAACTTTGTAACGCCCATCGTCCACTTTGCACAACATAAACTTTGTAACGCCCATCGTCCACTTTGCACAACATAAACTTTGTAACGCCCATCGTCCACTTTGCACAACATAAACTTTGTAACGCCCATCGTCCACTTTGCACAACATAAACTTTGTAACGCCCATCGTCCACTTTGCACAACATAAACTTTGTAACGCCCATCGTCCACTTTGCACAACATAAACTTTGTAACGCCCATCGTCCACTTTGCACAACATAAACTTTGTAACGCCCATCGTCCACTTTGCACAACATAAACTTTGTAACGCCCATCGTCCACTTTGCACAACATAAACTTTGTAACGCCCATCGTCCACTTTGCACAACATAAACTTTGTAACGCCCATCGTCCACTTTGCACAACATAAACTTTGTAACGCCCTCACCCTCCATATTATAACAGTTTGCCAACGCCCCCTCTATACATGCTATATTTTCTCTTTGACATAGAAAATTGACATATATTTCTGTCATACGTGGTCAATTTTCAAATGATTTATATGCATGAAATAGAAAATTGACGAAAAAATAGATCATGTAAGACGGGCATAAGATGAATTTAAATGCAGAGTTCAAATTTTAAATGGTTATTCAATCGCAAAATCACGAAAATAATTTATTTTTAAATATTTATTATGAATTTCTTCTTTAAGGAGCCACCGACCCCTAATCGCATGAACACCCTTCAAATTCTTTTGAACCCACTATTGCCCCACTAGAACGTTTCAGCGCCCACTGGGGGGCGGTACCACCCACTTTGGGAGACGCTGATCTAAACCAATCCACGGCAACTGCTAGACTATTAGAGCATGGATTGAAGTGGCCATGGAGGAGAAACACAACAGTTGTATAAATAGGCTCATCAATCAACATTGAACTGGTATGATGCGAGGCATGGACAATAAACAAACAGATCGAAAATCTCTGAGAGCCACAGAGATGTGATTGTTCAGAAGAATGATGCGTTCGAGAGGAGAAGAAGAAGAAGAAGAAGAAGAAGAAGAAGAATGATGAGAATCCCATGGAATGCTAAAATGACTAATATTGAGGTATTGAATGAGATCAAGACACAGATAAAGCTTATTATCAATATAAGAAAGATGCAGTCATCATTTTTCGGACATGTCATGCAGAAGGAAGGTTTAGAATACAGTGTAACAACCGGAAAATCGAGGGTAGACGAGACAGAGGAAGACAGAGAGAAAATTTTGGATATCCTGACTTCATGGCACGGTACAGCGTCAACATCTAAGATTATAGCAAACGACAGAGATTTGTGGAGATCCATGATCGTCTACGCCAGCCGGCACGGCACCTGATGATGATGATGATGAGTAAAGAGATAAACACAGTAGTTGGGCAGATTATATCACCATAGTAAGATATAAAATATTAGAAATCGTTTACAGCTGATGAGAAGTTTGTACCTTCTATACGGGATCTCTGTGACTAGATCTTTAATCCTTTACCCGCATGCCCAGCGTGTTCGTTGCGCGTTGGATGACGGGTGACAAGCCCCCTGTGAGTGCATCTCAACTCCGCTGGCTGGCAGAAAAGTCACAGGCTCATCAGATTTACGGTGTTCGTGGCACCGAACCGAAGGGTTACGATGTCCATGGCACTGAGCCGAAGAGCTGAAAGCTCAAGTGTTTCTGGATAAAAAAAAAAACCTTTACCTTTACGTCCCAAAGGTCGTGGATTCGAATCCGGATCACGCCGTTCTGTTGAAGAGATCATTTTTTCCAGAGACCCCCAAAATTGTTGTCGAGGTTACCGAGTTCGTACTTTGTGTAATACCCTCAGCAGGTGACTTGCCGTTTCTTCGGAGAGGGACCGAGCCATATGGGGTGAAAACTCAGTGCAGTTAAGTCATTCCTTCGGTCTTATACCCTTTAGCTAGATGGTACCTGATATGATGCACATATTTAAATCACATATAATTTGAATACGTCTTCTATTTATTTTATTCCAATATTTACAAGCAAGAAATAGCCCACTTCATCACAATAAATATTGGAAGTATTGAATAATGGCTGACAAGAGGAAATTTAGTTTTTCTCCTGCTGCTACTCTCCGCAACAGGATGCCAGGTTAGTTAAATATTAATAATATATGTAGCTTTTTTCGTCTTTACAGACGTTCGATTGGCAAGAGTTTTACTGTGAAAATGTGTGAGTTTGCGATTATCTCTCTAGCCTTTCAAACTTTTATTTTTTGTTTTTTAAAACTACAGTACTTTTTTTTACGTGTTTCGCCATTGATATATAGTTTTACTGCAGTCTTCCCTTCTTTGATAATACTATTCGCCATTTTGCTGCAACTATTCATCGTGACGTAGTTAGGTTAGATTCAGTTTAAGTTAGACTGAGGAAGTTAGCCTGGGGGTCTCTGTGGCTGAGTGGTTAAGCCCTTTGCCTTACGAGTCGAAGGTCGAATCCGGACCGCGGCCTTCTGTTCACGGGTGCAGTTTTTTCCAGAGACCCCTAGGATTGTTGCTGGAGCTACGGAGTTCGCGTTTGTGAAATACTCTCGGCAGGTGGTGTGCCATTTCTGCGGAGAGGGGCCGAGCCATATGGGGTAAAACCCGGTGCAATGAAGTCAATCCTTCGGCTTTAAAACCCTTAAAACCTAGACTGAGGAAGAAATGCAGACCTAGACAAGTTCTCAACGGCCTGTGATATGTTTGGCCTTACTATCAACACCAAGAAAACTGAGGGCATGTTTCAGCCCGCCCCTAGAGAGCAGTACTATGATCCAGTCATCAATATTAAACACCAGCCTCTCATGCAAGCGGACAACCTTGTCTATTTTGGCAGCATCCTATCCAGATCGGTCAACAACAGGATATTAAAAGCCAGTACTGCGTTCGGAAGGATGTGTGTTACTGTGTGAGAGCGGAAAGGAGAATAGTAGCCAAAAATCTTAAATTTACCCGGACCATAGTGCTAACCACGCTGCTATATGCCAGCGAGATATAGACAGTGTATAGCAGACACACAAGAAAACTAAAGCACTTCCACACAAGACGTCACTGTGTATCGTTATTGTTTTAATATTTTGTAAAACTACAAAACTTTATTTTTACGTGTTTCGTCACGAAGTTTAAAATAGAAAAACGACAAGGTAAGAAGAAGGAGATGTGTATGAAAAGACACGACAAAGGGAGATGTATGCTAAATAAATAACATTATACAGGGTGTTCAACTTAAAAGCAGCACCAGTGATAAATAAAAATTTGCCTGGTACGCATTGCATCTCGTCTATTTACTATTTAAACCGGTTCTGACTAGCTTGTCCTACGTCACATTTGTTCATCGCCCCTTCCCACACTACAATTACACACCATCACACAACCTTGATCTATACTACGTCATAACTGAACCTTCTCATTTCCATACATATATGCCAGATTAGCTCCATTCACAGGCTGCTTTTAGGTTGAACACCTTGTATTTGAGATAATTACAGTTTTATAAAGCAGGTGAAACATGGTACATATATTTTACTTACTACATATTCAGATGAGAGCCGCGATAGCGTAGTTGTTAGTGAACTCGCTTCTCAAGGCTGGTGGTCTGGGTGCGTGGAATTTTTCCCAACCGCACTCAGGTCGACCCAGCCTCAACTGGGTACCAGACTAGCTCTGGGAAAGTAAAGGCGGCCGGCGTGATGCTGACCCCATCACCCATCGTGTGCCGACGGTCAATGAATAATACAGGCTTAACAATGTATTGCCCTATATATCACAAGGTATGAAAGGGTTCCTTTACTTTTGTATTTTTACCTATTCAGATGCCGAAAATGAAGAGTTTCCACCGAAACAGCACATAACGAAGTCTCACTCTCAACCGTTACGGAGTAACGACATTGACGGTAGCAATAATATTGATAGGTACCGGTAAGTTCAACTCAATGTATCTATTGTCAGGACCGTGCGGAATATTTTCTCAGTATGATGCAAGTCTTCGATATGCTTCCCTTAAATGTTTTTTTAATTTACAAAAAAACAACCTTCAATTGTGGTTTTGATTTCGTTGCTTATGCCGCCCCACTTACGATCCGCCTGATGCGGCCACCTCTCTGTATCATAGCACAGCACGGCCCTGTCTATTGTAATTAATTATAGAATGTAAGGAGAACGTGTTTTTTTAAACATAAGCCTTCTTCTTCTTCTTTTGAGTTCAAAACGCTCCTGGGTATAGCTATTTTTAATAGCCCGCTGATTGTGTTCTTAAGAACGTCCGTGTTGTATGTCTAGGCAATGGGTGTCGTAAGAATGTCCGTATTGTATGTCTATGCAATGGGTGCCGTAAGAACGTCCGTATTGTATGTCTAGGCAATGGGTGCCGTAAGAACGTCCGTATTGTATGTCTAGGCAATGGGTGCCGTAAGAACATCCGTATTGTATGTCTAGGCAATGGGTGCCGTAAGAATGTCCGTATTGTATGTCTAGGCAATGGGTGCCGTAAGAACGTCCGTATTTTTGCTAGGCAGGTCTAGGTTGCAATGGGTGTCGTAAGAACGTCCGTATTGTATGCTGCATGGGTCAAGGTCGTTACGTAGAAGTTAGACGTCATTGTATGTCTAGGCAATGGGTGCCGTTAGAAATAAAGGTATGTGTTTTAAGTCCCGTGTTTGGTAATTTTTTTTTTACCAAAGCCAATAATTCTTGGACGTCTGTAGCTCAAGCGGTAGTGAGCTCGATCAGAACCCAAACGTACCTGGTTCAAACTCCGTGGCGGGCGACTTTGGAAGAAAATTCGTTTTGTGCAATGTTTACGAAAGGTAAACATAGACCTCATGGGAAACATTTGGAAGTCTAAAGAAATCAAATCTAGAACAAAAATTCGGATATTTAACTCTAATGTTAAAGCAGTTCTACTGTATGGGTCAGAAACATGGAGAACAACTAAAACAATAGCGCATAAATTGCAAACATTCACCAACTGGTGTCTGCGCAGAATAGAGGGAATAAGATGGTATGATAGGGTCACAAATGAGGAATTTATGGAGAGAACAAGACAGATTCCAGTGAATGAACAGGTTTAAAAATACACCGGCGCTGGATAGGACACACTTTGGGAAAACCCGAGGGAATATAACAAGAAGGGTCCTTGCCTGGAACTCAGGGACAGCGAAAGAAAGGAAGTCTAGAAATACATGGAGACGAGATTTGGAGGCAGAGATCAACAATATAAAGAAGAGCTGGAGGGAGCTGCAGGAGATAGCTAGAGATATGAATACTTGGCATGAGTTGGTTGAGGGCCTATGCCCCAATCCGGGTAAAAAGGCAAAGAGAGAGAAGAGAAACATAGAACTCACCGTTCAGAAAGCAGTGACAAACTACTGAACGTATAAGTGGTGCCTAGAAAATCAACGACTGGTTTAGTGTGGTTGATGGCTACGTCCTGTAAAGGATAGGCCACGATTTTCATTTTTCAATAATTCTTGTATACTATCTATGTATTGATTATATTCATAGCTCCCGTTGATTCTCCTGCTTCCTATTGGGTTCTTTAAAAAAACTCCTTGTTTTCTTCTCTTCTTTTGAGTTCAGGAGTATTGTATTCAGACGCTTATCATTTTCTCAGTGGGACTCGCGTATGGACCCAAAATTGTTCATGTTTAATTGTGTTCATGTGGGGCTATTCTGTGACATTTATATTCAAAAGCCACCCGTGTGTTGCCGGGACGTCAAGGGGAACAAAGAATAGTAACACTGCTACCTACAAGGCATGTCATAAGAGGCGACTGAAGTAGGGGCCTAAGGCATCTACCTTAGTAAATAAAAGGCCTCACAGAAATCGCATGTTCTGACCTACTTGTAGGCACATAACTAGCACAACGTACAATCGTTCTTAGGCTTCGATTATATACAAATCATAAAGAGTAGTTAACAAGTGGTCGATATGGACCGCTAGAAGAAGAAGATATTCAAAAGCACATATATATTTTTTTCCCACAGCCTTATTAAACGTTCTTGCTTCACATCCACTTGTTACCACTGGGAATATGCAGGTTTTTAGTATTCTGACCAGAGGCGGTTCTTGATCATTTTGTTGGTGGGGCCAGACATTTTTCCGTAGAAATCATGGTTTTTTGTTGCTATATTTTAATTTATAAAATAATAAATACACGTTATACATTATTTTTGGTGGGGTCCGGCCCCACTGGTCCTTAATGACGAGCCGCCACTGATTCTGACTGTGCAGCAACAAGCTTGAAAATATAAGAGACGTTTAGTTTTTGTCTCAGCGATGACTAGACCTATTGGAAGATGGGTATCTTCTCGTTCAGAGAGCAATACTCATAATGTACAACAACACAAGAACGCAGAGTTGTGTAGCGTTGTCTACGATTGATGTTCAACGCGCACATGATGATGATGATGCAAGTAATATGACTTACAACGACAGCTGTTTATCAATACTACTGAGTTTGATTGATTGATTGATTGATTGATTGATTGATTGATTGATTGATTGATTGATGCCGGGGCTCGCAAGGGAAGCAAAGAATAGTAACATTGCGACCTACAATGCATATCGTAAGAAGCGACTGGTGTAGGACCTTGCGATGATACCCTAGTAAATAAAAAGCAGTGCAGAAATTAGATGAACTGGCCTACTTGTAGGTGCATGACTGGCACAACGTACAATCGCTCTTAGGCTCAGATCACATACATATCACATAGAGTGGTCGATATGGAGCGTTCGAAGAAGAAGAAGATTGATTGGAAAGGGAAATCATCATTGCACACTTCGGTGAGTAACCATTTGTGCTCCATTCTCTTTCTTACACAGTAAGATCTCAGCGGCAGTACACCAACTCCGAAGCACCGGCAAGGATCCCAGATGTTATTTAGAAGATGGTGACACTATTTTGTAGGATTTTTATCTCTAAATTTGTTTTATGAATTATTGCTCGTGCAGCGGTTTTTCCAGCCTACTCTTCTCGATGTTAAACTGTCAGTGGTCCTTTTACGTGCTCAACTTTAACACGGAACCGTTGACCGTCTGCCCAGCGTGTTCGTAGCGCGTGGACTACGGATGATTATCCCTCTGTTGTGCGGGTTCAATTCCGCGGGATGGCAGAAAAAGCCACAGGTTCCACAGATTTACGGTGTTCGTGGCACCGAACCGAAGGGTTACGATGTCCATGGCACCGAGCCGAAGAGCTGAAAAGCTCAAGTGCTTCTGGATCGGAAAGAAAAAAAAAACACGGAACCGACGTTTTATCGTCCGTCTCCGATAGGACTAGGAACTCGATCTTACCTACACTGAGATCATGATTCTCTGGGAAAATATCCTGATGGCTCCACTGGGAACGAACCGAGAACCTTTGGAGCGAGAGGAGAGAATATAACCTCTATGCCACATAGACCCCTAAACACTGCAGATTCAAAGTAGCATATTCAACACTTGCACTTGAACATGATGCAAGTAATATGGAAAAAAATCTGCCACCTGATAAAAACTGAGGTCGTCCATTCCCTTCTGCCTCTAAAAGAAAGAACAATCGATATTCTCAGATTGAACTTATTGGCATTTTTTCTTATATCCTGACGAACCGAAGCCTCAATCTTCAATGTCCAAGTTCGTTGCTATCCTTTTCTATTTATGGGCCCCTTCGCCCAAAGGTGTGCACCTCAATACTCTGCAGTTTTGGTTACGCTCAAATTTTATATATATCTCTGGGACTGTGGCATCCCATGGGTGCCCATCACAATAGAAGTTAAGCATAGCGTGCTTTGTCGTTGGAAATTTCAGTAAAACTCTTGTGACATGATCTGACAAATCAGAAAAAAATGAATACAACATAGATACTGAACATCATCAAGAAACAAGAAATTAAATGATTCGGACACATAAGGAAGTTATCAAAGACAGTGCACCTCAAATGGCAATACTACTTCGACAATTGGATACAGTGCTGTTCTGTGTTCCTCCCTTCGCCACAGTGACTTTACTATACTTTTCATCCACAATTGTGAGTTGTTTTGAAATATGTCTGCCAAAATAAAGTTCATAGTATCAGTTCTTTCTCTCGCCCGTGTGATGCTGGGGCCCGCAAGGGAAGCAAAGAATAGTACCACTGCGCAATACAAGGCATGTCGTAAGAGACGACTGATGTAGGACCTAGGAAAGCTACCCTAGTAAATAAAAAACAGCGCAGAAATCGGATGTGCTGGACTACCTGTACGCGCATAACTGGCACAACGTACAATCGCTCTTAGGCTCAGATCACATACAAATCACACAGAGTGGTTGACAGATGGTCGATATGAAGCGTTCGAAGAAGAAGGATACAACGAAAAGGTCGTCCACGCAAAAGGTTGATCACAGAAATAAAAGAGACCGTGAAAAACAACATCTACAAAGCGCACTCATGAGCCCCTACTAAACATCTCTTCTTATCCGAGTAGGAGATCTCTTGGCTATGGGTAGAAATATGCCGTTGTTCTGGCGGTTGTAGGTTCGAATGACCGAGTCAATGTGCATTTGTTTTGGATGTGCCATTTTGTGCATTACTCTCTGCATGTGGCGTGCCATTTTGTGCATACTTCGCATGTGGCGTGCTCATTTTGTGCATTACTCGCATGTGGCGTGCCATTTGTGCAACACTCTCTGCATTGGCGTGCCATTTGTGCAACTCTCTGCATGTGGCGTGCCATTTTGTGCATTACTCTCTGCATGTGGCGTGCCATTTTGTGCATTACTTCTCAGTGGCTGCCATTTCTGCATTGACTCAGTGCTCATTTGTGCATTACTCTGCATGCGTGCCATTGGCAACTCTCTGCTGTGGCGTGCCACTTTGTGCATACTCTCTGCATGCATTTTGAGCTGTGCCACTTTGTGCAACACTCTCTGCATGTGGCGTGCCATTTTGTGCATTACTCTCTGCATGTGTGTTCCATTTTTGCCAACATGGACTGGGCCATAAGGGAAAACCTAGCGCAATAAAGTCAACCTTTCGTCTTTAGCCCATTGCTTCTTTTACTCTGGTGTCACTGGGCGTAGAAGCTAGGGGCTCACCTCTCGTGCCAAAGATAACCGGTTCGCTCCCTCGTGGAGCCATTAGAATATTTTTCCAGAGATCCCTGATCTCAGTGTAGGTGAGATCGTTCCAGGTCCTATCGGAGATGGACGACAAAACGTAAGTTTCGTTTTCAATTTGAGCTCGTAAAAGAACCCTTGACAGTTCAAAGTCGTGAAGAGCATGCTGGAAAGCCGCTGCCTGGACAAAATTCATTAGAAAAGATTAAAAATACAATTTCTACAAAAATATCTTCCCCATCTTCAAAATTACATCGGGGACCCTCACCGGTGCTACGGAGTTCGTGCACTGCACATATCTCCTGTGTAAGAAAGAGATCGAAGCACACATGGTTACTCACCGAAGTGCAATGATGATGGTCCTATCAATCAATCAATTCTTCTTATTGTGACGCTGTGAGCAAAGCAGGATAAGAAAAAAAGAAGTAGAACTTGTTACATTTATGCTTGTCTATTTTGTCCCTGTTGGTTTTTATTTTGCGAGATTATCAAACAGCAAATTTAAGTGTGGCATAAATCTCTCAACCATCAGATACAGCATTGCAGGATGGCTAAAGTCAAGCACAACAGAATTGGGACAATCATTTTTGCATAACTCGCAAAACACTAAAGGGGCTTCAGATTACGTCAGTCGTTTGCCAATGTCAACAACACCGTTAAAAGAGATTGAAATAAAATCTTCTCAGGTGAAACTTTTATCTCTCTACATACTTCCCTACAGTCACTTTTGCTGCATTTATGTCTTTATTATTTCTTTACTGCGACACTTTATCCTATACTTCGTCGTCTCCATAGGACTAGGAACTCGAGCTCACCTGCAATGAGTTCAGGGATCTCTGAAAAAATACTTCGATCTCTACACGCAGGAAATGAAGCGATTACCTTTGGAACAAGAGACGAGAGCCTTACCTCCACTCCACAGAGACTGTGCCGGTGCTACATGGTTTGTGTACTAGCGCTGAGATCTTCTTGTACAAGAAAAAGATCGGAGCATGCATAGTTATTCACCTAAGTGCAATGAGAATGGTGCAATTAATAAATCTCGTACATCCTGGCTGATAGAGGACGGAAGTAGGAGACGAGGCTGAATAGAGGGCTATAGCTTATAAGGGGGTTTCTGTGTGGCGTAGAGGCTAAGTGCTCGCCTCTCGTTCTAAAGATACTTAGTTCGCTCCCTCGTTGAATCATCGGGATATTTTTCCAGAGATCCCTGATTTGTGTAGGTGAGATCGAGTTCCTAGTCCTATCTGAGACGGATGATAAAACATAGGTCCCGTGTTCAAGTTGAGCACGTAAAAGAACCATTGACAGTTCAAAGGTCAGAAGAGCAGGATGGAAACCGCTGCCCGGACAAAATTCATTATAAAGATTTTTTTAAAATGAAATTCCTACACAATATTTTCACTATTTTCTAAACTACACAGGACCTCGCCGGTGCTATAGAGTTTGCGCACTGTCACTGAGATCTCTCTGTGAAAGAAAGAGATTGGAGCACACATGGTTACTCGCCAAAGTGCAATGATGAAGGTCCTATCAATCAATCAATCATTGAAACCCAAAGGCAGGATGGAGGTGAGGGCGAATGGACCCGAAAAATGGCTTTTTGAGAAAACAGTTTTATGCTAATCTGATCTTCTCCATTTCCGCGGAGTAAACTATCAACTAAATATTTTTTATACACTACTAAACAAAAGTAAACACTATAAAAATAGGAGCAGATTAGAACAAGCTGTCATCCTGAATCTCCGAACAGAGCACAATCGACTCCGCAGTCACATGTATACAAAATTTAAGATTTCAATTCAACTTCAAGACTGTCCCTGAATATGATGTATTGATCAAATCACAATGGCAGGAACCAGCACTGGAAAGACAATGAAGTTTATACAAGAGACAACATTGAATATAAGATAAATTTCAAGGAAACAAGAAAGAAAATTATAGCCTATTATTTACAATGAACACACAACTGAATCCAACATGCCTAACTGAAAAAGTTTTCACTGTAGTGTCCCTTGGTTTCAACTAAGCTCTTGCTTATCTAAAAACTAACCATAGTTTCATGTAAACAATATACTGTTGCCAAGGAACCGCAGTCTCCGCCAGCGTTAGATTTGTATGAAAAGAAAGGTTTTAAACTTCTACAAACGAAGAAAATCCCGCAAATATAATTATGGATGCAAATGTAGATGAAGAAATAGAAGCTACCAGTGTTAGGATAAACGAGGTTTCCAACACTTATAAAGTAATTTTTCAATTATGTTATTTGTGATATTTAATAATTTAATATTTATGTTTTACCCTCAATATAATTATTAATTTATTACGTTTCGATTCTATCGAATCCCTCGTGTGTTCAGTGCGGTTGTTATCTCACTATCAGAGTGTATAGCAGCTGCTCATGTCTCCTCATCAAAGATCAGTTGTTATTCATATTGACCTTCTGTTTCTAAATGTTTCACTCTGTCATTCCGTAATTTGTTCATCTCATGTCTTGATGTTCGTCTCCCAATTGTGACTCGTGTCTAAGTTTTATTCGTGCTCGTCAACTTTTTCTTCTAATACGGTTTTAATCACTATGACATGTCTCTTTAACGTGTCGTCCAAAATATTTTATTTCTTTAAATTTTATTTCCTCTAGTAGCCTAATTCTTTCTTCATTATTAGGTTTTTTATAACTTCTTTATTGATATGTTATTCTTTCCTATATGAATCTTCATTTTAGCTTATTTGTTATCTGTTTAGATGTTATTAACACTGTGACTTGATCATATCAATGTACTTTTGGCCATTCCTGTTCTCTTTCTAATCTCTTTTCTTCACATATTCTATCATCTATTATCATGTGTTCAAGATGTGTGCGCACCTATATAAATAAATATGTATAGATATTCGGCAACATAAGCAGATTACCAGCAGACAGTGCGCCTCAAAGAGCAATTATATAGTGGATACAAAGCAAAAGGATGAGATGACCATGCTTCTCAAAAGACTCTGCACCCTTGCACAATATCACTTTCCACACAACTCTGTCATAAGCTAGTTTTTCCCATGTGCTATGACCTATAGAAAAGTTTTTAATTGAGACCTTGCAGACATCTTTATATCTGAGCAGTGGTCTGCCCTGGTGTCTCTTCCCCTCGGAAAGTTCACAGCACTACATTTGTTTTGGTATGCAACAAGTTTATATATAAATAATCATACTTTATACAGCACAATATTTGCTATTTTCCCCTTACAATTATTTATAATTTTCAAAATCCCCCAGTTTGAATTGGATATTTCTTACCTTCCAGTAAAAAAAACATATATAATGTATCATTTTTTCTTTTCTTCAGCCTAAAAAACATAAAGCAAAAATTGTGATATGGTAAGCTACACATTGCTACATTTTCTCATATTTCATTTGATTTTAACATATTTGAATTCAATTCTTTTCCACATTTCTTTTAGACCGAAAATTTTAAGTTTTCTTTTATTACAAAATTGAAGCCTGTATCTGTTGTAACATAGGGGCAAAGACCTGCAACATGTAAATGTCTGGAAATGGAACAAATGTGAGAACTAGGAGTTAAGTTTGGACATGCCAGACAGTGTCGTCTTCGTGGTAGATATATATATATATATATATATATTCCTCTCATTTCATTAAACGTTACATAGGGCCTGCAAGTAAGTTCTCCATACTGCTCTGTCCTGAGCAATTCGTTCAGTCTTTTCCATGGAATTGAGACTAATATTTCTTGCCTCTCTCACCAAAGATTGTTTCATGGTTTCCCTAGAGCATCCTCTCTTTCTTGAACCCTTTGCCTCCTACTTCAATACCTGCTTTGGTATTCTTTGATCATTCCTTCTCAAGGTATGCCCAACATATCTTATACTTCTTATAACAGTTGTTACTATTGGTTGACCAGACATTTCTAGGATTTAATCACTTCTGCAGAATTCTTCCAAATTTAATTTTCATTATTTTTCACAGACATCTATTTTCAAATGCATTCAACTTACTTTCTATATCTTTAGTCATTCTCAAACTCTCGCTGGCATATGATAGCATTGATACAGCATTGGAATTGAAAATTTGTAATTTAGTTTTAAACCATATTTCTTCTTCTTCTTCTTTAGCTTTCATTCTTTACGACCAATTTTAATCACTCTTGTGATATGTTTGATCTTTGCCAAGAACGTGCATACGTTGCACATTGGTTTGGTAGGCCCCTAAACGCATAGACTTCTACACATTTAGGACACATGCATCCGATTTCATCCAAACCTCCTTAGTCCCCTCTTACGACATGCATAACAGGTAACAGTGGTTCTATTCTTTACACCCCAAATTTGGGCCCGGTAACCACTCTGGCGTTTTAAACCATATAATATACATGCTTTTTATACAACTTTATAATATTTATACAGAAATCTCATTTTTTTTAAGAATGTAGAACATCATACCGTGCAGTAGAATACTAAAATTATATTTACCTCAGCATAATACTGTTTAATCTATCCTACTGTTTCCAATAACTATTGTATTGGTTTTTTTTCATTGATGTCAGTTAATTGTTTTCTGCAGGTCTGATCTGACTTTGGAAGCCACAACCCGCTTAATGAACTGTAAAAGCTATGACCATGTCAGGAGTATGTTTCCCTAACAGAGCTTTTGTAATTAGACGTGTTCTTATACGTTTCAAAAACTGATATGAATATAACTTGTTATAAGATTTTGTTCTTCATTTGTACAAAGCATTTGCGCCCATGTGTTGCTGGGACCTCACAAGGGGAGCAAAGAATAGCAACACTGCGACCTACAAGGCATATCATAGACGCGACTGAGGTAGGGGCCTAGGAAAGCCCCTAGTAAATAAAAGGATTGCAGAAATCGGATGTGCTGGCCTACTTGTAGGCACATAACTGACACAATTTAGAATCGCTCTTAGGCTCAGATCACATACAAAAAGTGATTTAACAAGTGGTTGATAGGCAGCGTTTGAAGAAGATGAAGTATATTGGCCATTTCACAAATCTAAATTTGAGCATGATACAGAAGATCAAGACTGGTTATGTATAAAAGCAGTGGATGCAATTAATACAAAACACGATAATCCACACACTCACCTTCATCTTTGTCCCAGGTCATTCTAGGGTAAAGGGCAATAAGAGAGCGGATGCACTGGTGAGCAATGCTGCGATTGAGAATGCGCCTTCTATGGACACAAGCGATATCAATAATGCTTAAAGAGAAAACACATGCTCTGAAGATTTCAATGAAGATAAAGATTATTCTCTATCTCGTTTGCTAAAGTTATGCATGCCAATACTTTGCTGCAAGATATGAAAACCACAAAAGAAACTAGTAGATACATCAAGGAGCACAGAATAGGAGTTATTAGTCTAAACACACTGATATACATGCTTGAGAGGAGATCTGACTAATTATGGACATGTGCGTGAAGATGATCCTCAAATGATCAATCTTCGATATGCAAGTTTGAAAATTTCTATCTTCCTAGATAAGTCAAAATGTAACTAAAGTATTCTTCTTCTTTCTTATTATTTTGTTATCACACTGCTACTCGGTTGTTGCCTTTTTCTGTTTTTGTCTTGTGCTGTTCTGGTGGCTTGGATGATAGTTATTTCAGCTTTTTGACAGGATTCTGCTAACCATCTTTATTTGTGGTCTTCCTCTTGCCTTCTTTCCTGATGTTCTGTTGTAGTAGATTCTGTATACAGTGGAGATTGGATGCATCCTTATTAAGTGGCCAAATCACTTTATTCTTTGTTTCTCACTGTAATTCAAGCAAGGTTCTGTGCCAACTTTCTATCTTATGCTGATGTAGTTGACTCTTCTGGTGTTGTTAACATTATTATTAGTTAAGAATTATTAACAAGAAATATTTACTATTTCTGATTGTGTGGTTAAGGGATTTTGCATTTTGGTAATCTAACGATGGATGCCCATATAACCTTTATGTTTCTTGTTCACATTAGTGGGATAGACACCAATAATGTGGCTATAGGATTAATTTTGAACCTGGAAGATTATCTACTTCTTTCAACTTTGACCAGATGCCTAGAATGTCATCTGTGACCACTATGCAGGGTGATGAAATTAGAGAAATATCTGGTCAACCACTGGTATCAATTTTTATAAGGAAGAGATGATTGAGATATGTTGGGCACACTCTAAGAAGAAACAATTAAAATATCACAAAGCAGGCATTAAAATGCGAGGCAAATGGTTCAAAAAAGAAAGGATGCCCTGAGAAACCCTGAAAAGAGTGGCACTGACAGAGGCAAAGAAATATTGAGTTCCATAGAAGATATGGAATAAGTTGACCAAGATGGAGCGGTATAAAGAAATTGCTTGCAGGTCCTATGTAACGTATCTTATACGTACAAGGAGAATAAAATACATTTAGGATAGGTTGTGTCTTGTAGGGCAGCAACAAACTTTAACTGAAGCTATATTTTGTAACTTCACAACTTGTAACATTGTATGCCTTGTCAGGATCTTTGAAGTTTCCTGGGTATGAATTCCTTTTCTTCTTTGCGACCGGTTTCGTATGCTCATCTAAACCATGAGGTGTGTTGCCTCTATGAAGCTACATGTCAGTTGGAGTTCCTCTGGAGTTTCCTATAGCTTGATCTGTAAGCTTCGTTTATGAGGCCACATTTCGTTTTGTTGGTGTATGTATGATGGACAAGACTGCAGGATGTGCTGTGGTCTGTGTTCCAGTCTATCATGCACACTGTGCAATCTGAGCAGGCTAGAGACACCTCTCCAACACTGCATAGGATGAAAGTAAAGACTCATACTTCCTTAGGGTTCTCAACAACACCAATAACGCTCCCATATAACACTTTGGGAGTTTAAAACACAGTGAATAAGATGCAGAAGCCAGGGTTTGTGAATTAGACCTGATCAAGAAAGATCCTTCTTCTCCTCCATGTGGGAACTTTGGTAACAGGCTTCATTACTGCAGTCTGGCTAGTTGAATAGAAATATTACTCTGAAGTTGGAGAAGACACGCCAGTATGGTGGGTATACTGATAAATGAAAGCATGCAAAAATCAATCGAAAGCAGCCTGACTACGTCTGAATTCATAATGAGAAATTACAAGAAGAAGAAGAAGAATATAAATTTAAGGGGAAAGCAAACTTGGTCCTAAAAATGCAGGCAGTAATAAAAACAGATAAGTCATAATGAAAACCCAGATATTTTAGCTTCACTATGAACTGCATATGGAGAAGCATCTGGCCAAATGGATTAGAGCGCAGGCTTCCATTTGGGAAATCTGGGTTCAATCCCTGGTAAGGTCAATGAGTTTTTCTGTTGGAGGCATAAAGAAAAAATCCTAATCTGGACAGTTTCACAGTGACTGCACTAGTCACATGACCATTAAATTCCTCAGGCTCATGTCCCTTCTGTCCTACACCCTAAAAAGTGGTAACACAGACAGTAAAGACAGTTTTTTTTTTATGAACTGCAATGTAACATGACAAAATACTTTTTCAGGGAAATGAAAAAAATGAAATCTTTTTAGTGAATTCATAAAAATGTGTACTTTATTTGAAATGCATACATCCTCCTCAGGCTGCTGGCAGGCATCTTCATGCTGGACAATAGCAAACATAATCTCAAAGATGGAGTTATTTTAGATTTATACTACTACGCATTGCAGTTTGCCAGGGAGGAGAATTTTTCTGTAGAAAAAACATCTACATTATTTTCCATCGTTAAAAGAATATTTGATGTTTCAAGAGGTATAATCTATATTAAATTTTCTTCACTCTTTTCGCCACACACTTGCCACAGCAGAAGTCCGTTGCACGCCATTAGCCGCACACTGCGCCATAGAGTTGTTTCCCTTATAAGGTCTTTCTAGTTTTACTTCTACTGTATTACTTATACTACTTTTTAACTTTGTTATTCTATTAGGTTGTCCAGGTTTCTTCAATTTAGTATATAATAATATATATATATGTTTATTTATTTACGAGTAGTTGGGATTTTTATTTTTTTTTTTTAACCTCCCTTGAATTAACTGTTTAAAAATTGAGGAAATAACTCAGCGTGGAAAGAGTTAAATAATATTATATAACATTATGCAATTTCTTTGTGAAATATTATGTAATTAAAAATTGTCATTCTATTTGCAAATACGGTAATAAAAAAGAGGCCGGTTGAGCTGAAAGTCAGAGAGACAAGCACAAACTCAGAAGTTGCACAGTAAAAACTTGCCAATTGACAATCTGTAAAGACGAAAAAGACCATATACAAGCATATTACAATGGACAGTATATAAAATTTTTAAAAACATGTCTTTATACCATATGGTGTATAGAGGAATGCAGTGTTGGGCCCATATTTGCTTTGACTGACAGCACACAATTGGTGTTATGGGAACACCACGCAACTGTTTTTACTTCACAGAGTTTCTCTGGTAACTTATTTTTTTTTTCGATCCAGAAGCACTTGAGCTTTCAACTCTTTCGCTCGGTGCCATGGACATCATAACCCTTGGTTCGGTGCCACGAACACCATAAATCTGGAGAACCTGTGGCTTTTCTGCCAGCCCACGGAATTGAACCGCACTCACAGAAGGCTTTCACCCGCCGTCCAACGCGCTACGAACATGCTGGGCAGGCGGTGGTAACTTATTAAGACCCAGTTAATGTAAAAGCCATTGTAGTCTAAAAATAACAAACTTTCTACACCTGAGGATTTCGAACCTAGGACTACACATCTATGAAGATTGATTGATTGATTGGTTGATAAGTGGGTACACTGATAAAAGGAAAGCACGCAAAATCAGTGAAAGCGCCATGAAAGTCTGAATTGATAGCAGGTGAACACAAAAAAGAAGAATAGAAATCTAAGAGGGAAAGCAAACTTGGTCCTAAACATGCAGTAATAAAAACAAATAAGGCATAGTGAAAACCCAGATATTTTACTTCCTATTAACTGCGTAGGGAGGACCATCTGTCTGAATAGATTGGAGTCCTGGCAACACAGAGGCATACATTTGAGGGAAATAAAAATAGAGAACAATCTCACCTTTGTAAGACTTTATCGGTAATGAAAATCCTGAAAGCAAGAAACGCTCATATTTGCCCGGGCCCCCAAGGAGAGCAAAGAATAGTAACACTGTGACCTACACTGCATGTCATAAGAGGTAGGCATCTTGGAAAGCTACCCTAATAAATAAAAAGCATCTCAGAAATCGGATGTGCTGTCCTACTTGTAGGCGCATAACTAGCGGTGAACTGGTTGGCATCTCACAACTACTCTTGTTTTCATCTCAGTGACTCCATGAGCATGATTCGTAAAGTCGAATCAGGAATGGTGAGACGCAACTGGGTGGAGGTACTGGTACAGACAATGATCAGAGAAATCACCTTCATTTTGTCCCTGGGCATGCAGGAGTTAGGGGTAATGAACGAGCTGATAGATTAGCTGGCTTGGCTACAATATCAGAGGGAGCTGCCATGGATCGAAATGACATTCTTCACACATTGAGAGAGTCTTTCCGAACAGAGGAGTTTCAGGGCTGTGAATCCCACTCGCTGACCAGACTGAAAGAGATGGGTGTCAATATTGGTGCAGCCCGAAAAGAACGACATACTAAATATGCAAAGAGATCAATTAATCAACATCGAACTGGCGTGTTGGGTCGCTGGACTTGCTGAGACGGAGATTGGAGCACCTATGGACATGTCCGGAGTGCTATGATGATAGTTTTCATATAACTGACAACTGATAACTAGGCCCATGTACAATTGTTCTTTGGCTCAGATCACATACAAATCACAAAGAGTGGTTAACAAGTGGTCGATGGGGAGCGTTTGAAGAAGAAAGCAAGAAAGATACTTTATTTTTGTGCACTGTAGATGTGTGTTCTAAGCATGAAACCCTTCTGATTTACTTTGTTTGTATTTCATATCAAGAAACACCATATGGAAATCTGGACTATACGTATGAATATTTCAAAGAGCTTCTGTACTGCCATAGTTTTAATGTAAGTATTTATTCTTTTGTCTTCTTTTTCTTTGAAAGCTCCATATCGACCACTTTTTAACCACTCGTTATAATTTGTATATGATCCAAGCCTAAGAGCGATTGTAAGTTGTGCAAGTTATGCGCCTAAAAGTAGGCCAGCACATCCGACTTCCGCTACACTTTTTATTTACAAGGGTAGCTTTCCTAGGCTCCTACCTCAGTCGACTATTACAACATGCCTTGTAGGTCACAATGTTACTATTCTTTGCTCCCTTGAGCGCTAACGGCAATGCAGGGCGGCGAATGGGGCGAGAAATAAGCAACTTATATGTAGACCACAGAGAGCCAAAATCCATTAAAAAGATTACAATAAAATTCTTACAAAAATAATTTTCTCCATTTTCAAAATTACATAGAGGGCTCTCATCGGATGCTATGAAGCTTTTCAGGGCCAGCTGAGATCTTCATGTGTATGAAAGAGATTGGAGCACACGTGGTTATTCACTGAAGTGCAAAGATGATGGCCCCATTAATTTTATATATATATTTATATGAGAACTATCATCATAGCACTTTGGACATGTCCATCGGTGTTTCTATCTCCCCTCAACAAATTCAGCAGTGTCCAGCGTCCCACCATGCTAGTTCGATGTTTATTAATCAATATGTTTGCATATTTGGTATGTTGTTCTTTTCGTTCTGTACCAATATCAACACCCATCTCTCTCAATCTGTCCAGCGACCAGACATATATATATTTATACATCATCATAATCAAATAGCTTGTCCTGAGTAGAACTTTGCCACCTTAACAGTCCCTCGGAATTTCTCTCTCTCATAGGACAGGTGTCCTACCTCTGCAGCGGTCATGCTCAAACCATCAGTCACATCCTGAGTCCCATCTTTTCCAAGTCTTCTTCTTTGCCGGGATGCCTCCTTCAATGATGGTCTTCTCCAGCCCTTAATGTCTCTTTATTTGTCTAAAATACTTTAATTTTCTCATTCTTACTTGTAGCATCAGCCAGTTTTATTTTATTTTCAGTTATATATATATATATATTTTAATCTAACTTAAAAACTATTTATTTCTAAATTAGGTAAGAAGACAGCAAACACAGAGTAGTATAGAATATTAACTCTTTTCAGGCCAATCGCTGCACATGGCACCACAGCGTATTTCATTTAATGCCATTTGCCGTACACTGCGTCATTTGAGTTGTTTCCCTTATACAAATCTTTCTAGTTTTATTTCTACTATTTTACTTCTGCTACTTTTTAACCTTGTTATTCTAATATGTTGTCCGGTTTTCTTAAAATTAGTATATAATAAGATATATATATATGTTTATTTATTGACAAGTAATGATTTTTGTTGTTGTAAATTGCTTTTTTTTGCCTTCTTTGAATTAGCTGTGTAAAACTGAGGAAATAACTGCGTATGGAAAGAATTAAAAACCCAATGATTGTTGTCTTTCCCCCAGAGACCACCAAATAATATTGAGCTGTTTACTCATGATGATGTAGTAAAGATCTCCAATTATGTCTTAAACACATTCTTCAGAAATTTCAAACTGTACAAGTATGTCTTCACCCCAACAGTAAGTGTATTTTAACATTCCTGATCCCTTGTGTTTGACTAGTATGTGGTGTTTGTAAAGTCTCACAACATTTCATATGTAGGTCAGCTTGAAAAATGAAGTACATGACGTCATCAAAAATGTGATAAAACAAAGTAGTGAAATTAGTTACAATAGTTACTGCTATGGTCTACTGTTGTTCTTGGTAAACTAGAAAGAACAAATGAAATATTCATTATAGCAGATGTTGGAAATATCCACCATGGGCTTCATGATATGTCTGTACACGTTTCTTCATATTGTCAAATATTCTTTCTTCAGTTGAAAACACCATTATGGTTTATGTGAAAAGAATTACCCCAGCAGACAACAGTCATTCACTGCATATTGCACTACAATTGACTATGGAACACATTTTTTGATGACTTTGTTTTTCACATTTGTTCTGCATATAAAGTGTTGTGAAAATTTACAAACACCCTGTATTATCAATATAAGGAAGACTGCAGTAAAACTATGTAGCAATGGTGAAACACGTAAAAACAAAGTACTGTAGTTTTACAAAGTACAAAAACAATAACAATTAAAGATATTTGCTCGAAACATTGCTGTGTATTTTGTAAAACTACAATGCTTTTATATTATGTGTTTCTTCTTCTTTCTTCTTTCTTTTGTCGTCACACTGCTACCGGGTTGTTGCCCAGTGTCGTGGTTTTCTGTTTTTGTCTTGCGCTGTTCTGGTGGCTTGTGTGATTGTTATCTTTGCTCTTTCACAGGATTCTGCTACGCCATTTAACCATCTTTTCCGTGGTCTTCCTCTTGCCTTCTTTCCGATGTTCTGTTGTAGAAGACTCTGTATACTGTGGAGTTTGGATGCATTCTTATTAAGTGGCCAAACCACTTCATTCTTTGTTTATCTATGTAATTCAAGCACGGTTTTGTGCCAACTTTCTTTCTTATGCTGATGTTGGTGATTCTGTCTTTTCTTGTATTATGTGTTTGACTAGTAAAAATAAGCATGTATCATTTGATGCAAATGTTGTTAACATCTGCAACTGTTAAACGCACTGCCTTGTGGAGGAAGCTCGAAGAGCTAAAGGCTAGGGAGTAACCCTGATAGAAAATCCCCACTGCCTTGTGGGTCAGCACTCTTATGCAGAAGACTAGAGGAGTAAACTTTGACCAAAAATCCGGAGGAGGGACCCTAAGGCAGTTGATGGTTAAGTGTGTATTTTATCTTCTGGCATCCCCTACAAATATTATGTATGGATGTTGTATTTCCTCTGGATGAAACAGTAGGGTAGAGAGGGGATTTGTGCAAAATTGGCCAGACACATTCCCCATATCAGTTGCCCAGGGTAGGCATAAATGGAGAGGATACTTCATCCTTGCTTTTGGCTCAGACACGACACGGAAAGCAAGTCATGAGAGACTTAAGGAAGAGCTGAAAGGCAAGAGAGACAAGCACAAACTCAGAAGTTGTCACTTGCCAATTTATCATCTGTGGCATATGTGGCCTAGGGGATAGTGACTTGGTCTATTAACACCGACGTTCTGAGTTCAAATCATGCTGCGGACAGTTTGATTGCAAATTGTTTTGTGTGGATTTTTACAAAAGGACGATGGCACCACCCGTTTCAGAAAGCAATGGCAAACTACTGAACGTAATAATGCCTAGAAAAGTCACAAACAGCGTTAAAAAGCTGGGGTTGATTCGCAAAGGCCTGTAAAGGATATGAAATTAACTTTAACAAAGACGAAAAAAGTCATATATGACCATGGGACTACATCCACTGTTTTTAATAAAAGGAACTTATTTAAGAATTCTTCCAACTGAACACTCTCTAAATATTAATTCTTTATTGATTTACTTAGCTTCCATTGTGTTGTTTTTGTTTTCTCTGTCAGTATTGTCACCTCCAAGTTATCAATATTATTTTTCTACATCATTCTGTTCTCACATTTTCTAACAGGTTCGACTTGACCTCACTTTTACTTATCTTGGTGCACTACCTCCGTCCCCTCCCGAAGGTAAGATGTTATAGGACTGAAGTTTAAAACATTTTTCCTAATGTATTTCAATTATCTATTACAATTCACATTAAATATAAAGCTTTGCTACATACCCCAGTGGGCGTCTGGGTTGAGCGGTAGTGAGCTCGATCACAACCTAAGCGTGCCTTGTTCAAACTCCGCTGCAAGCAGTTTGGAAGCAAATGTGCTCGTGGATTTTTACGAACAATAAAAATAAATATCAACGTTCAGAAAGCAATGATAAACTACTTAACGTATAAGTGGTGCCTAGAAAATCAATGACTCGTTTACATTGGTTGATAAAGACATCCTATAATGGATAGGCCATGGTTTTCATTTTCACATCCCCCAACAGCAGCTGTTCTGTGAACTTCAGGAAGGGAAGAGGCTCCAAGGCAGACCACTGCTCAGATATAAGGATACCGTCAAGGCCTCAATGAAAGACTATTCTATCTGTCCCAGCAAATGGGAAAAACTAGCTGATGACTGGGCTATATAAAAACAACACCATGCAAAGGAGCATAATTTTTGAAGAAAACTTGGGGATGAGTTTGTGGACATGAGATGCAAGCGCAACTCAGAAGTTACAACAGTTACACACCTGCAAATAGTATAGAAAGGTGGACCATATTCTGGAACCCAAAGAATACCAAAAAATGTATGAAACGAGCTTGAAACAGATACTGAGGTGGTTTGAAAGACATGGTATGACTTGGAAAAGATGTCATGAACTAACTTCCAGTGTTCGTTGAGGACCAAAACTCCAGAGAGGACTAAAATATTTATTATTATTTTTATCGAGTGTTACATATATTCCTGGGTTGCAAAGATACCTCATGCTTGGCACAAAGTGTCAGGGCTTGGAAACAATACAGTGCCTGTTTTGCAATGCTTCCGGTCGATCTCAATATGTGTCCTATCCATTGCCAACATCTCTTTCTTAGTTCTTTCTCCGAGTTCCTCGTTCATAACTTATCATACCATCCCAGTCCCCTATTCTACGTAAACTTCCATTTGTGACTTGCTCACTTACCCATGTGGTATTCGGTAATAGACTCTCTAGCAAGGAAATGGACCACGATCTTGCTTCACTTACCCATGTGGTAATAGATTTCTCTAGTTAACAAAGCAAGGATTAATATGAACTCTGCTGTGCAAGCCTGCTGGAGACCTGTACCAGTCTGCTTGGAAGAAATTGACCCTTTAATCTTCATCATCATCAAATAGCTTGTCTTGAGCAGAACTTTGCCACCCAATAGTCCTTCAGAATTTCTCTCTTTCATAGACCAGATGTCCCACCTCTGCAGAAATCATGTTCAAACCATCAGTTACATCCTGAATCCATCTTCTGCATGGTCTTCCTCTTCTTTTCTTTGCCGATACGCCTCCTTCCATGATGGTCTTCTCCAGCCCTTCATCTCTTTTCATATGTTCAAAACGCCTCAATTTTCTCGTTTTTATTTGTAGCATTAGCCAGTTTTCTTTGATTTTGAGTTCTTTCTGGACAGATCTATTTAAAAATCAAAGAGGGCTGGCTGATGCTACAAGACTAATGCTAATAAGACAAGGTAAAATCAATGTAAATGTGACTACGTGGGCTCGATTTGTAAAACATTTAATTACAAACACTTTAAATCCTTGGATTGATTCAACATCACTTTTAGTATCCTCACCCAGATACAACCCAGAACACAACAGTATAAATACACTAAACAGAAAAGTGCAGACCACAGTCTTCAGACTTAGAACGGGACACTGCAGTCTGCAGACTCAGAGCACACCTCTACAGAATGGGTCTCAAGGACTCGGCTGCCTGCACCTGTGGAGCACCAAAGCAGTCCCTAGAACATATCCTGCATGACTGCCCCAGCCTGAGCTGTGTGAGAATGGAAATCTAGCCAACAGAAACAATCCTACCAAATAAACTATGGGGGACCGGTGAAGACCTCAGCGCACCACCCTGTTTATGATACATACGAGAGTAGTCACATAACAGAAGTTGATCGTTGAAGAAGAAGAAGAGTATCCTCATCCAACATATGCATAAGAACAGTTTTTATGGATATAGAAATAAAACCGCCAAGTGGTTACCGGGCCCAAATTTGGGGTGTAAAGAATAGAACCACTGTTACCTGCCACGCATGTCGTAAGAGACGACTAAGGAGGTTTGGCTGAAATCGGATGCACGTGTCCTAAACATGTAGAGTCTATGCATTTAGGGGCCTACCAAACCAATATGCAATGCATATCGAAATAGGGGGAAGACTGCAGTAAAACTTGATAAATAGTGAACACGTACAAACAAAGTACTATAGTTTTACAAAATACATAAACGTTGCTGTTTATCGTCACTGTTTATGTATTTTGTAAAACTATAGTACTTTGTTGTATGTTTCACTATTTATCAAGTTTTACTGCAGTCTTCCCTATTTCGATATTCGCCCATATTGCTGAACTAGTCGTTGTGACGTAGTAGGTAAGATTTTTCCTTAGATACGTTGGTATTTGGTCGTCCATTTGTGTTTCATTTTAATTTGTCACTCCTGTTTGTTCGTTGCTTGATAAAGGCCTTGTTGAGTCAAAGCGTTGCTGTTTATCGTCACTGTTTATGTATTTTGTAAAACTATAGTACTTTGTTTGTACGTGTTTCACTATGCAATGCATACACATTCTTGGCAAAGATCAAACCTATCACAAAGAGTGATTAAAATTGGTCATAAAGAACGACGCAAAGAAGAAAATTGATTATTGGTTACTAAACTGACGTCACTGCACTCCGGGCAGACCCATAGGTGCTCAGTCTCCCCAACAGATATCGAAGAGTATGCATACTGATGGTTCCGTGGCTCGCTGATTAAACACACCTCTCACTCTGCCTTTCAGGCATCCAGTTCGACCTGCACAACGGGTAACTCCAAACTGCCTAAATCACTTGATCGATTCAACATCAATTTTAGTGTTGTCATCCAACAGACAGTCGCGAAGAGACCGAAGAATATCCCCTTATCCATCTTCAAATCCCCAACAATCGATGCTGTTGATGCAAGCCTGTCGCTCTCTCATTACCGTAAACACCCGCATGCCCAGGGCAGTATATCCACGTAAAGAAGAAGAAGAAATAAAACATTGTTGCTTTCATAATCTCTTCATTATTGAAATGTGCAATAACTTATATCATTTGAATAGCTGAGATGAAAACTCAGGACAGCCCTCTTGAGGAGAAAATGCTGTTTGATCAAGGAACTGAAGCAGAAGACACTGGTAAGCATAACAGTCTCTTACTAATAATTACTAATAAGTACTAATAATAGTCACCTTGTAGGTCGCAGTGGTACTATTCTTTGCGGGCCCCGGCACCACACAGGCAGTACACTTTGTCTAATTACTTGAAAGGTCTGAAATGTGTTCAAGCAGTATTGATTGATAGGTCTATCAATAGCTAGGTACTAATAGACGTCATGGACAGTGATTTTGATGGTACTAAAACAATAGTAGTGGCCATGCAAGCACTGTGGTTATTGGTTACTAAACTGACAACACGGCACTAGAAAGTGTTGTACAAAGTAGATCTCTGTAGCCCCAGCAACAATCCTAGGGGTTCTCATGAAAAATTGCACGTTACTCAGCCCGTATTCGAACCCACAACTTTCAGAACGATAGGCAAACATCTTAACCACTTTGCCATAGAAACCCCCAAATCTCTGTGTATGAGAGTTTTCAATGCTTTTAAACTTGTTTGAATAATATTTATTTTCAAACTTACAGATCCTGAAAAGCTTCTAGCAGAAGAAGAACTGAAAAGAATTGTCACAGAATTCCTGACCAAAGAAGCTAAAAAAGTTGAAGGCAACATTGATCAACATCTCAAAGTAGCAGCTGAAGCTTTGCATGCCAGAATTGAACCGATGATTGAAACAGTTCCAAAGGCTGCTGCTAAGGGAAAGAAGAAATAATGATGATGTCTTCAATGTAACTTGTTTTATAAAATCTTATGAAAGAACTACTTCTTCTACTACTAACACTCCATACCGACTACTTGTTAACCACTCTGTGTGATTTGTACGTGATCTGAGTCTAAGAGCGATTGTACATTGTGCCAGTTATGCGCCTACAAGTAGGCCAGCACATCCAATTTCTGTTCTGCTTTTTATTTACTAGGGTAGCTTCCCTAAGTTCTACATCAGTCGCCTCTTACGACATGCCTTGTAGGTTGCAGTGGTATTATTCTTTGCTTCCCTTGCGGGCCTCGGCACCACATGGGTGAGAGAAAGAACTGATACTATGGACTTTATTTTGGCAGACTCACAATTGTGGATGAAAAATTTAGTAAATCACTGTGGGGAAAGAGGATACAGCAACAGAAAATACAGAAACATGAATATATTCTATAAATTTATATTTTTTTAAACACGCTAACTGTATCACTAATATTCTTCTATACTATTCAACCTCCATATTAAGCCGTATTTCTTCTGAGGTCTTATTGTGTAAGAAAGAGATCAGAGCACACATGGTTACTCACTAAAATGCAATGACGGTCATATCAATCAATCACTCTTCTTTCTGCTATCATCTCTTGGGCAATCATTTTTATTCTATGAAAAGTATTGATATATTTTGCATATCATCTACTTTTTTTTTACATGTTTAGTTATCATATTCTTCTTTGCGATTCTCATCTTTATTAACTTCTTGTGGAGCAAACGCCACACTATGTGGCCTTGGGTTGGACACCTTTTTACCAGGAGCTACATTAAAGGGCTAAAAACATGGCTTTTGACCTGGTCCACTAAGAATTAAGCACAGAGCTCACAGCCAGATATATTCTTTATGATATCATCTCTTGAGTAACTTTTGTTCGCTGTCTATCTCTTCTTTCATTTTCCCCAAAGTTGTTAGGGCCATTTTCTTCTTCAAACGTTCCATATTGACCACTTGTTAACTACTCTGCGTGATCTGTGCCTAAGAGCGATTGTACGTTGTGCCAGTTATGCGCCTACAAATGGGCCAGCACATCCGATTTCTGCTACGCTTTTTATTTACCAGGGTAGCTTCCCTAGGCCCCTACTTGTCATCTCTTATGACATGCCTTGTAGGTCACAACGATACTATTCTTCACTTCACTTGTGGGCCCCGGCACCACGCGGGCAGGGCCACTCTCTAATTTGTCTACATTGGTAAATTCCAGAAAAAAAACTACTGTTAGCTCATCTTCAGTACTTGTTGCATCCCAAGGACATGTAAAGTATAGACAAAACATTTAGACTCAATTCAATCTTGTGCCTTTATTTCTACCTCAAACCTAGTCCTATGCACATTTTTGAGCTATCACAATGCCCTTCACCATTCAGATCTTCATGAGCAGTTTCAGATTTGTATCTAGCTGTTCGCTTTATCAAGCCCCTCTTAGCCGCCTTTTATGACATGCTTTGAGAGGAGATGGCGGTTATTCTATTCCTCATTACCCCAGAAACCACAGGGGGATCTACTTTGAGTTATTAGTATTCAAAGTTGTGTCTTAATTTTACTTATTTAACTGGTAAATATTGCTTCAATCGTTCAGAAACATGTCTCTTATTTAACTTTGAACTTCGCTTCTATGACAGCTCTCCTAAATACTTCTTTATCATATGTAAGGTCCTAATGCTTCCATTTCATCTATCATATCTTGCACCCATCTTCTTGACTTCTCCTTTTTATTGTTTTTATATAACTTTTTATATGACCAAAATACTTCCCTTTTCATTGTCCTATCTTTTTCAAATGCTAGCCATTAGCAATCCTTACATTATGGGTTCATTTGTATTCTTTCCCTTTATCTATTTACTTCTTTGTGTTCGATCTTCTCAACCAACTTCACCATTCTTTGCAATCTATGTGGTTTGATTTTTATTCAACAGCATTGATGTGCTTCTCAGCTAATTTGACTGATTAATGTGCTCATATGATTTGACTGATTAATGTGCTCATATGATTTGACTGATTTATGTGCTCAAATGATTTGAATGATTTATGTGCTTTATCTGATTTGACTGATTAGTGCTTCTTATCTGATTTGACTGATTGAAGTGCTTCTATCTGATTTGACTGAGTGAGTGCTTCTTATCTGATTTGACTGAGTGATGTGCTTCTTATCTGATTTGACTGAATGATGTGCTTTTTATCTAATTTGACTGATAAATGTGCTTCTCAGCTAATTTGACTGATTAATGTGCTCATATGATTTGACTGATTAATGTGCTCAAATGATTTGAATGATTTATGTGCTCAAATGATTTATGTGCTTCTTATCTGATTTGACTGATTGAAGTGCTTCTTATCTGATTTGACTGATTGAAGTGCTTCTATCTGATTTGACTGAGTGATGTGCTCATCATTGTGAGTGATGTGCTTCTTATCTGATTTGACTGAATGATGTGCTTTTTATCTAATTTGACTGATAAATGTGCTTCTCAGCTGATTAATGTGCTTTTCAGCTGATTTGACTGATTGATGTGCTTATCAGATTTGACTGAGTGATGTGCTTCTTATCTGATTTGACTGAGTGATGTGCTTCTTATCTGATTTGACTGAGTGATGTGCTTCTCAGTTGACTTGCTAAGAATCACTTAGAAATATCACTGTATACTCTTATTACAAAAATGCACACCCAATTTGATAGTTACAAATAAAACCATTCATCAGAAGGCTGAAATATTGAATACCCAATTTATAATCTATATTATAATGATATGCTCAGTACTAGGAATAAACATTATCTGTACTGAGAGGTTAAATATCACTTTAGTTTGTGGTGTTCTGTACTACAATATCACTTTAGTTTGTGGTGTTCTGTATTACAATATCACTTTAGTTTGTGGTGTTCTGTACTACAATATCACTTTAGTTTGTGGTGTTCTGTATTACAATATCACTTTAGTTTGTGGTGTTCTGTACTACAATATCACTTTAGTTTGTGGTGTTCTGTATTACAATATCACTTTAGTTTGTGGTGTTCTATACTACAATATCACTTTAGTTTGTGGTGTTCTGTACTACAATATCACTTTAGTTTGTGGTGTTCTGTACTACAATATCTCTTTAGTTTGTGGTGTTCTGTATTACAATATCACTTTAGTTTGTGGTGTTCTGTATTACAATATCACTTTAGTTTGTGGTGTTCTATACTACAATATCACTTTAGTTTGTGGTGTTCTGTACTACAATATCTCTTTAGTTTGTGGTGTTCTGTATTACTTTAAAGTTTGCATTTTTTTTTAAATTTTGCCATGAGGTTGTGGAGAGATGAAGTTTTCACTGCTGTGTGAAATGTGCATCAACTTATTAACTCCTTGTATACCAAACGCTACACTAAAGGGTGTTTTTTACTCTAAAAACAAATTTGCCCTGGTCCAAGAGTTAACAGACTTCAGTTATTGGTTACTAAACTGACATCATTGCACTCCGTGCAGACCCATAGCTGTTCAGTCTCCTCCAACAGACATCGAAGAGTTTGCATACTGACGGTTCCCATGGCTCACTGATTTAACACACTCCTCACTCTGCCCCTCAGGCATCCAGTTCTACTTGTACAACGGGTAACTCCAAACTGCAGACTCCAGTTAACATGCAATGAATAAAATATGAGAATAAACATTGACAAAACCGAAGTAATGACATTCGCTAGAGAGGAAAATACATCATGGACTCAACACCCTACATTCCTATGTTCTTAATACTGTCTGTTCTCATGCTTCATATTCTATATGTGTGTATGTTAAATGTATATAAGTTATATATTCATTTGAATTTTATTGTTTATCTTCTTTTTTCACTTCTAGTTTTTTGCATTTATTTCATTGTTCATTTTTAGTAACAGATTTTCATTTTAGGGCTATTAGGAATGTATTGTCTGATTCTATATGTAGTGTGCCGGTAAGAAGGAATTTCTTCACTTCTGTTATATCCTTTACTTGATAAAGACCTTTTGGTCGAAACGTTGCTGTGTATTGTTATTGTAAAACTACAGTACTTTGTTTTTACATGTTTTGCCACTGCTACATAGTTTTACTGAATCTTCCCTGCTATCGATGATAAGAATAACTAACGAAATCCAAGATAGATGCAATAAATAAGTTAATTGCATATCCTGTACAGGACTTTGCGAATCAACCCCAGCTTTTAACGCTTTTTGTGATTTTTCTAGGCATTATTACTTACAGTAGTTTGCCATTGCTGTCTGAACGGGTGGTGCCACCATCCTTTTGTAAAAATCGATGCATAGCAATTTTCAACCAAACTGTTTGCAGCATGATTCGAACTCAGAATGTCTTGGTTAATAGACCAAATCACTATCCCCTAAGCCACGACACCACTAGATGCAATAAAGCAAATCAAATAATAGGATAAATGGCATCAATTTTGAAATGCAAACATGTCAATGTGAACACTAAAGAGTATTGTTCAACACAATCTTTCTCTCAGCATAATGTTATCAGTGCTAAACCTGAACACTGACATCAAACGATAGTAGAATACTAGTCACGACAGAAATGAAGTGTCTATGCAGAATGTTAGGAGTATCAAGAAGAGACCAGTCTAGAAATGAAGTAATCAGGAAAAAGTAGGTAGCACATCAGATTTATGCGACTCTTTCTTTAATTTACTGAGGCTAACTTCCTAGGCCCTGACCTCAGTCACCTCTATCGACATGCCTTGTAGGTGAGCAGTGTTACCTATTCTTTGCTCCTCTTGCGAGTCCCAGCAACACACGAGTGACTGTAAGAAAGAGATCGGGAGCACACATGGTTACTCACCGAAGTGCAATGATGATGGTCCTATCAACCAGTCCTTCTAAGAAGCCTTTACTAAAATCATCTTAACATACTTTCTATTCTCTTACTCGCCCATGTGGTCCCGAGGCCGCAAGGAAGCAAAGAATAACACCACTGTGACCTACAATGCATGTCATAAGTGGTGATTAATGTAGGCACTAGGATGCTACCTAGTAAATAAAAGCAGCGCAGAAATGGATGTGCTGGCCTACTTGTAGGCGCATAACTGGCACAGCGTTCAATCGCTCTTAGGCTCAGATCACATACAAAGCACACAGAGTGGTTGACAGGTGGTCGATGTGGAGCATTCGAAGAAGAGTCTTTTATTGTTGCTCAAACCTCGGGTCCATAGAGAAGAACTGTCCTAACACATTTTTTTTGTATCTAAAGCTTTGTCTTACAGTAAACATACATAATAAATAAACACAAAATTAATACTACTGAACTTTTATTAATCATTAGCAACAATAATATTGGTTACTGAACTAACGTCACAGAACAAGGGCAGATCCATAGGTGCTCAGTCTTCCCCAACAGATGTTGAAGGGTATGCATACTGATGGTTTCTATGGCTTGCTGATTAAACACATTCCTTTCTCTACCCCTCAAGCATTCAGTTATATACGTATATTTCCTTGCTTGATCTACTGGAGAACCAGACAACAGTGCACAAACTCAGTAGCACACGCAGGTGCACTAATAGTAGTCTATATCCAGTATGGTTAACCAGTTCAGTTTGCCAGACTGTTTTTTAATAAAGTGTAATTATATTTCTCTAGCCTACTCTCATATAGCAATTATGAGTAACAGGTATTAGAATATTTGTCAGTACTTTCTCCCTTTAGTCTCTAGCTATATTTGCTGGTATCATATTCTCTCGTTTATACAGATCTATATTTCTTACAGTGCTAGTAATAACTGTTATAAGCAGGAGAAGATGGAGATATGTTGGACATGCCTTGAGAAGAAATGATCAAAGAATATCAAAGCAGGCATTGAAGTGGGATGCAAAGATTTAAGAAAGAGAGAACGACCTAAGGAGACCCTGAAACGAACTTTGCTGAGAGACGCAAGAAATATCGGTCTCAGCTCCATGAAGGAGATTGAGTGAGTTGCCCAGGATAGAGTGGTATGAAGAAATTGCTTGCAGGCCCTATGTAACATATAACGGTACGAGAGGAATTATTATTATATTTCTTACTACATCTAGTTATATAATGAAGGCATTTGTTGATGAAAGCTACTGCTTGCATATGGATACTCTTTCTGACATGTAAGTTCTTTTAAGCTACAAAATATCGATGCTTTGAAGATCCAGAATGGCAGTTGTGGTATGAGTGGATGTTTTCTAGATGTTTCCTACCTCCTGAGACTTGTGATCTACGGTCCTAGGACATGCGGGTGTTCGTGGCACGAGAGGCGGACAGGCTTGCATCGAAAGCATCGACTGTTGGGGATGGATAAGGAGGATGTTCTTCTGTCTCTTGGCAACCTAATGTTGGATGAGGCACTAGAACTGATGTTGAATTAATGCTCTGATTTAAGAGTTTGGAATTACATGGTGTACAAGTAGAGCTGGATGCTTGAGGAGCAGAGAAGGTGTGTTTGACCAGCGAGACACAGGAACTATCAGTATACATACCCTTCAATATTTATTGAGGGAGACTGAGCACCTATAGTTCTACCTGGAGTGCTGTGACATCAGTTCAGTAACTGATCATTGATGCATTTCCCCAGGATTCCATAGGAAATTTTTGCTAAAATGCATGTTTAATCTGCATGCAATACTTCGTAGGTGAAATGCCATTTCTGTAGGGAGCAACAAGTCATATGGAAAACTCGGTGCAATTAAGTTAATACTTCACCTTTAGACTTTTTCAATTTATGACGCTCTGCCACCATATCAGAGAGTCAGCCAATGGATAGTGCTGACATTCTGAACGCCATCATAGAGTGTGGCCACAAAGAGGATTTTCATCTAAACCAATCCACGTGAACTGCTAGATTGCTTGAATTGAAGATTGGAGTGGCCAGAAAATAACAGTACTACAGGTACATGAGTAGGCTTTTCAATCAACATCAAACTGGTACGGTTAATCGCTGGACGTTGTTGAAGATATTGCGATGGTGATCAGAACACCTAGTGACATGTCCAGAGTACAATAAAGATGTTCAAACTGAAACCTTTACCACTTATTTGTTCTACAATATACAGTTCCATTCTAATTTTATGTAGGTTTTCATTTCTGGTGTTCTGTTTCTGCAATCAGTAAATATGACTATAATGACTGTGTGATTACTGTTCTGATCCTGCAAAGATTCATTGTGCCGGAAGGAGCACCACAGCTTCTGCTCTAAAGTTAGATGGGATCTTTCCTGTTGGAAAAGATTTCACATAGTATCCTACCCTTTTTGTAATCTTATTGAATCTTATTCACCTCCCATCTACGTATCCATCTGTGTATGTTACAATATTCATGGGGACTGCCTAGAGTAGTTGATAGTAGCTCGGCCTGCTAGCTGTGAGACGCCTCATAGCTCGGGTTCGAATCTACTGTCCGGCATTTGTTCGAGTCCCTGGTCTTACTCAGGACGATAACGTGAGTACCTCTGAAGTCGGAGAAAATCTGCCTGTATGGCGAGGAATACTAATTACGAGTACATTGAGCACACGGCTGCCAGTGTAAGTAATTTACAATGTGCACGCTGGCTGCCATTGTAAGAAATTGGAAAAACGGATTTTCAAGCAAAAATCAGTTTCAGAGATGAAACTCGTCTGAGTTGAAAGCGGACGAAAGAAAAAAAAAAAAAACAATATTCATACTCAGCACAGATCACAAAAGACTTAGGTACCACATTTTCAAAATCTAAAGAAAGGAACTTATGAGAGTTACTGTGGCACAGAAAAAAACTTTTTAAACATCTGTTAGAATATCCAGCATATGAAGAGCAGAAAATACTGATATGGACATCACATAACTACTCTCATGTTTTTTACACTCAGTGACTCCATGAATATGATTTGTAAAGTCAAAACAGAAATGGTGAGACAAAACTGGGTGGAAGTACTGGTACAGATCACCTTCATTTCTGTCACTGGGCATGCAGGAGTCAGGGGTAATGAACAAGTTGATAGATTGGATGGCATGGCTACGATTAGAGGGAGCTGCAATGGACCAAAATGACATTCTTAACGCATTGAGAGCGTTCCGAACAGAGGAGTTTCAGGGTTGTGTATCCCAGTTGCTGAGTAGATTGAGAGAGATGGGTGTTGATATTTGTACAGCCCAAAAAGAACATTGATTAATCAACATCGAACTGGCGCATTAGGCAGCTGGATTTGTTAAGGCGGAGATTGGAGCACATATGGATATGTCCTGAGTGCTATGATGATAGTCCTCATATAACTGATGGCCATCACTGATACCTTTGCAGGACAAGATCCTTAGAGCCGTTGATAACCCAAGACTGATGCCTGCTGTCTTTGAACATATTCAACTTGATGCCCGAGTAAATAAAAGTAAGATCCACTCTCTTGTTCATCTGTTAGATGAGATCAACTCTGAAGAACCCCCTGCAGCCTGTTCTCTACTGCTTGTATCATTGTGTGGTAGAATGTCTGGCTGCAGAACATCACGTATTCCTCCCATCTAGAGAGAGGCATTAAAAGAATTAAGATTGAGAAATTGCTCAGAAAGATATTTGCAATTCACAATTCAATTTATATGTGATCTGAGACTAAGAGCGATTGTACGCTATGTCAGTTATGCGCCTACAAGTAGCATTCGATTTCTGCAATGCTTTTTATTTACTAGGGAAGCTTCCCTAGGTCCTACATCAGTTGCTTCTTATGACATTCCTTGTAGATCGCAGTGGTACTATTCTTTGCTTCCGTTGTAGGCCCGACACCATGCGATTCAACAAAGATCATCATCATCAGGTGTCGGCTGGCGCAGGTGATAATGGATCTCCACAAATCTCCGTCTCTTTTGTTTGCTATCATTTCAGATCTGGACACTCTTCTGTGTCATAAGTCAAGCTGTCCAAAATTGTTTCTCTCTGTCTTTCTCTGTCTCATCTCCCTTCGATTTGACCGGTTGTCACAATATGTTCTAAGCCTGCCCTACGTATTACATGTTCAAAAAATGATGATTGCCTCTTTCTTATATTGATGACAAGCTTTCTCTGCGTCTTGGCCTCATTCAACACCTCCACATTCATCATTTTAGCAGTTCATGGGATTCTCATCATTCTTCTGTAAAGAAATACATGACTTTAATAAAGACTATGATCCTCCCTGTTACATAATAGTGAAAGGAGCGACATATCATCAAACCCTTTTTCCATTCCCAAAACCCTTGCACGAGTTGGTTCACCAAGCTGCTGAACCTTAGTTTTCACTTTTCCTTAGTTGGAGTTATTAATGCCTCATGTAAATGTCCCTGTAAATATCATTGTGTATGTACCATAATTTATGCCACTTACTGTGACATATATGACACACAATCTACTGTAGTTCAGGCCATGTTTCTGCCTCCCATAACCTTTCCCTTGCCCAATGGTAACTGCAAAGTAGAAGGCTGACTACTTTACCAATGCTACCATCTAATTGGCTACAGTTTTTACAGTGACTCTTGTTGCTCGTCATTGGACACATGGATATTTCATTTAGAACACCAGTGCTACCTGTTGTCTCATTCCATCCTGTTTGTGGATCATCACTGTTTGGTCTGTGACTGTTTATTTTTCCAATATGAAAGTGGCCAAGACCAAGCTGAAAACATGAAGGTAGTCCCACTATCTAGAACTGACGAATGTTTCTGATTGGGTTTGGTCACCCTTTCTGCTGAAGAATAATTTCTAAAAAATGTTAGTAATAATGTTTGTAGCAATTCTTCTTTTTCTTTGAACACTCCATATCAACCACTTGTTAATCACTCTTTGTGATTTGTATGTGATCTGAGCCTAAGAGCCATTGTATATTGTGTCAGTTATGTGTCTACAGGTAGACCAGCACATCCGATTTCTGAACGCTTTCTATTTACTAGGGTAGTTTCACTAGGCCCCGACCTCAGTCACCTCCTACAACATGCCTTGTAGGTCGCAGTGTTACTATTCTTTGCTCCCTTGAAAGCCCTGGCAACACACGGGCGGTTCCACTATCCAAAACTGATGAATGTTTCTGATTGGGTTTGAGTCGCCACTTCTGCGAAGGAATAATTTCTAATGTTTAAATAATAATTTATGTAGCAATGATTCATACTAACGTAATTGAAAAGAACAGCATGCTTCTGGTCTACTGGGTGACTTGAACAGCAACGCTTTTCTTTTATTTTCTTCCCAAAAAAGAATGATACGTATCGTACTTGCATGCCCCCAGCTCTCACCCAAGGCTGGTATAAGATGTGAGGTGCCAATATCAGACATTATTTTGGTAGTCATTTGGTTAGTGAGTACAACCTGTGATAAGAAAACTCTAACAGTTACTTTGTTAAAAAAAAATTCCTTTGGACAGTAGTCTTAACTATGGTAGATTTTGATATAAGACATAAGAAATATATTAGACTGCTACTCTGATTTGATTGCTATAAGATTGCTATAAGATTGCTATAAGATTGCTACAGGTGATCTAGTTGTCTAGGGTGTCTCTGTGGTGTAGAGGTAAGCTGTCCACCTCTCATTCCAAAGGTACTTGGTTCATTTTCTGCGTGGAGCCATCGGGATATTTTTCCAGAGGCCCTTGATCTTAATGTAGATTTGATCTAGTTCCTAGTCCTATCAGAGACGGACGATAAAACATAGGTCCCGTGTTCAAATTGAGGTTAGATAGTTCTTCTTCTTATGTAATCATGTGTTGCCTCACAGCGTCAGGTTAAGAAAAGATTTATAAATTGGGCTTTTTTGTGCGCTTCATAAATAGTTTCATTCACTGTCTCTGTTAATTCTGTGGTCTACATTTTGCATGGACAACTTTTTGCTTTATATCCCCTGTATAGGAGTTGCATTCCTCTTTGAGGTGCACTGTCTGTTGGTTATCTGCTTATGTGACCAAACCATTTAATTTACTGTTTCTTGATGAAATTTAGTATTGATATTGTACCCCTTTTTCCTGATGCCTATATTTCGAAATCAGTCTTAATACTCTCATCATTCTGTGCAGACACTTCATCTCTGTTGTGACTAATATTCTTTTACTGCTTGATGTCAGTATCCAGGTTTAATGGTAACATGCTCGCATTTCAAAATGGCTAAAGGATCTAAAGTCAAAGGATTGACTTCATTGCACCTGGTTTTCGCCCATATGGCGCTGCATCTCTCCGCAGAAATGGCACACCATATGCCAAGAGTATTGCACAAAGCACAAACTCTTTAGCCCCTGCAACAATCCTAGGGGTCTTGAAAAAATGAACTTGTAAACAGAACAGCAGTGTGGTCTGGATTCAAACCCACGACCTTCGGAACGCAAACTAAGAGCTTAACCACAGTTAACCAAGTCGAATCAATTAGTCCATAAGTGCTCCGATCTCCCCTCAGTATGTCTCTCAGCGTGTGCCGACTAATGACCCCGGTTCTGTGTTGGTTTACTATTCTTCTTTGACTGCCAGCATAGTGTTTTTGTCTAGCTACACCACACTTGACTTGGAATGCTTGCAGTCTGGTTAGTGTTGTATTCACTACTATTACTTGAATATATTGCAACACAAGTATTGCAAACACTTAAAGGTTACATAAGATAAGATACTAGCTAGACAATAGCTTTTTTTTTTTGAAAAGGCATTCGACAGCGTCCACAGAGACAGCCTATGGAAGATACTGAGACAATACGGCGATGCAGAAGCTTGTCAACATCATAGCCCTCTTCTATAAAGATTTCTCCTGCAACCTAAAGAATTCCAACAAAACATTCCCAGTAAAATCTGGTGTAAGACAGGGATGCGTAATGTCCTCTCTTTTGTTTAGTATTACAATTGACTGGGTGCTAAAAATGCCATAAAACAACAAGCACCAAGAGGAATAAGATGGACCCCTTCGAGATGCTTGAGGACCTGGACTTTGCAGACGATATAGCCCTGGTGTCACACAAATATGAACATATACAAGAGAAAAGTACAATACTTCACAGCACGGCAAAGACAGTAGGCCTCAAAATAAACACAGGAAAAACAAAAATTATGACAAACAGTGAAATCCAACAACCAGTAATGTTAGAAGATGAAACACTGGAAAGGGTTGAGCAGTTTACATATCTTGGTAGCGTACTGACACTAAATGGTGGCACAGAGGAAGATATAAAATCACGTCTGAGTAAGGCCAGAACCGCTTTTGCCAGAATGAAACCAGTATGGAAGTCCAAAATCTACAATAGGACCACAAAGCTTAAACTCTATAAAAGCATTGTTTTGCCAGTTTTGCTCTACGGATCGGAGTGTTGGAGGATGACCAAAGGAGATACTAGCAGGCTGTCAGTTTTCCACCACTCTTGTCTTCGCAGAATCTTGGGAATCTTTTGGCCAGTAAAATATCCAATAACCAACTACTCCAAGACACAAGACAAGAGCCAATGAATGACATACTCAAAAAGAGAAGATGGAAATGGCTCGGACATGTTATGAGAATGAGACAAGAAATGTCTGCAAGGATAGCCCTCACTTGGACACCAGAGGGAAAGAGAAAGAAAGGCAGACCATGGACAACATGGAGGCGTATGATGGAAGAGGAACTGGACACCGCATCTCTGACGTGGGGCTCTGCGCTGAAGGTTGCACGGGACAAGAGAGCATGGAAAGTCCTTTCTGAAGCCCCATGTGTCACTAGGCATGACGGGATTAAGTAAGTAAGTAAGACAATAGCTTATCAAACATGGCTGCCTGATCGGGTCACGCCCATGCAGCATGCATGTGTCCTAAATGTCTAGAAGTCTATGCATTTAGGGGCCTATCAAACCAATGTGCAACGTATACACGTTCTGGCAAAGATCAAACATATCACAGAGTGATTAAAATTGGTCTTAAAGAACGAACGTAAAGAAGCAAGTTGTATTTTTAATTTATCTTTGAAACAAAACATCCTGAATTCAGTCATCTTTTCTTCTTTGAATGCTCCATATCACTACTTGTTAACCACTCTGTGGATTTGTATGTAATCTGAGTCTAAGAGCGATTGTACGTTGTGCCAGTTATGCGCCTACAAATAGGCAAGTACATATGATTTCTGCAATGCTTTTATTTACTAGGGTAGCTTCCCTAGGTCCTACATCAGTACCCTCTTATGACATGCCTTGTAGGTTGCAGTGGTACTATTCTTTGCTTCCTTCAGGGCCTCGGCACCACACTGGCGAGTCAGGTTTGAACCCATGTCTTCCCAACTGAGAGTCCGTTTTCTAACCCCCCACAGGCACCTGCTTCTCACAAGGGTTGTTAAAATCTAGCCAAAAAATCCACTTACTGCAACTTTGAACTGTGTAGCAATCTTAATCAAGTTCTGAGCTAGTGTTGTGAGAAGTCTGTTACGCACAGACATGTCCTCAAAGTTCTGTCTAAATGGACATGCAATGCTGTCAACTATCACAAGTCTAACCTGCAATAATAAATTTTATCAGGTGTTAGACAAGGTTGTGTCCTCTCACCACTACTCTTTATTGCATATATGGATAAAATAACTCAAGAGTCAAATTCAGATAATGATGAAATAAATGAACTGTTGTTTGCAGATGATCAGTGCCTGATACATCAAAATGAACAAGATCTACAACATCATATTGACACCTTGAACAAAAATTGTGTAAAACATGACATGAAAATCAACAACACTAAAACAGAAATAATGAATATGGGAAGAAAACATAATAATCTAGACATCCATGTCAATGACACTAAAATAAATCAAGTGAAAGAATTCAAATACTTAGGAAGCATATTCACAGAAGATGGAAAACTGGATAGAGAGATAGAGGCTAGAGTACAAAACCAAATGCTGTAACCTACCAGCTAGCCCCATTGTTAAGGCACCCAAAAATTTCACAGGCAGCTAAGCAACAGATGATCAACAGCATTTTTATACCTACTTTGTGTTACCAGAGCCAAACATGGACATTGAGCAAAGCGCAGTCACAAAAATAACTACATGTGAAATGCGTTGCCTACGAAAAGTTACCAACAACACAAGAAAAGACAGAATCACCAACATCAGCATAAGAAAGAAAGTTCGCACAAAACCGTCTTGAATTACATAGATAAACAAAGAATGAAGTGGTTTGGCCACTTAATAAGAATGCACAGTATACTCCACAGTATACAGAGTCTTCTACAACAGAACATCGGAAAGAAGGCAAGAGGAAGACCACGGAAAAGATGGTTAGATGGCGTAGCAGAATCCTGTGAAAGAGCAAAGATAACAATCACACAAGCCACCAGAACAGCGCAAGACAAAAACAGAAAATCACGACACTGGGCAACAACCCGGTAGCAGTGTGACGACAAAAGAAGAAGTTGTTTATCCCCAATCTCATCATCATGCAGAATAGCCATTGCTTGCAGAACATCTCTCTCATGACAACCAGCCTGGAAAAACTATGTCTCTAGCAGGTTCTCGCACCTCTTCCAGTCATGCTTAAGGTTTCATTAATGTCCTATTGCCAACATTATCTTGGTCATTCCTTGTCGCATCTTTCAGGAACCATACCCTTCATTTAGGTTCTCTCTAAACCACTGTGATGTTTAATAGGACCAAAATATTTCAGTTTCCAGGACATGATGTTTATGACCTAATGTGCCTTGATGTCTATATTTTTCACTTCTTAGTCTTGGTCGCTTTAAGGTTTCAGAAGCCATTTTGTTTCTTATTCTGCATTTGACCATAATGAATTCAGGCGTAGTCTGGGTACCTGGTATGGCGCTTATGACTGATTTTTCTATGAAGACCTGTTTTCTTTATTATTAGCGTCCCCCACCATACAGGTGTGCGTTCTCAGACTTCAGAGGTGTGCATTTTGTTTCAAAAGATTTGATTTTGCTCTTGAGTGCTTGTGTCCATGATTCATATCTATATGTTGCCACACAAAAATGCAAGACTTCAGAAGTTTTACTTTTCTTCACATGTGTTATACAATAGTTTCTTCATACTAACCCCCCTCTGAAATGTTATGGCTAGTCTCCTCACTCCTTTTGTAAAATCTCTGTTGTTAATCATGTAGCCAAGATATTCAAAATTTGCAATGTCTTCATTATTGATGGTATTTTTATCATCATTCTACATTCACAGAACAGTACCATCGATCTACATTCACAAAACAGCACCATCATTCTACATTCACAAAACAGCACCATCATTCTACATTCACAAAACAGCACCATCAATCTACATACACAAAACAGTAATTTTTTAATATATAAAATCAAACAGCTTCAAGGAATAAAAAAAATAAAACTTAACTACGCTTCAAACAAAAGACCTACTTGATTGTGCTGTTTTAATAACTTGAACAGATGTACCACTGCTACTAACTCAATGTGATCTTGGCAACGGTAGTAGTGGGTGCCTGCCAAGATTTTATCCACAGTTAAATTGTTCATGAGTGTACTACCTGTATGTATTAAACAAATTTAATATTTATTTATGATCTAAACAAATTTCAAAATGCAATTGAGCCATCTTGCTAGGTAAAGTAAAAAGTAAAGGAACCTTTTTCATAAAACGAGGTATATTGGGTAATACGGTGATAGGCCCATATTTTTCATTGATCATCAGCAAACGATGGGTGATATGGTCAAACACGTAACAACAAAGTACTTTAGTTTTACAAAATACAGAAACAGTGATGATACACAGCAACGTTTGACCAAAAGGCTTTTATCAAGCAAACAATACAACAGGAGTGACGAATTTCAAAGAACACTACATATGGATGACTACATACGGAGACATTCAAACGTATCTAATGAAATCTCAACTATCTCAATAAAAATAGAGATCTTTTAATATGTTGGATGCATGGTGTGATTGCAATGACATTTCTAATATTCTCATTTCTCAATCTATCCGGTCTCAATTGTCCCTGTTTCTGATCCATACTGAAGAATACACACATAACACACAATCCCTCATTTTTTAATATCCATTAAATTAAATATTAATGACTGGTTAAATAATAAAAACAACTAACCTACACCTTCCTGCTGAGCAATGACTTGAGAGTGCTGCACAGCTGCTTCTGCAATGTCAATCATTCTTTCAATGATGAAACTTCCTTCGGTGTCAATATAAACTACTTCACCACCAAGACCTCCGAGGCACTCTGGGATGTGAGTATTAACAGCGAGCTGCATACTAGAAAAAACATAACTGTTACTTTAGGCATCCTATCTTCAGAATGAGAGTTATACAGTGTTACATAGAACTAATACTGACATATGGATGTGAGTCATGGACAATGAGAAACAGATCGCCGAGTGGTTACCAGGGCCCAAATTTGGGGCGTAAAGAATAGAACCACTGTTACCTGCCATGCATGCCGTAAGAGGCGACTAAGGAGGTTGGCTGAAATCAGATGCATGTGTCCTAAGCGTGTAGAAGTCTATGCGTTTAGGGGCCTACCAAACCAATGTGTAACGTATACACATTCTTGGCAAAGATCAAACAAATCACAAAGATTGATTAAAATTGGTCGTAAGAACGAACGCAAAGAAGAAGAAGAAGCAAACAGATCGAAAAATCTCTGAGGGCCACAGAGATGTGGTTTTACAGAAGAATGATGAGAATCCCATGGACTACTAAAATGACTAATGTGGAGGTGCTGAATGAGGTCAAGACATAGAGTAGGCTTATCATCAATATAAGATGGAGGCATTCATCATTTTTCGGACATCTGATGAGGAGGGAGGTTTAAAACACATTGTAACAACCGGTAAAATCGAGGGGAGACGAGACAGAGAGTAAAAATTTTGGATAGTGTCTTACTTCATGGCAAGGAAGAGGGTCAACATCTGAGATGATAGCAAACACCAGAGACAGAGATTTGTGGAGATCCATGATCGCCTACGTCAGCCGGCACCTGATGATGAGGCATCCTAGCTAATTATTTTATTTCTTTTTATTTCCCTTAGCCTTTTCAAACCTTAGGGATAAAGTCACTTCACATTTCTAGTCCTTATTGCGCATGAAATAGCAGGGCCAATTCAGTTCCTCATGTGTGAAACGTTGAGTGTGGGATTGAATAGAATATGACATAACTCGTTCAGATCGGAGGTAATGTACATTATGCTAATCAGTCCCCCAGCTAATTATTATATGTCCAAAAACTATGTAAATATCAGACCTATTTTTTCAAACAAGCAAATTTTGTCTCACCGTAGGCCTTTTCTGTGAATAAGGAATATAACATCTATGTCATGTCCCAGAATATGTAATGCATAACTGATAAATAGAGTCTGTTGTTTTTTTTCCAATCTAATTTCTGCTACGCTTTTTATTTACTAGGGTAGCTTCCTAGGCCCCTACCTCAATCACCCCGTATGACATGCCTTATAGGTCGCAGTGTTACTATTCTTTGCTCCTTGAGAGCCCCGGGAACAACGGTGGGCAAAGGGTTCCAGAAATAGAGGTTCCTGAAATGAACTTTGCTGTGATAGGCAAGAAATATCAAACTCAATTCCATGGAAGAGATTGAGTGAGTAGCTAGAGAGTAGCTAGGAAAGAGTGGTTTTGAGAAATTACTTGTAGACCTTATGTAACGTCTGAGAAGAATATATATATACATGGTGACACAATAAGGAACAAAAATATTGCACAGAACTATGTAGCAAATACTTACCACATCTGTGCAGAAGGCTAGTGTCTAACATTCAAGGACAACACTCTTGTGTTTTAAGGCAACTTTTCGTAGGCATCGCATTTCATGTGTAATTATTTTTTTGCCACTGTGCTTTGCTCATTGCTCATGTTTGCCAAGGTGTTCGACAAAGTAAACCACCATGAACTTTCAAAAATGTTAGGGAGCTTAAACATCGACAGCAAAGATCTAAGAGTCATTCAGAACATATATTGGCAGCAAACAGCAGCTATACAAATAGACCAAAAAATAGGAACTTTCCAGAAGATCAAAAAGGGTGTTAGACAAGAATGCATATTATCACCAGACCTTCAAAAAATTTTAGGTCTATAAAGGATATTGCTAGAATAGCTGTAGGTAGACATACCATAAATAACCTGAGATACGCTGATGATACTGTCTTAATTGCAAGAAATGAAATGGAACTCCAGAAATTAGTTGATAAGGTTGTGACAGAAAGTAACAACAAAGGACTCAGTTTGAACATTAAGAAGACAGAAGTTATGATCATATCAAAAAGCAGACTTTGCCAAAATGCACCATCACAGTAAAGGGGACTGAGCTAAGACAAGTGCAGCAATTTAAATACCCGAGTCCTGGTAACATCAGATGCAGATGCTGATCAGAAAGAAAGAGCAGAATAGGGCAAGCGAAAACATTGTTCATGAAAATGAGAAGCATCATATGCAACAAGTCCTTGTCAGTTGAGGTCAGAATGCAAGTTATTCAGTGCTACATAGAACCAATACTGACATACAGATGTGAGTCATGGACAATGAACAAACAGATCGAAAAATCTCTGGAGGCCACAGAGATGTGGTTTTACAGAAGAATGATGAGAATTCCATGGACTGCTAAAATCACAAATGTTGAGGTGTTGAATGAGGTCAAGACATAGAGAAAACTTATCATCAATATAAGAAAGAGGCAGTCATCATTTTTGGACATGTGATGAGGAGGGGAGGTTTAGAACATATTTTAACAACTGGTAAAATCGAGGGTAGACAAGACAGAGGTAGCAGAGAGAGAAAATTTTGGATAGACTACATCAATGACCACATCTGAATTGATAGCAAACATCAAAGATAGAGATTTGTGGAGATCCATGATCGCTACGTCAGCGCACGGCACCTGATGATGATGAACACAAAATTAGGCATGAAAATGCTGTTGATTATCTATTGTTTAGCTATCAGTGAGATTTGTGGATGCCTTAACAATGGGGCTTTGCTGACTATGATGACATAATAAGAAACAAGTATTGCACAGAACTATGTAGTAAAGACCTACCACATTTGTGTCTTTCCAACACCAGGTGCTCCACAGAACTCAGTAATCTTACAGAGAGGTACTCCTCCACCCATTAGATCATCTAAACTCTCACTGAGTGTTACAATGGGTCTCAAATCCTACAATGACATGAAACTTGCACATCTTAACAAAACAGACAAAGTATTTACAAAATTGATTACAGACTAGATCAATGTCAGTAATTTAAAAGATCACAGATTGCTGAACCTTTCTTTAACCAGGCTACTGTGATTCAAACAAGCTCTTCAATCTGTTAAACTACATGTCAACCTCGATTATAAACGTATATGAGTCACGCAAGAATGTGAACCAGTTCCCATTCAGCTCTCGTGACAATACTAAATACTGATGGACTTCGACCTGTCCTCACAAGAGCAAGATCGCCGCGTCACACCTGTTGCACGAAGGCCCAGGATGGGAGGCTGCACGCTTCTACAGGATGCTATAAACCCGATTCCAAAAAACAGTTTGAATGTATAAATAGAGCTTAGTGTTGCAACGAATCTTCACCTTTGGCAGAACAACACTAGTACAAGACATGCTAAGCTTTTGTAGATGCTAGAACTATAGAAATAGGGAGACCACTCATTGCAAGATCGCCAATGTGTTGTGTGTCAGAGCGAACCATAATAAGAATCATCTGTCAATTATCTGTTTCAAGAGGAAACAGCACAAAGACAACACCATCATCCACATGTTAATATGATCAGAGTAGCTCCCACCTGGTCGGTATTCTGTCATAGGATTACCTACAGTCCCTCCAACACACCAAAGGAAACTACAACAAACAAAGACAGAGATTAACTTGTCACAACGCATTTTGATTTAATTAAATTATGATACTTTCGTATTTGGATAGTTAGTGGTCTCTGTGGCAAGAGGTTAGGTGCTCGCCTCTGTTCCAATGCTACTTGGTTCGCTCCTTCATGGAGCCATCTGGATATTTTTCCAGAGATTCCTGATCTCAATGTAAGTGAGATCGAGTTCCTAGTCTTATCGGAAACATATGATAAAACGGTCTTGTGTTCAATTCGAGCACATAAAAGAAACCTTGGCAGTTCAAAATGGAGCAGAGTAGCTGGAAACCCCAGCCTGGGTAAAAGTCATTAAAAAGATTTAAAATCAAATTCCTATAAAATATTTTACCATCTTTACATTATATCGGGACCCTCCCCGGAGCTACAGAGTTTATTCACCGTCGCTGAGATCTTCCTGTGTATGAAAGAGATTGGAGAACACATGGTCACTCACCAAAGTGCATGATGATGGTCCTATCAAACAATCAATAGTACTAAAAAGATCTTATAAACAGCCAGCGTTCATTTTTTATAGTTTCTCCAAAATTCAAAGTCAAGATAGAACTAACAAAAGACAATTAGGAACATTAGATGGATGAGAAACAGTCTCTCTGAGTGTTCTGTATATGAAACGGTATTTACATAGGTACATAAATCTAGATTATTTCCAAGTCTCTATTATTCAAAAGCTCCAAACTGGCCTCTTCAGTATGAGTGTATGGCATGTATGAATGTCTCCAACATTCAAGTCTTATGTGGATATACTATCCAGGGTACATGGTGCTTCGCAGTAATGAAAGAATTGACAGGATTGCTTAATTTGTCATACTGTTTTGTTTATGGTTTTGTCTTGCGCTGCTCTAGTGACTTGGGTGATAGTTATTTTGGCTTTTGACAGGATTCTGCTATGCCTTAAAAGCTGTTGTTTTGCGCATTGCTGTGTCCTCCTGTGCTGTTACTACTTCTGCCCCCTTTATCATAGTGTGTTTGTTTTGGACGCAGGTGTTACCACATTTTTTATGTAGTTTTCCCATAATTCTATGAATTGCTCAAGTATATATACATACCTGTTCCTCCTGCAAAAGATCAAAAGCTGACTTTGAAACTGGTGTGACTTGTTTCCTAACATGTGCATTTATATCTTCAAATAATGTCTTTAATACATCAAGGGCTTCAGCTGGTGTAATATTTGCCTCTGAAACATTAGAAATTAATAATCAAGTAATAGTGGTGAATCCACAACCCTAACCAGACTGCAATAATACCCCAAGTCAAATGTGGTGTAGCTAGACAACAGCATTATAATCATAGCCAAAGTAGAATATAAAACAACAAAAAAACCAGTGTTGATAGTTGCCACAGTCTGAGAGACAAATTAAGGAGGAGATTGGAGCACTTATGGACTAATTGGTTCAATGTGCAACGATCATGATCCGACAACTAAACTACCATACTGAGGAGATCGGAGCACTTATGGACTAATTAGTTGGATGTGCAATGATGATCCTACAACTAAACTAAAACTAAACATCAAAATGAAGATAAAATGTAGTATTTTCATGCTCTCCAGACCTTCCATAAAAAACCTGAGGATCTCTTAACAAGAATTATGATAGATCATTTAAATCAGATGTCCGTCAACAACAAAGTGTCACTGCATAAATTTAGCCCACTGTGATTTCGTGGAAAATGAGAAAGCATTCAGACTGGCAAAAGTAGACACCAAACGGGAACTATTCCACCATAGAATACCACTGAGGGAAGCAAAAACATTTATCACAAGGAAATACAAAAAGTACATGGATCCACAGAATAGGCACAAATTATCTAAAGGACCCCAGCCTAAAGTTAGACAGAACTCAACACAGCACCATCTTAACTCCTTGTGGACTAAATGCCACAATGCGTGGCTTTGGGTTGAACGCCTTTTATCAGGAGTCACACTAAAGAGCGTTTCTTATTTTTCTCTCTCCTCTCTGCGCATCCTGGCCTAGACTGATGAACCAACTTTTATCATGAATTTTACCGTGTTTTTAAGGGACTCGTTCCTCCGTACAGCTTCTGCAAGCTCTGTGTTTTGAGGCTAGGTTTCTTTTCTTATGCCTGCTATCAGATGACAATCTTGAAGAACGTGTTCTGCCGCCATGTCCGCCTTTTTGCAGGGGCACAGTCTAGTTGGGCCAATTTTAAATTTCTGAAACAAGTGGGTGCGAGCTTTTGTGGCCAGAGAGGCGAAGTATGGCAACTTGTTCGCTACGAGACAGACCATAGTATCCGTTGCTGTTGTTATGCTGAGGATGGTCTTTTGTCCATTTGTCTCTGTAGTGCCAGCCAATGGTTGTTCTGGCTTCCTCATAACTGATCTCGAGATCTGTCTGAGGTAGTCGCCCGCTTCTTTGGCTAGTTTGTCGGGCGTTCGTTTCACTTATGTTACAGTGTATGGGATCCACTGAATGACAGTGCATTTGAGTGTGTGCACTAATGCGCAGGGTCCTTTCAGGTCATTTAGCTCAGTTTTGCCTACACTTTTGAGTGCCGTGATGACCATAAGCATCGGTGAATATCACGACCTTGTTGCGAGAGGTGCCTCTTCTCTCTAGGATCATTTCCGCCGCTGTTCTTATTGCCTCTGCCCTGTAGTTATTTGAGTGTTTCTTATTCTAAAAACAAATGGTTTGTAAAAACATGACCTTTGCCCTGGTCCACTAAGAGTTAAGGCTCTGCATGGGAAACTGTAGACTGCAAGCCTGTTTCCACAAAATAAATGCTGATCAAAGTGGCACTCAAATATCACAAACGTATAACAAGGGAGTGAGCACTATCACATGAAAAACGTGTTTAGTGTTGATTCTGACTATTTCTGATCCCTCACATTATCATGCATTCTTCAAAATTCAACACTGGCTTTGAAAATTCTTTTACAGACCTCAAAGTTGATGTCTACTGCATTGGAGAGGGTTCTGCAGAGATATGCAAACATGTCAACTGGTAGGAGATTACTGTTGGTAAATTTGATGTCTGTGTTGTGTTACTGCTCTCCATGGGCATGCTGAAACATGATCTGTTTTCTTGGTGTTCGTGAGAGGAAACATATCAAACATTGTGTAGCAACATGTATGTGTACAAAAACAAATGCAGTCTGATCTCAGTAATGTATATGGTGTGGAAAGAGTGCATGTGTTATAACTATGCATGTTGGGTCAAAAACTGTTTTCATTCATAAATATGATGTCCATTTTTAAACATTTGATAAAAAACAACTTAGAACTGTAATGGTCATACTCTCTTGGCTCTATAATTATTACCTATATATTCTGGTCTTTAAAAATATTCTGCTTTTCGCAAAGCAATTCAAAGACAAGCAACTATGATTTATTGTGTTTCTAACTTTTGAAGTCTAAGTTAAGTAGTGTGTGTGCCTACTACTACCGTAACTGTGCTTCATTTGGAGTAAACAAAAACAGCAACAACAAAAAGTGATTACGATTAAAAACAGAAACTTCAGCTGACAACTTTCTTCCATTCTACACATGTGGAGTAAAATGTATCTCACTTACAGCCAGTGACGGATACTATGGTCTCTCTCGAAGTGAACAAGTGGCCATACTGCGCCTCCGTACCGGACACAACAAGCTCAGAGCCCACATGTTCCATAAATTTAAAATTGGCACAACTAGCCTGTGTTCCTGCAAAATGGCAGACATGACGGCAGAACATGTCTTGCAAGACTGTCAACGGTTAGCAGGTATAAGGAAAGAGTCTTGGCCACAACACACAGAGCTCCGAAAAGCTGTATCGGAGGAACTCTCTCTCTCTCTCTTTGCCTTTTTACTCCGGGTTGGGGCATAGGCCTCAACCAACTCATGCCAAGTCTTCCTATCTCTAGCTATCTCCTCCAGCTCTTCTTTATATTGTTGATCTCCGCCTCCAAATCTCGCTCCATGTATTTCTGGCCTCCCTTCTTTCGCTGCCCTTGCGGGTTCCAGGCAAGGACCCTTCTTGTTATATTCCCTCCGGTTTAAAGTGTGTCCTATCCAGCGCCAGCGTCTTTTTTAACCTGTTCATTCACTGGAATCTGTCTTGTTCTCTCCATAAGTTCCTCATTTGTGACCCTATCATACCATCTTATTCCCTCTATTCTGCGCAGACACCAGTTGATGAATGTTTGCAATTTATGCGCTATTGTTTTAGTTGTTCTCCATGTTTCTGACCCATACAGTAGAACTGCTTTTACATTAGAGTTAAATATCCGAATTTTTGTTCTAGATTTGATTTCTTTGACTTCCAAATGTTTCGCAGTGCAATGAAAGCTCCTCTTGCCTTCTGTATTCTTATTTTAACATCTCTATCTGTTCCACCCTCTTGTCTACGTTGCTGCCCAAATATGTGTATGATTCTACCTCTTGAAGTGGGATTTCCCCAGGAGATTGAGTTGTCGTTGCTTGGTTAATTCTCAATATCTTTGTCTTTCCCTTATGAATGTTCAGCCCTAGTTGCTGGGACCTTTGATTCAATGTGTTTAGCTTATCCTGCATCTGATTTCTGTATGTGACAGAAGGGCTATATCATCAGCAAGTCCAGATCATCTAGTTGCTCTGTCAGAGTCCATTGGATTCCATTTCTGGTGTTAGTTACTGTGGTCTTCATAATCCAGTCTATTGTCAGTAAGAACAACAAAGGTGATAGAAGACATCCCTGACGCATTCCTGTTTCTATTCCAAAAGTATCTGTTAGTTTTCCTTCATGAAGAACTCTACATTTCATATCTGTATATGTTGCTTTTATTAGGTACGGAGGAACGGAGTCCCTAAAAACAACAGTAAAATTCATGATAAAAGTTGGTCCATCAGTCTAGGCCGGGAACGCAAGAGAGTATCTCATTTGCCAAACCCATTTTCAATACTTGTGCAACATTTGCACCGATAACTTAATTTTTTGTTTACCTGTACTAAGTTCTGATGGCTTAATTGCGATGAGATCTCCAACACAGTTAAAACCCGCACATATCAGTTTTGGTAAAACGGTAGGCTTCAATGGAAATGTTTTAAGTTCTCTTCCGCTACCAGACATCATTGTCAAGTTTTTTTTAAAATATCATATGATATTGTGATTGATTCAGTTATCACAATATGAATTAATGAATCGTTTTTGAGTGATTCTCATTGTTATTGTGGAAGTTCGGAAAGAATATTATTAGAATGAATGATGCTGTGCCAGGTCCAGGTGACTAACTGTACACTGTTAGTGTTACTTAACAGTACAGTTGTACTGCACTTTCACTTGTGTGGCTGTCTGACGGAACACAATTTACACATAACTTGACTTATATAAGTTATTTTACTACGCATACTAAACTCTAAACTATAACTAATTGTAACTTATTATAATGAACTTTCTGTGATACATTTGACACTTGGTTTATAGTGCATGCATACAAAATTAATTTCTAAGTTAGTGCAGACGACAGCACATAAATTCAATATTGTTTACATGCGCGCCAGGAAGTGACGTTATGTCTCACATACAGCTGGTTAGTTGTTACAACTGGCTGCTGTTGAACCTGTTGCCTCCGATAAAAATAACTGCATGTCCTATAAGGTTTTTAAGTCGAGGCTTGATTTCTTGCACCGAGTTTACTTTATGGCTCGGTCCTCTCCGCAGAAATGAGTGCCACTTTGATCAGCATTGTACGAACTCCGTAGCTCCGGCACCAAGTGGTCTCTGGAAAAAAATCACTTGTGAACAGAACGGCGTGATCCGGATACGAACACACGACCTTCGACTCGCAAGGCAAGGGCTTAACCACTTAGCCAAAAGATACCCTCGTATTATAATATTACAAACTTAATTGGTTATAGTAAGATTGTCAAACTGTGATCTTCAGAAATGAGAACACTTCTCTAGGGCTGCCATATTTTGATCTTTCGAAATGAGGACAGTTCTCTAGGGCTGCCATTTTTCGATTTTCTGAAATATGAACACTTCTCTAGGGTTGCCATATTTTGATCTTCCGAAATGAGAACACTTCTCTAGGGTTGCCATATTTTGATCTTCCGAAATGAGAACACTTCTCTAGGGTTGCCATATTTTGATCTTTCCAAATGAGAACACTTCTTTAAGGTTGTCATATTTTGATCAAATGTCCGTAAAATAGCCTGCGTGTGAAATGTTTGAAATTAATTTTTTCAAGTGAAATTGACTTTACTCAATCCACACAAAGACGATTTCTATCATTTGTCCATGGATTAAAGAAAATAGTCCTTCTACACCGAATCATTGTGCTGGAATATCAAAGAACAACTGTGCTATCTTCACGATTTCAGTGTACATTTCACTACTCCTACCGTTCTTCTTCTTTAGCGATCTGTTGTCATGCGCTTAATTTACTGTGGACCACAAACTGAGCAGTCAGCTTCAGGTTTCCCAAAAATGTAAGTTTTCAGGTCGACTGGATGTGGCCACATGTTGCTTCTCAGCTCACCCATGAGAAGACAGTCTTGCAGGACATGCTCCGGTGTCTGTTCCGCCTGCTGACACTGGCTTAGAGCTATGTGACTTATTCCTAGTCTAAATAAGTACGTGTTTGTGTTCAATATAGTCAGACCACATTTTTCGATATCATTTGTTTTTTTATAGGTGGTGCCAATTTTGCCGCTCTCCTTGCTGCTTCCACTCAAGTGCTTGTCTAATGAACCTCAACTGTGTTTTCCGCATGGTATGCCCGACCAGAGTGAAATAATCAACTTATATTTTTTTAAAGCGCACGAATGTTCAATAATGCGAAGAGAAGGTTTAGAAAATTTGGTGACTACAGGTGAAATTCATGGAAGGAGATATCGTGGAAGACAGAGGGAGAAGATGTTGGATGGCCTGACATCATGGTTCGATAATATATCGACGTCATAACTGATTACATGCACCAAGCAAAGAGAGTTGTGGAGAGACACGATCGCCTACGCCGGCAGGCATGGCACTTGATTGATTAATTGAGTTCTCAAAAGATTGTAGATTCTGTTTCGAGTGTCAAGTTAGAAAACCACAGTTTACGCTGTTATCACGTGGTTATCACGTGAAGGAAATAAAGGGGAAAAAATAGAATTTAAAAAGAAACCACGAAACTTACAGAATTAGAGAGAACATATATCTGGATATCACTGGACTTATAAAATTACAGGGAACCCACACCACGACCTTGAGTCGGTCGTGCCCACACCCTCATTTTGTCGCCTGTGGAACATATGGTGTGGGAATGAACCAACAATCCCTTTTGTGCTCGATTCGAAAAGTAAACGCGCTAAACTGTATAAGATTACCAAATGTTATTCTTTCTTTTCTTCTTTTGTCCTTCTTTGCTTTTTTACTGTTAGGTGTAGCAGGTTTAACTGATGATCGGTTTCCGAGATAGTGCACGCTCGGTCGCTTGATATGCTGTGGTATTGTGGAGTTTTAAGATGCCTGTAACTCCATCAACTCATCTTTTCTTGGTCTGCCCTTTCCTCTTGATGATTCCATTTTCAGGTTGTACGCTCTTGCAACTGGTGTATTCGGGTTCATTCTCATCAAGTGACCAAACCATTTGGGTCTCGACAATTGGTTACTAAATTGACGTCATTGCACTCCGGGCAGACCCATAGCTGCTCAGTCTCCCCAACAGATATCGAAGAGTATACATACTGATGGTTGCCAGGGCTCGCCGATTAAACCACAGCCAACTCTAGATAACTAGGCCATACGACTGGCTGGGGGTTCCCTGATCTAGATCAGCAAAAGGGGTCGGAAAATATAGATGTTTGATAGAACACTGCAAGCTTTTTGCAATTTAACTCAATTCTGTGAGTCTATGGTTATTTATTGGTGAAAATATTCATAATATTGATATTCCTTATTGTTAAACTTAACTTCTTGCGTAATATAACTTCGAGTTAGCATTGTGTTAATTTTAAAATGAATTCGTCTATATACACCAATATTGGAATGCGAGGTCACTTGGTGTAGTTGGGGTCTGATTTCCAATAATTCTTACCTGAGTCCGAAGGCCCATAAGTTTATAGTTTGCTCTGATTAAATACACCTCTCACTTGGGTCTCTACAAATGTTATTACAATTATTAAATATTGTTCCATACGTTTGTATTAATACTAATGATTGTGCTATACGACGTCGTACTTACCACCCACAATGAAATAAGTCATTTTGGCTAATGTAAATGTATGATGTACTCGACACTGGGTAGGTAAGCTCAGTCATTGAAATGTCCTCATTCCGCTCATGGAACCTTCTATTTTGTCTATTGTGTTTCCCCATGGTGGATGATGGAATTGGTTGTCTACTCTTGTCGTTAAGCGTAGGGGTGGGAGCTTTAATTTGCATTCCAGGGCCAGATGAGTCGCCCGTGTGTTATATCAGTGTTTATTTAATGTGGTCTTTATATCGTCTATCCATCTTTTTTTCTTGGTCTTCCCTTTGCTCTTTTTATTGTATACTGTTATTGGTGGTTTAACCATCGCAGTTTATGACTATAAGAAGAGCTCATGAAATCACTACATTTGATATATTATCTTTGCCTGAAATTTCAAGAATGGGATGTATGTGTTAGGTATTGAGAATTTCCTCTTGTTTAGCATGAGTTCACCAAGCATGCCTAACTGCTGTATTAACCTTGCAGATAGCAAACGTTTTGAACCGTGACTTTTTGTCTTCGGGTGATCAAAAAATCGTATTTCAGTTTGGTAACTATTATGAACGTTAGCAGTAAAACTATGTAACAGAGGCGAAACATGTTACAAAACGAAAGTCGTATTTGTCACTATGTCTATGATGCCTGTTGTATTGGTTGGTTTTGAACTGGACGACACATACTCTGGCAGACCTATATGTGCTCAGTCTCCCCCAACAGATGTCATAGGGTATGCATACTGATAGTTCCTGTGGCTTGCTGGTTAAACACACCCTCACCCTGGAGTCAAGCATCCAGCTCTACATGTGTAAACAGTGGTTTGGATTGATTGATATGGAATCGCTGTTAAATATATATCCCTATAGTAGTTTTTCCCCAAGTGGTGTGGTATATTGACTACCTTTTATTGTTGTTTTAATCGCTCTGTCACACTAACCTATATGCAGGGTGTTCAAGATAAAAGCGGCCTATCAATGGAGCTAATCTGGCATATATTTATGAAAATGAGAAGATTCAGTTATGACGTAGTATAGGTCAAGGTTGTGTGACGTGTGTAATTGTAGTGCGATGAACAAATGTGACGTAGGATGAGCTAGTCAGAACCGGTTTAAATAGTAAATACACACAGCGCAATAGGTATAACTTTAGATTTGTCAATGGGGCTGTTTTATCTTGAACATCCTGTATAATGTATTGGTACATTATCCCCATGAATGTTTATATTTGTTAGCTTGGTCAAAAGTGCCAGTCTCTTTATTGTGTTCTCAAGTACCTGGCTCATTGAGGTAAAGTCTTGTAAGGATTCATCATCAAATAGCTTGTCCTGAGCAGAACTTTGTCACCTTAACACTCCTTCAGAATTTCTCTCTCTCTCATAGGCCAGATATCCTGCAGCTGTCATGTTCAAACCATCAGTTACATCCTGAATCCATCTTCTCCGTGGTCTTCTCTTCTTCTCTTTGCCGGTATGCCTCCTTTCATGATGGTCTTTTCCAGCCCTTTGAGTCCTTTTATATGTCCAAAATACCTCAATTTTCTCTTCTTATTTGTAGCATCAGCCAGTTTTCTTTGATTTTGAGTTCTTTCTGGAAAGATTTATTTGTTCTCTTCTCTGTCCATGATATATGGAGGACTCGTCATTAACTCTTATAGTCACAAGCACTTATGTTTTTCCACTGCCTTGTTAAATGTCCATCCTTCACACCGATATATGTGAGGATTACACATGGCTATTTCATCTCCAAACGATATGGTGTACATATTTGTACACAGCAATGTACAGCATTTATGCACATTTTCTTTGAGTATTTATACACAACTCAATCTAACACTTGTTCACGGCTTCTTTAAGAATGCTTAAGAATTCATTCAAGCACTGCCAAAAATAAATGTCTTAAAATATCTACAATATAAACACAAAAAATTTAAACCTTGCCAGCAATTGCGGAATGCAGGAAGGCCATTCAGAATCAAGACTGTTTGTGATTCTGGACACAACTTTGCTAGCGTATTTCCACCATGTTTGGTCGGGTATTTTCCGGTTTTATTTACCAAGCTACTGAGTTAGTGCTTGAGCAATGCTGTGAGCTATGAATGTTACATGGAATGCATTTTGCTGTGTCAACCGTGTGTTTGTTGTGGGTATTCAGAAAATGGCGGACAACGGTTATGACGAACCGACTCAATCTGCAGTATGCAATTGATATTGCATGTGCAGAAAGCTGGATTTTGTCGTGATTGATGTTCCTTCGACATGAATTGCAATTCAAGTGTGAACATTTGTGTTGACAGTTTAGCGACAGCCATTTGCATTTATGCGGTGCAGGTTGCTTTTTGTGGCGGTACAGCTGTTTCATTCTGGAATTAGTTCACGCAGACAGGAGACAGTTGTTAACATTTCGTGTGATTTTTATTGGCACAGGAATGGAGCAATTATGGGTGACCCATTGTAGTGAAGTTGGAACCATACATATGAACTATGAACAAAAATGAATTTGAGCATATATTTATTTTTTCTGAATTAATTCATCATTAAACTATATATTAACATCTAGAACAATATAAACTGTTCATGTACCAAAAAAACATACAGCTTTATATACATATTTATAGCAACAATGTGAACATATATGTATACAGTACATGTAAGAATCTGTTCACACGGAGTGCTACAGAGCTAGCAGTCCTTCCGAATTTCTCTCTCATAAGTAAGATGTTCCGCCCCTGCAGCCGTCATGTTCAAACCATAAGTTACATCCTGAATCCATCTTCTTCGTGGTCTTCCACTTCTTCTCTTTGCCGGGATGCCTCCTTCAATGACGGCCATCCCCAGCCCTCTGTGTCTTTTTATATGTCTAAATACCTCAATTTTCTTTTCTTATTTGTAGCATCAGCCAGTTTTCTTTGATTTTGAGTTCTTTCTGGATAGATCTATTTGTTCTCTTCTCTGTCCATGATATACGGAGGGCTCTTCTATAACACTTATATTCAAAAGCACATATGTTTTTCCACTGCCTTGTTAAATGTCCATGCTTCCCACCCATATATGTGATAATTAGACCTGGCTATTTCATCTCCAAACGATACAGTGTACATATTTGAACATATTCTCAAACCTGCTGCCATGCAGGTTTGGCTGGGGACAGTCAAAGGTCAGGCTGACGGAGAGCGAAACCCAGTAAACGCTGGTTGAAACCGACATTTATATATCACAATTAGAATGATAAAAACGGCAGTAAAAGAATGATCACGCTAGAGAGAGAAAACATATTCTGCACACATAGCAGAATCCCATACCATCTTAGAATATGTAAAATGACCTCTGTGATGTGTGCTAACAAATGTCTTCTCGAGGTCAATAAAGTTTATATACAATTTGCTATTCTGTCATTTGGATACATAAACATATTGAATCCAATTACTTCAATATTTTCAATAATTGAATATATTTTCATATGTACAGAAGTGTTTAAATACTAACACAGATAGGTTTACTGGTAACATTAACAAAAAATAGTATATGCTTATTTAAGATGGATCAAACAATTTGAAAATGTGGGCACATATTAAAAACATTTAAATCAATGTTCTGGTAAAAATATAATTTACTTCTTTCTTTCTTTCGCCCTTCTCTGCTTTTTTGCCGCTAGGCGAGCAGGTTTAACTGATGATCGGTTTCGAGATAATGCACGCCGGTCGCTTGATATGGTTTGGTATTGGGGAGTTTTAAGATGTCTGTGACTCCATCAACCCATCTTTTTCTTGGTCTGCCCTTTCCTCTTGATGATTCCATTTTCAGGTTGTACGCTCTGCAACTGGTGTATTCGGGTTCATTCTGACCAAGTGGCCAAACCATTTGAGTCTCTGTTTTTCAATAAATCTAATATCAGGTGTTGTTCCGACTGTTCTTCTAATTTCCTCATTTCTTATATGGTCTCTTCTTGTTTTATTTACTGCTTTCCTCAGGCATCTCATTTCGCATGTCGTAATTTTCCTTTCTTGTTCTTTTGTCAGTGCCCATGTTTGGTTCTGGTAGCAGTGTTGGTAAAAGATTGAATTTATAATCTGTCTTTTAGTCACTACTGGAATAGCTTGGTGTTTCAAAATTGGGGTAAGCTGGTATGTAATGTTGTTGGCTTGCTGGATTCTAGTTTCGATCTCTCTGTCCAGTCTACTATCAGATGTGAAGATACTTCCAAGGTATTTGAATTCTCTCACCTGCTTTAGCGTTTGGTCATTTATTTGTATGTTAATATCTTTATGTTCTCTGCTTATAGTCATGACTTCTGTCTTTTGAATGTTGATCTTCATGTTGTATTTGAGGCAGCTATTGTTGAGTAAGTTTATATGTGTTCTTGAAGCTGTTCAATTTTAAATATAATTATAATATAACACTCTACCACTTTATCGATCAAATTCCACAAACGTCAAGCCTCATAGACCTGTGGTAATATGCAGAAGTCGTGATAATATTTTTACTAAGTGACAAATATCTGTCACATATTTCTTTCAAAATGACAGTCCCTATAAGCGCAGGCGATGTTAGAAATTGAAATTATTTAGAAAATGTATAATTTTCGTCACTTCAAAAAATGAGTGATTATAAAAACCAGACTTTTAACAGGTGAATCTGAATGGCATTACTTGAACATTGCTAAAATGAAATAAAATACATAACAATAATGTGTTAGTTCCTATCATTAGAGAATTGCAATAAATTGGACATAGTAATACTGAATGTCACAATAATTGCTGGATACGACAGCAAATAACTGTATAATCGGTGCAATCACGAGAAAAGGCACAAAGTGATAAATAGATGCAAAAGTCAGATTGCACACATACTCAGAAGTGATCTAGATACCATCATGAGATCTGACTGCCTAGTGCTGACGGTTAACTTTGTCACAGTAGTTAGTGTGGAAGTGTAAATGTCCATAATTTTTAAAAATGGTAAATAAAGAGACATATTAAGTATTAAGGGCATCCAGGAAAACAATTTACAAACCCAGAATTCGAACCACAAACCTTTATTCATTGTTGCACTCATTGCTTAGACTTGAGAGCTAGCTGGTTGTATTCTGAAAAACACTTGTCAGCAGGTATAGGCAATGGGTGCAGTTAGGAATAAAGCCTTGTGGTTCAAATCCTGTGTTTGGAAAAATTTGATTTTTTTGGAGCCTTTAATATGATTTGTTCACTGTATATTTATTTACCATATTCACTGGCTCTGTTGCTTCCCTGGGGTTCTTAGAACTCATTTAAAAGTTAATTGCATATCCTTTACAGGACTTTGTGAATCAACCCCAGCTTTTTAACGCTGTTTGTGATTTTCTAAGCATTATTACGTTCAGTAGTTTTCCATTGCTTTCTGAAAGGGTGGCGCCATCGTCCTTTTGTAAAATCCACGCAAACAATTTGCAACCAAACTGTCCGCAGCATGATTCAAACTCAGAACGTTGGGGTTAATAGACAGATTCACTATCCCCTAAGCCACAGACGCCACCAAAACTAATTTACAATGAATAAAAAAAAAAGTCAATGGACTTTACTATTAGAAATGACTAAGTAATCAAATTAAGGAAGAAACAATGATCTAGAGCTTAGAATAGAGTGTGAGAAATAAGGGGCTGAGATAATTAACTATAACTGCGGTGCATACAATGATGATAATCAACTGTTATTTTATCTCAAAGAATCTAGTAGTAACCATACTAAGTATTAGCCAACTTCACTAGATTGGTGTACATTATCAGTACTACATAAGACAATGTAGATAACTCAATGAACAAACTCCTTTTTGCAGTCAACCAGTGTCTAATATACAAGACGGTTCCTGGCTCGAGGCAGGTAGAACAGCACGGATGGAACAAAACGTCCAAAAAAAGGTAGTAAAACTTCCCACAAGTGCAAGTATACCTTGCCCACACTGTACAAGAACATTTCAAACCCGTATCGGGCTCACTAGTCATCTACGCGCACACAGACAAACATAACGCAACTACATTCCCTTGGATGAAAATTTGTGTGGTCATCATCACCCGTGATGGATGAGCATCATCAATATACAAGAACGAAAATAAACTCCAACAACACATAACTGTATTTATGTTATGCGATCGACGTCATGGCACATTGGACATTCACACTCGTGCTCTGTCCTCCGCTGCAGCAACCAAGTTGATTAGTATCTTCTCCCTCTACCACGAAAACGACACTGTCTGGCATGTCCAAACTTAATGCCTAATTCTCAAACTCGTTCCAGTGTCTGAGACTCGTCTATGTCACATAAATTAGAGCGTACCACATTGATGATATCGGCTCTGTCCATGCTTCTGCCCGCTTGAGTTGATGCATTGTTTGCAAGAAAGTCGGCATGCTCTTTACCCTGAACTCCAGTATGTCCAGGTGTGTACAGCCAAGTCATTTTCTTGAGATGTGATCTCTGAATGATGTTCACCCATTCCACGCGCAGACTTCCAGATTAAATCCTTTGAAACATATCCATCAAGTCTGATTTTAATAATAATATTTAATAATAATTGAATGTAATAACTGTATTACAGTCTGGTTGTCAAAAATACAACATGAAAATTAACACTGCCAAAACAGAAGCCATGACAATAAGTAGATCAACCAACCAAATCAACACACATGTGAACAATGCAAAATCACACAGGTCCTAGAATTTAGATATCTGGGAAGTATTTTCACAGAAGATGGTGAAATGGACAGAGAAATGGAGACAAGATGCCAAAAGGTCAATGCAGTGACATACCAACTGTCCCTACTGCTCAAACACAGACATGGCAGTCAAGCGACAACTGATAAATTGCATATTTCTACTAACTCTCTGTTATCAATTTCAAACATGGTCCCTAACTGAATCCCAAGAAAGAAAGATCACAATATGTGAAATGAACTATTTAAGAAAAGTTACAACGTGGGATAGATTGGAAATGAAAACATTAGAAATGTTGCTTAAATCACATCATGCATCCAACATTTAAGAAGAAAACAAATAAAATAGTTAGGTCACCTAATGAGTATGAAACCAGATTTATTACCATCTTGTACCTATAAAAACCGGCAACCTGGACGTAGAGCCTAAGGAAGACCAAGAACCAGATGGATATATAATATCTCAGATATCCTGCAACATCAAAGACTAACAACTATAGATGCAACACATCTAGCACATGATAGAAAACTGAAACTTCTCACGACGCTTCACAGCATGTGTGGATAAGACAAGACAAGAAATAATTTCTACAACTCCATTATTTTGCTTCAAAGCTTGAAGTGACAGCAGATATATGGTTTAGTGACATTTATTACATAAATGAGTCATTTTTTCTGTGGCTTTTGTAACATATCTTTATCATAGTCCGTCGTTAACATTATTCCAAGCAACAGAAACACACCAATAAGGCCCCCTAACAAAGCAAATTTTGCTGAATCAGAATCACCAGTATGTGAATCCATCCTTTCTTTATGTTTTATATATTCCCTATACTCATTGGCCCGTCGCTCACGCAAGTCATTATAATGCATCCGGTAGTATTCATCAAAATTATATAATTTAGAACGACCTGTTGGTGGTGGCGGTCTATCACCACGTTGAAAATTTGATCTTTCTTTATATGCTTGTGTGTAGTCCTTTTCCTCATCGTCCACTTCAGAATCAGCTCTGAGGAAGTGAAAAGACAACAATTATAAATATACTACATAGTAATACAGATATGCTTCTCTGTGACAGATACTATACTATACTCCTGAGAATGTAAAACGGAAAGCATTCAGAATAATTACAAATGCGGTAATAACTTAAAAGTAAATTAGTATAAACAAAAATGCAATTAGTGCAATCTACATTTTCCTTCTGCTTTACCGGAGGGAGGCATAGGTCCGAAACCAAGACCTTCCAAGCCCTCTTATCCAAGTCCATCTTTTCCAGATCTCTACCAATTTCTTGCATTCTGTCTCTAACTCATGCCTCAAGGTGTCCCTGGGTCTTCTATTACCCTGGGGGTTCCATGAGTCCTTCCTTGCAGGGTCCTTCTTCTTCCGCGAGTGGCAAACTATGAATTCCCTGATTGTGGTAGTTAGCCCCACGTTCAACCTCCTTAGTCGCCTCTTACGACATGCATGGCAGATAACAGTGGTTCTATTCTTAACCCCTATTTTTGGCCCCGTAACAACTCGGCGGCAATATAAATTATAAATCAAAATACATCACTTTTGGTCATGAAACTATCCCTACCAAATAATCCCACAATTGATGCTTTTAAAGCTGCATTCTGACAAAGTAGTTAGGGATTTTTAAAAAACTATCCATGTGAGGTGGTAGTATTGTAAGCGCCACTGTGCATGGTATGAGATTGGCCTACACAACACAAGCAGCGACTACACAAATTTTCTGGCTGACATCCAGAAATCAAAACAGGCACAAACACTGTACGACATTGTCCAAAACACTGATCTTGATAAGTGTGCCAGAAATACTGCAGAATTGTCTGATCTCTTCAAATTCTGTCAAGGGTTACTTTTTGCTTACCCCAACCGGGAAACATTTGTTGGAGATGCAAGCAATTTGTCTTGCACTGAGTCAAACTGATTTTGTGACATATTGCTGACTCACTGGTCTGTTAGTACAGCCAATGGAAACATATCTGTCATAGTCTCAGGTTCACTGTCTGCACAGGAAATAATAGAAAGGGAAAGCTCTTAACTCCTTTAGGCGATGTGTGTATGTCCCGAAGTGGATGATCGAGCATGTCCTAATCTGGAACGGTCACTCATAGAACAAGCTTGCTCATGCTCTGATCATATACACGTCACAAGGATTAGTAATAAAGCTATAGAAACACTTATCCAGCTGGCACGAGTCAGCTCTGACGGTCTCCCTATGGTCAATGAGATCTGAAATCATGCTACAGTATAACTCCTGATGGAATTTTTATGTTCAAAAATCTTAAACCTTGGTAGAAATTTGTCTTGTTGGATATTATGCAATAACTTTGGCAAAATTTTGATGTGTCTGTTCTACATGGTGCAGGGGCCTTACGGAGACACAATACACTCATGTTCTCAGCGCAACGCACACAGATCACAAAGTGGTTAACTTGGTTGATACAAACGAACAACAAACTTCTCCAGCGCTACATTAGAAATGAGTGAAAACTCATTCTTCCTTGGGATTCTTCAGAAACATATCGGTCAGTAAGGACCAAAATCGCCCGAGTTACCAGGGCCCAAATTGGGGTGTAAAGAATAGAACCACTGTTACCTGCCACGAAGGTCATAAGAGGTGATTAAGGAGGTTGGATATGGGCTAACTACCTCACCCTGTAAAAACACTAGATGGCTACAGAAACCACAACCAGGGAAATTCATAGCTCGCCACCCGAGGAAGAAGGACCCCACAAGGAGGGACTCGTGAAGCGACCCAGTGAAATCTGAAACGGAATCTGGCTGCGGACACACCTTCTTTCAACCCAGAAGATCTCCAGGATTGACACCTGGAATGTCCGCACGATGTTCAAAACACCTGGAGACGGAATACAATAAAATGGGGAGAGATTGAAGAGATATGGAAGGATGACCTGGGAAAGGCCTAGGTTGCAGACCTATGCTTCCCTAGGGGCGAAGGATGAATAAGAAGGGCCAAAATGTGTCAAATTGTTTATTGTCAAATCACCAATGTGAATGAATGGACATGAAAAACAAACTAAATAGTAAAATAAATACTTTGTCTAGTTCATACCTGGTATCTCTAATGTTGAATACTCCTCTGTCATACATTCGTCTTCTCCGCAAGTTACCGAGAATTTCATAAGCTTCATTTACTTCATTAAATATTGCATGACTCTTGGTACATTCTGTGACATCGGGATGATGTAATTTTGACATCTTGTAAAATGCACCTTTGATTTGACTTTGTGTAGCACTTGAGTTTAAACCTAGTACGTCATAATAATGTGTTGCTGATCTTCGTGTGGGAATTCCAGATATTGTCCGTTTTGATCGAATGTCAAACATTGCCACGTTAACAACAGATTCAAGAATGTGGAGATCTCCAGCCCATAAATTTGACATTACTATACTCGTTACACCGCGCTGTGTCATTGAAGTTGAACCTTTAACTTTAACAGCACGAACCAAGAAATTATTCCTCGAAGTAAAAGACCTTGATTGTGGTATATCATATGCTGTACTGAGAACACTTCTAAGATATTGAACACAATTTCCGTGAGGTATACTTTGGTTGTTTGAGTGTCCCTTTAGCCAATTTAATAAATGATTAGCCGACGACAATGGTCCCTTATTAATTGATCCTGCCATTTTGATGATCAATTGCCAAATAATAACAAATGCTAGTTATGCGCGAATAGTAACTAATCGTTACTCGAATATCTCAAATAGCTTCTGCACAAACGATTAAATCTTTTGATCGTTTGTGCACAGGAGAAACCTCGACCTTTTGGCTAAGATCAAAGTGTAGTACATCTGTAGTGTATCGCTTGCTATCTGTCACGTGGCTCATTATATGGGTTTACAAAGATATCAGCTTGTGTTACGGAACTGCTGCCCACTTGATCGAAGCCGAAGGTCGGAAGCCTTCATTAAGCCACATGGCTACCCTTGTACAAAACTGGGAGTGCCATCGATCGAAGGATTGATGGGGCTTGATAGTTTATAAACGTTTTCACGTTCCGTTGTACGGTCCACCTGGTATGGCACATCTGGGACGGGCCCCATTAAAAAAAAAAAAAAAAATGTTGTATCAATCCTATGCTAGCAAGAGTTGGAAAATTACTAAAGATATAGAAAGCAAGTTGAATGCATTTGAAATTAGATGTCTGCGAAAAATAATGAATATAAAATGGAACGAATTCAGAAGAAGTGATGAAATCAGAGAAATGTCTGATCAACCACTAGTGACAACTGTTATAAGAAGGAGAAGATGGAGATATGTTGGGCACACTTGAGGAGAAATGATCAACGAATATCAAAGCAGGCATTGAAGTTGGATGCAAAGGGTTCAAGAAAGATGACGACCTAAGAAGACCCTGAAACGAACTTTGCAGAGAGAGGCAAGAAATATCGGTTTCAGTTCCATAGAGGAGATTGAGCCAGTTGCCCAGGATAGAGCAGTATGGAAAAATTGCTTGCAGGCCCTATGTAAAGTATAACGGTACAAGAGGAATTATTATTATTATATCTTACTTACTATTACTTACTTCACAACTATATTACTTGGTTTACCAGCGGTTTTTTCCCAGCGATTGAAGGAGTTTGTAATCGCACGTTGTGCTGATACAAGAGTAGCAGAATGAGAAGTGTGTTTAACTAGTCATATGGGAACCACAGATACTCATACCCTTCGACATATGTCATGAAATACTGTGCACCTATGGGTCTGTCAGTTGTGTCGTTGATTCAGCAATCAATAACCAACAGTGTTTCGTTTTATTTGTCATTGCGAAAATTTACGCATCAAACTTTGCACACATAACATAAAATTTTTTTTTAAACGAAGATTGCGTGCACAAGAAAATATTTCCATTGTAAATACTACATACAATGACGCTACTCTAGTTCCTAGAAACAAGCAATAATTGCGTGAGTGGTACTGCATCAGAAAATGTCAACGCAACTTAATTAGCCAAAGAATAATACTAAATACCTGGTGAAGCTAGCAAGAGTTTACAAGACGAATTTGTACCACTATTGAAGATATAATACGGTAATAAAGTTGTGTGTTATTGCAAACAAAAGTTACATACGAGAGGTAGAGACTAAGCCATGCCTCTATATCAGTATATCGACCAAAATATACAAATCAACGAATACAAATACAATAAGATTATAATCTAAAATTAAAATATAAGATAATTTTTAGACCGTACTGGACACAGAAAAATAATCATCAAGGACATAATACATCATCATCACCTTTCAACTCCCATCGGAGCACAGGTCTTCAACAAACTTCTTCCATCTCTTCCTCTCTCTTCCTCTCTCTTGCCATTCCTTCCAATTCTTTCCATGTTTTGCCTATCCTCTTTATATCCGCCTCCAGCTCTCTTCTCCAGGTCTGCCTAGGCCTTCCCTACTCCTCTTTCCCTGCGGGTTCCAAAACAATGCCTGTCTTGCGATGCTTCCGGTAGGTCTTCTCAATGTATGTCCTATCCATCGCCAGCGTCTCTTCCTGAGCCTCTCTCCACTGGTATCTGCTTTGTTCTCTCCCTGAGTTCCTCGTTTTAATCTTATCATACCATCTCAATCCCTCTATCCTACGTAAACATCCATTTACGAAGGTCTGGAGGACATAATACACGACATACATATTGTGGAGCATTCGCTCATGAATAACATCACGTTTCAGAAGATGAAGTGTTTCATTAATCTACACAGTGGTTTGGAGAGAATAGTAATGGAAGGCATCTTTCCTGGGAGTAGAGGCAGGGAAAGACTAAGACGAAGGGGACAACAGGACATCAAAGGAACCTTAACGCATGACGTTAGAAGAGGTGGAAGAACTTACTATAAAAGTGCTTTTCAAAATGATTTTCCGCGTGGAAAATTTAATATCTCTTCAACCGCTTGACCGTAATTGTTGTAACTTTGCATATGATCTAATGATCGTAATGTCCCGAGGTTGATATTTTTTTACTCAATAACAAACGTATGGTTTAAAATTTTCTTTATGTAAAGTATATAAAGTGACCATCTCCTTAGCCAACCATATAATGAGAAGTATTACCCTTCATATTTGTGAGATGTTGCAAGTTCCACGACTTGCACGTTTTTCACGTGGTTTTCCGATTTTAATCGCTTTATCGCACTTTTAAAAATGTATAATGATCCTTCCGGTGTGTTTAGTTACAATTTACCGTTTGTATTTTCAGAGCATAGGTGTATTACAAAACGTTTAGTATTCTAGATTTGTTATACAATGGGTATGAAAACAGACAAGCTGATTCAACAGCATGGTCGTGTGTGTTGAGACTACCACCTTATCATTCACACTTAAACCCAATTGAACTCATTTGGGCAAAAGTTAAAGGACTGGTAGCAGCTGAAAATAAAACTTTCAAGCTAAGTAATATGAAAGAACTAACATATGCCGCCCTGTCGAAGATAGACAGAGATTATTGGTGTAAATGCGAAGACCATGTCTTAAAGGAGGAAAATGACTACTGGGACAAAGATGGACTGTCGTTCGTGCAGCCAAGAATAGTCATCAATATGTTAGACTCATCGGACTCAGAATAAGTGAGTAAACACTTTATATGATTTATATAATATGAGTTATCTCACCCTCCAAAATTCTAATTGTATATACGCCTATGCCGAAAATATGTGATTTTTAAATTTACGGTAAATTATTTTCTTCCAGCACCAAATAATTACTAGGTTTGAAAAGATCAAAGGAATTCGCCGTTGCAAGAAAAGTACACTACCTACAACATTGAATTTTAGAAAATCGTTGGGACATCGGAAATACAACACCACATGCAAAAATCACGTTCATCCATGCAATGAATATGGAGATATTTGAGGTCAATCGTTGACCGAACGTTTTGAAACGCACTATACTGCTATAGTGACAAAGATTTTTCCAGGCAGGATGTAATGAAAGCTACGTTCTGTAAAAGACAGGCTATTAGATGATAAAAATATTATATCTGAATATGATTAAAGTCAAATTTAGGACAAATGGATTTACTTTAACAAAATATTTGCTGCATAAATATATATAATGAAATGATAACTTTACAAGAAAATATAGACATGTCTCAAAAACAAAAATAGTAATTGCGGAAACAATAATCCAAATTAGCATACCTTGACGAACAACAGTAAGTTGGATACATCAGTCAGACTGCTATCTTTATGAAGGTAATCCACATTTTTTCTTCAGCTTTCTGAGCCCATGAAGTTCATTGCTACAGATATCACACACCTCCATTCACCTATATTTTTAGCCTTCTCTTCTGAATTGTTGATTTCTAGTATTTCTACATCCACTTCAATGTTATCTCTCCATTGTTTTCTTGATCTGCCTCATAGTCTCTTCTACCTCATCTTACTTTGTATATGCAATCTGTTCTTTGTCATTCTTTCAATATGTCCTGTCTCTTCTACCTCATCTTACTTTGTATATGCAATCTGTTCTTTGCCATTCTTTCAATATGTCCTGTCTCTTCTACCTCATCTTACTTTGTATATGCAATCTGTTCTTTGTCATTCTTTCAATATGTCCTGTCTCTTCTACCTCATCTTACTTTGTATATGCAATCCGTTCTTTGTCATTCTTTCAATATGTGCCGTCTCTTCTACCTAATCTTACTTTGTATATGCAATCTGTTCTTTGTCATTCTTTCAATATGTGCCGTCTCTTCTACCTAATCTTACTTTGTATATGCAATCTGTTCTTTGTCATTCTTTCAATATGTGCCGTCTCTTCTACCTCATCTTACTTTGTATATGCAATCTGTTCTTTGTCATTCTTTCAATATGTCCTGTCTCTTCTACCTCATCTTACTTTGTATATGCAATCTGTTCTTTGCTATTCTTTCAATATGTCCTGTCTCTTCTACCTCATCTTACTTTGTATATGCAATCTGTTCTTTGCCATTCTTTCAATATGTCCTGTCTCTTCTACCTCATCTTACTTTGTATATGCAATCTGTTCTTTGCTATTCTTTCAATATGTCCCGTCTCTTCTACCTCATCTTACTTTGTATATGCAATCTGTTCTTTGTCATTCTTTCAATATGTCCTGTCTCTTCTACCTCATCTTACTTTGTATATGCAATCTGTTCTTTGTCATTCTTTCAATATGTGCCGTCTCTTCTACCTCATCTTACTTTGTATATGCAATCTGTTCTTTGTCATTCTTTCAATATGTCCTGTCTCTTCTACCTCATCTTACTTTGTATATGCAATCTGTTCTTTGTCATTCTTTCAATATGTCCTGTCTCTTCTACCTCATCTTACTTTGTATATGCAATCTGTTCTTTGCTATTCTTTCAATATGTCCTGTCTCTTCTACCTCATCTTACTTTGTATATGCAATCTGTTCTTTGCCATTCTTTCAATATGTCCTGTCTCTTCTACCTCATCTTACTTTGTATATGCAATCTGTTCTTTGCTATTCTTTCAATATGTCCTGTCTCTTCTACCTCATCTTACTTTGTATATGCAATCTGTTCTTTGTCATTCTTTCAATATGTCCTGTCTCTTCTACCTCATCTTACTTTGTATATGCAATCTGTTCTTTGTCATTCTTTCAATATGTGCCGTCTCTTCTACCTCATCTTACTTTGTATATGCAATCTGTTCTTTGTCATTCATTCAATATGTCCTGTCTCTTCTACCTCATCTTACTTTGTATATGCAATCTGTTCTTTGTCATTCATTCAATATGTCCAGTCTCTTCTACCTCATCTTACTTTGTATATGCAATCTGTTCTTTGTCATTCTTTCAATATGTCCCGTCTCTTCTACCTCATCTTACTTTGTATATGCAATCTGTTCTTTGCCATTCTTTCAATATGTGCCGTCTCTTCTACCTAATCTTACTTTGTATATGCAATCTGTTCTTTGTCATTCTTTCAATATGTGCCGTCTCTTCTACCTCATCTTACTTTGTATATGCAATCTGTTCTTTGCCATTCTTTCAATATGTGCGCTCTTCTACCTAATCTTACTTTGTATATGCAATCTGTTCTTTGCCATTCTTTCAATATGTGCCGTCTCTTCTACTTAATCTTACTTTGTATATGCAATCTGTTCTTTGCTATTCTTTCAATATGTGCCGTCTCTTCTACCTCATCTTACTTTGTATATGCAATCTGTTCTTTGTCATTTTCTTTCAATATGTCGCTCTCTTCTACCTCATCTTACTTTGTATATGCAATCTGTTCTTTGTCATTCATTCAATATGTCCCGTCTCTTCTACCTCATCTTACTTTGTATATGCAATCTGTTCTTTGTCATTCATTCAATATGTCCAGTCTCTTCTACCTCATCTTACTTTGTATATGCAATCTGTTCTTTGTCATTCTTTCAATATGTCCCGTCTCTTCTACCTCATCTTACTTTGTATATGCAATCTGTTCTTTGTCATTCTTTCAATATGTGCCGTCTCTTCTACCTCATCTTACTTTGTATATGCAATCTGTTCTTTGCCATTCTTTCAATATGTGCCGTCTCTTCTACCTAATCTTACTTTGTATATGCAATCTGTTCTTTGCCATTCTTTCAATATGTGCCGTCTCTTCTACCTAATCTTACTTTGTATATGCAATCTGTTCTTTGTCATTCTTTCAATATGTCCCGTCTCTTCTACCTCATCTTACTTTGTATATGCAATCTGTTCTTTGTCATTCTTTCAATATGTGCCGTCTCTTCTACCTCATCTTACTTTGTATATGCAATCTGTTCTTTGTCATTCTTTCAATATGTGCCGTCTCTTCTACCTAATCTTACTTTGTATATGCAATCTGTTCTTTGTCATTCTTTCAATATGTCCTGTCTCTTCTACCTCATCTTACTTTGTATATGCAATCTGTTCTTTGTCATTCTTTCAATATGTGCCGTCTCTTCTATCTAATCTTACTTTGTATATGCAATCTGTTCTTTGATATTCGTTCAATATGTCCTAGCTATCATATTCTATTAGCCTTAGTTATGATGGTCATTAGTGGTGATTTAAAGATTATAAATATCTTCTGGGTGGAGCTTCTGGCTGAATGGATTAGAGCGTGTTCAATTCACGGTAAGGCCAAGGATTTTTTAATGTTATGGGCATAAAGAAAAATCCTGACCTGAACAACTTTGCAGCAACTGCACTAGCCATGTGACCATTAAATTCCTCAGACTGTCATCCCACCTGTCCTACACTGCCCTAAAAGCGGTACTACAGACAGTAACAACAGTTTAAAAATAATATCTTTATTGTTTCCAATTGTTTATTTTATACAATTTTTATCCTTATTGGGCAAAAAAGATAGATGTAATAATGTTTCATCTTGTGTTGTTGTGTTGTAGGTTTTAGATGCATATAGAACAATTGGTCTTATTACAGTTTTGTGTATTGTGATCTTTGTGTTATGGTACAGACTCTTGAATTTTAGCAAGTGTTGTAAGGCAAATTACACCTTTTTTTAGAATACCAGATGCTTCATCTTAGAAATTCCAGAATTTTACTTGCTTAAGTACAACTGTTCAAGCAACCATCCGCTGACACTGGACTCAGTTTTAGCAAATAAAAGACTTGATTGATTGATTGATTGGTAGTACCATCATCATTGCACTTTGTTGAGTTACCAAATGTGCTCCGATTTCTTTATTACACAGGAAGATCTCAGCGGCAGTGCACAAACTTTGTCACACCAGCAAAGGTTCCTGATGTAATTTTTTAGAAGTTGGTGAAATGAAAGACTGATTGTATTCACTCATTTGAATAGCTACTCACAGAGATTAGACAATGATCACAGAAGGGACAATGAGCTTGAATTTCTAAAATGACTAATGTTGATATACTGAAAGAGGCCAGCTCACAGAGGAAGCTGATCATCAATATACGAAAGAAGCAATCATTTTTGACATGCCATGTTTATCTCTGATTAGGAGGTTAGCCAGAAAAGTCACTTTGCCTGAGCTGTTGCTGCACAGTGTTGCAATATTATTTTTGTCCATTTGACAAAAAATAGTATCAGAGACCTTACTGAGAATGTGAATCCCAGCATCCCGATGGAGAGACTGGTGTTCTTAGCCATTTGGCCACATGCTTCCCTAACAAACATTGTGAGCACACCAGTTTCAGTTGAGATATCTTCATTGCACTCCGGACATGTCCATAGGTACTCAGATCTCCTGCGTAATATCTCCAACATTGTTCAGCAACTAACCATACCAGTTTGATGTTGATTGTCGAGCCTACCCATACCTGTTGTGCTGTTCTTTTCTGACCGCTCCAATCTTCAATCCAAACATTTGCAATCTAACGGTGGACTAGGATTGGTTTAAATCAATCCACATTGTATAACCACAGTATCAATTAGGAGAGGAGTGTGCAAGACAAAGGATGATAAAAGAGAAAATTATGGACAGCTAAACTTCATTGCACAGAAAAATATAAACATTCGAACCGATAGTCAGTACTCTGGACAGAGATTTGTGGAGATTCATGGTCGCATATGCCTGCTGGTATGAGACTTGATAATGAATGTTTCAAATACTATGCTTTCGTCATAGTTAGCAGTGTTGTTGGAAGTTTTTTAAAGTTTTTTTACCCATGTATGACAATATAATTGTATTTTACCATCAATCAATCAAGTGCCATGCTTGCTGGCATAGGCGATTATGTCTCTCCACAACTTTCTCTCCTTGGTGCAGTTAATCTGTTCTGACATCAATCTTTTGTCGAACCACAATGTCAGACCATCCAACAACATCTTCTCCTTCTGTCTGTCATGATCTCTCCTTCCCTGAATTTTACCTGATGTCACCTTATCTTATCTTAACCACATTTGCCGTGAAGCGTCGTGGGGAGAGTTATTTTTTATCTTGTGCCAGGTGTGTTGCGCTTGACGTTGTAAGTCCATGCTTTTGCAGGAACTCTGAGATGTTATCTATCCATCGTGTTCTTGGTCTGCCTCGTGCTCTGCACCCTGAGTGTCGATTAGTATAGGCACGTGATGGTAGTAAATGTGGTTCCATTCTCATTAGATGGCCGAACCACTTGATTCTTTGCTTCTCGATGTACTGTATGCATGGTATAGTACCAACGATGCTTCTGATATTCTTGTTTCTCACTCTATCTTGCCTTGTAACGTTGACAGCTTTTCGTAGAACCTCATTACACATGTTGTAATCTTTCTTTCTTGTGTCTTAGTCAGGGCCATGTTTGGCACTGATAGCAGAGAGTTGGAATAAATATGCAGTTTATCAGTTGTCGTTTGACTACCATGTTAATGCTTGGATGTTTTAATACAGCATTAGTGGGGTAACCGCCCAAGTGGTTACGGGCCCAAATTTGGGGTGTAAAGAATAGAACCACTGTTACCTGCCACGCATGTCGTAAGAGGCGACTAAAAATGTTTGGTTGAAATCGGATGCACATGTCCTAAACGTGTAGAAGTCTGTGTGTTTAGGGCCTACCAAACCAATGTGCAACGTATATACGTTCTTGGCAAAGATCAAACATATCACAGAGTGATTAAGATTGGTCGTAAGACAACGCAAAGAAGAAGAAGAAGTGGGGTAACAGGAGGGCCTCTGTGTTTCCAGATGTCACCAAATGTTCTAAACCTTTTCTTCGCATTATATGCCCGAAGAACCTTGATTGTCTGATTCTTATTCTTTTGATAAGGTTTCTTTTGTGTGCAGGCTTGATCTAAAACCTCATTTTAACATCACATAAGTATTTAATATCTGTACAACTTTGTTAACATTTCAGTAAATAAACATCCTAGTACAAAATGACTACCAAAGAAAGGAAAGCATCAATAATGGAGCAAGCTAAATCTAGCACAACTTACCATTCCAAGTCATATGTGAATTCTAAAGAAGGCCTCGGCAGCGGGGCTAATGTGGATTTCAATATGGTATGTCATATCTTATTTACTTAGCTGACATTGAATGTACAATTGAATTATAAGTAGCCTGTCATCATCATCATCAAATAGCTTGTTCTGAGCAGAACTTTGTCACTCCAACAGTCCTTCGGGTTAAAGAAACCATGAACATGACCATCGATGAAGTGGGTGAACTAGCAAGAGACAGAGTGAATTTCAGATGTCCTGCAAAGAGAGCAGCGTCCTATAAAGGATACGCACCTTGATGATGATGATGATGGCCTATATGCTCTGATAAAAAAAAAAAAAGGCTAGTTGTTAGGTTGAAAGAAGCATGCCTCGGCTTAAAGAGACTTGAATCTCCCACTTAACAGACAAACAAACTAGCCTGTATGTAGTAAAGGTAATGCAATGAACAGACATTTCATGCATCTCGCCGAATGAATTAGAGGGCTGCTCCCATGCCGGAGACCCGGGTTCAATCCACAGTAAGGCCAAAAGTTTTTCTGTCAGGAACATAAAGAAAAAAATGCTAATCTGAACAGTTTTATGTCGACTGCACTAGCCTTGTGGTCATTAAATTCCACAGGTACATGTCCCACTGACTTACATCACCCTAAAAAGTGGCATTACAGACAGTAATGACAGTATCTTAATGCCAACAGTTCTTTATATGTTGTTCAGTGTTTTTTCTGTACAAAATTATTTCACTCTTAGTGGACCAGGGCAAAAGCCATTATTTTACAAGCCATTTGTTTTTAGAATAAAAAACGCTCTTAGTGTGGCTCCTGGTAAAATGACATCCAACTCAAAGCCACATGGGGTGGCATTTGATCCACAAGTAGTTAATACAGTACATGAATTTATTATGTGTAATAGTTTAATTTATCCTTTCATGTCATAAGGTAAATAGTAGTTTTTCTAAAAAATGAATTAAAAATGACTTTTAAAAATTCCCAGCAAACTATTGCCAAGGAGGCTAGAGAGGACAGGCGTAGTACGATTGGTAAAACACACAAATACCTGTTTACTAATGTGTCTCACTACTTGGGCATATCAAATGAAGAAGTTGAGGAGTTTACTTTAGATGATGCAAGGGTAAGTGTACAGTAGCTGTGCTGAGAATTTGAGATAAAGAAAGTATGTGGCAGTTGTTCTTGGCAGAATAGATGACCAGGTACATCCATCGGTTTTCGAATAGTGGTGTGACTTTCAGACATTGAGTGTCAGCTGTGGTCTAAGCAAGTTTTGTACTGGAAGAATAAGCAGTCTTGGTGATGCCTTCACAGCAGGATGGAGTGGGGTAACAGAACAGCCTCTGTGTTTCCAATGGAATACTATATTTGATCAACTTCAGGAGCATCAACCAACAAAGAGTGGTTTTGAACTAGTCACTATGAAGAAAATATTGGCAAACAGATTCTTCTTCTTTGAACGCTTCATATCGACCACTCGTTAACCACTCTTTGTGATATGTATGTGATCCGAGCCTAAGAGTGATTGTGTGCTGTGCCAATTATGTGTCTACAAGTAGGCCAGCACATCTGATTTCTGCAATGCTTTTTATTTACTAGGTAGCTTCCCTAGGCCCCTACTTCATTTGCCTCTTACGACATGCCTTGTAGGTCGCAGTGCTACTATTCTTGCTCCCTTTGCGGACCCTTGCAACAAACAGGTGGGCAAACAAATTAACCTTTATATTGCAGCCATAATAAGGAGTTGAAACGTCTTAGAGAGAGAAAACAAGAACAGACAACACAATCCAATCTGTAGCAGATGGAGTGTATTAACAATGGTGCAGAAAGCATGATACATCAGAGCACATCCAAATTAAGGGATTTGACATTTAAAAATATTATCTATCATCATTGTGTAACTCTTATATTTTTCGACTATATAGCAGTGAAGTCAGGCCTATATATGACTGCCCCTTTACTTAGAGAATAGTTAGTTCTATATTCTGACAGCAAGATTGAAGACGTAATGTGATCAAGGACCTGAATGCATAAAAAGTGGGATTTAAAAAACAGTAATAATAGAAATTTTCTTACAACACTTTTGTTCTCATTTCTGAAGTAGCTGGGGTTGTTTAGGGCAGAATAATTAAAACAGCTTGTCCGAGGCTGTCACCACACACATGCAGGTCATCCGGTTTTTTTTTTTCTACCCAACAGAAAAACTTTTGACCTTATCAAGGGGCCAAACACAGGATATGTTCCATTCTGGAAACCCCACCACATTTAACCATTTGACCACTCACTCTCTTTAAAAATTATATGTTAGCACATTCAGTACCGAATTGAGAAACACTATATGGCTGGATTAATTTTTGTTTGCATTTTCATTCCGTGGTTGTATATAAATAGAGCTGTAATTAAATTTTTGTTAAAACCCATTGTTATGAATTATGTATTGTTTTGTAGATATATAAATGGTCTATTATCAAATACTAATAAAATGATACCTGCAGATGCAGTACTATTTTTTAAAAATAATTGAATGTGTATTACAAGAAAAAATGCTGTAAAACTTGTACAAAACAATTGATCTAACCATCAAATTAGGATTTTATGGAGGCAACAAACCACAGCAAACACCCACAAGATCCCATCAGCAGACTAAACAAAAAACAGCACACAACAATCTTTCGCCTAAGAACAGGTCACTGCAGGCTCAACCACCACATGCACAGAATAAAGCCTGCCCAGACTGCACAGTGTGCATGCCAGACAGAAACACAGACTCCAGAGCACATCCTGCAGTCATGTCCATCATACATACACCAACGAAATAAAACATGGCCTCATGAACAAAGTTTAAGACCAAGCTATGGGAACTCTGAAGAACTCCAACTGACATGCAGCTTCATAGAGGCAATCTATCTCATGGTTTAGACGAGCATATGAAACTGAACGCAAAGAAGAAGAAATTAGGATTTTATTAGACATTTACTGACTTTCTTCTAATAATAATCTACTATAGTGTACTATATCCAATACCCAAAGCAACAACATGCAGCAAGACCCAATATTGATTGAGGAAAAGGATATAGAAGATGTTGGTGAATTTGTCTACATTGAAAGCAAGATCAACCAGTTAGGAGGTACAGATGAGAACATTAATGCCAGGATTAGGGAAGTCCCACAAGCCTTTGTTATCTTGCACACAGTGTGGAAATCTGTTGCCATCTCCACTAAAACAACCCTCAGGATATTCATTCCAAATGTTAAATCTGTGTTGCTGTATGGTTCAGAAACATGGCGAGCGACCAGTTTAAATACATATAATATTCGAGCCTTTGTCTACGGATGTTTTGGCGTATTCTTAGACTGAGGTGGTGTGATAGAGTTGCAAACACAGACCTGTGAATAAGAACAGGACATGAACCCATGATGATCCAGTTTAAGAGGAGAAAATAGCCACTATAGAAAATGTCACTAGACAAGCACTTGTATGAAACCCGCAAGAAAAACAGAAAAGGGGATGTCTTAAACAGACCTGGCGATGGAGTCTTCTTGAGGAACTAAGGGGTGTTGGACTATCCTGGTAGACTATAACAAAAACAGACAGAGACTTGGAAAAATGCCGAACAACTGTTGAGGCCTTATGCTGTACAAGAAGCAGAGAGGAATAAGTAGTAAGAGACATAAATCCTCCCCTACTCCATCAAAAAAAAAATTTTCTTCAAAACTGTTAACACTTTAACAACACATTAGTTAAAGCTATTCAGATATTTCAGAGTTATTTTATTTTTAATAACTTGCGCTTAATACCACAGTTTGTAGGTTACTATTTGTTCATTATTTTAGTTTATGAACATTCTTTGAACATTCAATTTCAGCACATGAAAGTGCTGTCAAAATTTTTGCAGCTTGACGAACACATTATTCTGTTTCATTACCAGAAAACAAGGGAACTAACTTTTGAAGGTATAGATTTTGCTTTTACACACTTTCTTTAGTGTATTATTTGAAATATAATATGTCTGATTTATCAATTATCACAAGGCAAACTTTTCTGTCTATCTGTCTGCCTGTATCCATCAGCAGAATACCTATGTACCTAACTTTATAACTATCCCCTTCCTAGTTGCATACATATTTATGTGCCTTCATACTTATATATCTATTGTCTATCTACTTACACATACCACTGCAGTACCTATCTAACAGATAAAATTGAATGTGTATCATTTAGTGGACATCTGTGGCTTATCGGTAGTGAACTCGATCACAACCCAATAGTACCTTGTTCAAATTCCACGGCAGGCAGTTTGGAAGCAAAGTCATTCCCGTAGATTTTTGCGAGTTGTAAAAATATACCTTACCGTTCATAAAGCAATGGCAAACTACTGAATGTATTAGGGGTGCCTAATATATCAACAACTCATTTACTGTGGTTGATGGCTACATCTTGTACAAAAAGGATATGCCACGAGTTTAATTTTTTATCTTCATTTTCATCAGTTAGATATATACATTCTTACCTATATATCTGCTTCCCTATTTACCTGTTCACCAGATGTTATTCTTCAGAAGCCTTATAAAATGTGCAGTTCACTACTGGTTATTGGACTGTCATAGCACACCGGAAGGCCCATACATGATCAGTCTCCTTCAATAGATGTTGAAGGGTATACACACTGTTGGTTCTCTCGATGATTAAACACACTCCTCACTCTGCCCATCAGTCGTACAGTTCTTCTTCTGCAATGTGTAATTTAAAACTCCATAAAATCACTGGATACATTCATCATCAATTTGAGTGTCCTCATCCATGTCGTTTAATGTGTTCGAAATATTTAATTTTCCTTAATTTTATGCTCTTTAATAGCCTATTCTCCTTAATATCAAACTGTTGCAGAAGAGAAGCATTTGTTATTTTATCTGTTTTTTATATTCTAAGTACTCTTCTGTATCATTTGCATTCAAAGGCATTAATGATCTCCGCCGCTTTGTCAATGGTCCATTTCTCGAAAAACCATGTGTAGGAAAACATGCAGGCTCTTAAACCCTTGATTTTTTGGTTCTTATTTCAGTTCCCTTCCATAGGTTAGTTAGTTTGTTTATTTTTTGCAAAGCAATACTCAGCCTTCTTTGAATTTCTTTTATAGCATTCCCGTCATTTGTCAGCAATGCCCCAGGGTATTCAAAGTTGTCCACTAAGAATTAATTCAATGGGGTCGCCATTAATACAGTGACACCATCTCTAGTGACCAACTTTTTACACTAAATGTTTGACACTGTCAGTGACACTAAAGAAAATTGTCTTAAGGTGAATAATTGACTTCATTGCACTATGTTTTCTTCATATTTCTACCCTCCTTCTGAGTTAGAAATGTGCAGCGTTTAAAAAAATAATAACTTCGACACATTAAAAATATATATTTAAATCCTTCACCTCATTCTGCAGCATAAAGGAAGCAATAAGTTGCTCTAAAAAAACTTTTCATGTAATTTTTGAACTAAACCTGGCATTAAAGTCTCATTAATTGCAAGAAATTAAAACCAGAATAATAATTGAAGACTTCATTACTGTTTCAGAATGTGGCCGTTCATATGCTCTCATTTCTAAAGATCGAATGGCCACTCGAGTTTTAATATCGAGAGGCAGTACTGAACCCGTGGAGGGAAAATGTGTGTTCTTTTTGAAGCGCAATCTGGTGGCATTGGAGGAGAAAAACATAGTAGATGTGAGTGTCTGTGTAGAAATCTGTCATTGTAATTTAGTACATTAACCCTAATAATATTATCGTTGTAAGGGAAGACTACAGTAGAACTATGTAGCAATGACAAAACACGTAAAAACAAAGTACTGTAGTTTTACAAAGTATTAAAAAAACCATATACAGTTACATTTCAACCAAAAGGCCTTTATCATGCAAAAGATATAACAGCAAGAAAATTCAGGCTTCCTATACAGTCAGACAACAAATCACTAATGAATCTAAAAATGATTTATATTAACACTAACACACTCATCAATGTTAGTTAAAGGTATATATTTTGAAATTTATCATTGTATTTTGTACTCACATATTCTCTTACAGGAAGTGATATCAGGCTGCTTGCATGTTAGATCAGACTGCACGGTGCTGCAGGCAATAGCTGATTATGTGAACAATATTTTTCACCCAACTTTAACCACCTTAAAGAACTGGGGCTCTATCAAATCCAGCATAGCTGATGCTGATAAATGCACTTATAAGGAAATATTTGTTAGCCTAGACAACTTCATCCAACATGTATCATGTAAGTGAGAATGCTTAACTGATTCGTCACAGAGTTTTTTTGGCCTCTGGATGGAATTAATTCTTTAGTTCAGAGACAATTGTACTCGTAGTTTAGCAAAGCTGAAATATTGTTTCTAAATATGATTTACAATTTTACTTTTTATATATCAAAATAAAGACAAAGGGTTGTAGTTTCAGAAAATACTTAACTGATTCGCTAGTTTTTTTTTAGCCTCTAGACGGAATTATTTTTTTAGTTTTTGAAAAATTTGCACTCATAGTTTAGCAAACCTAAATTATTATTTCTAAATATGATTGACGATATGACATTATATATCACATAGCAGACAAATGGATGTAGTTTCATAGAATATTTACTGCATTGGTCAACATAATGCAGTGTTAATTATACAGGAAGCATGTTAGCATTCATTAAAAATAAAAATTGAAATTGAGAGAACAAAAATCAAATAAACGAAGGGTCTTGATGACAATAGGTTGAATAAACAAGTTCATCTGTTCTCTTTACATTGGTAATCCATTTATGAATACCTAAACATTAAGAAAATTGTGATTTGATGTATTGTTTATTTACTGTTCATGATCTAGCATCATGACCATTCATGAAAAATCTCTATTTTTTTTTATCACAGGGTATCCTAGAATGAGTGATAAACTCTGTTTCACTTCTATTTCTAGCATAAGCCTGGATGATATGTATTTGTTATCATTTACACTTCACCTTTAAGTAGTTTTCAGTTAATATAAAAGTTGAATAGTAACGGAAAGTAATAAAAAACAATGAAATATTTCCAATCTTTCAAACGATAATACAACCATCCAATAAGCCGGCGGATCTTTAAAACGATGGCTCGTACACAATCAGTTCATTAAACATGATTACAATAACAACAAGGGAAATAACTGAGACATAGCATAGAGTCCTTCACATATAGAAAAAATTTTGTACTTTTTTCTAGATGAACTTGTTCAAATGTGAATTTCATTTGACTGATGTAAACCTCCTTGTGGACCAAATGCCACACTACATGGCTTTGGGGTGGCCACTTTTTTACCAGGAGCCACAATAAAGGGCGTTTTTTATTGCAAAAACAAGTGGCTTGTAAAAACAGAGATTTTGCTTTGGTCCACTTTAGTTAAATACAGGGTGTTCAAGATAAAAGTAGCCCAATTGACTAATAAAAGCCCGTAAATTGGGCTACTTTTATGTTGAACACCCTGTATAAATGTGACAGGGTTTTTATCTTATATAGATGATGGTCTCTCTGCACTCTCTTTTGCCTCAGTACACAGTGACATTTCTTCTCTCTCTTTGAGCTATACATCACTTACCATTCGCCATATCTGCCTGTCCCTGGCCAACCACTCCCAATACCTTGATCTAGACTGCAGGAAGTTTGATCACGCATGCAGATGCCAATGAAGCATAGTAAAGGGCACCCATGCTCTCTAGTAACAGTTGCGAGTTGGCCATATAGAATGTCCTTTGATATTCTACCATTGGTCATGCAGCACATGTGTCTCAGCCATCTCAGGCATTGCTGAATCAGCACATGCCAGTGTGGTGCGGGACCCGCAAGGAAAGCAAAGAATGGTACCACTGCAACCTATAAGGCATGTCGTAAAAGGCGACTAATGTAGAACCTAGTGAAGCTACCCTAGTAAATAAAAAGGATAGCAGAAATCAGATGTGCTGGCCTACTTGTAGATGCATAACTGGCACAACGCACAATCGCTCTTAGGCTCAGATCACTTCACATACAAATCACACCGACTGGTTAACAAGTGGTCAATGTGGAGCATTCGAAGAATATGAAGCTGACTCAGCAAGGTATACATGCTTGGAAGGCCAGCACTGTCCAGGACTTCCATACTGAAGACGTCCTGCCATCTGATACAGCGCATGTGGAAGTTGTTACGGCAATATTCTTCTCTGCAAGTGTGATCCTTCTTCTTCTTTTGTCGTCACACTGCTACCGTGTTGTAACCCTGTGTTGTGGTTTTCTGTTTTTGTCTTGCGCTGTTCTGGTGGCTTGGGGATTGTTATTTTTGCTCTTTGACAGGATTCTGCTATGCCATCTAACCATCTTTTCATGGTCTTCCTCTTGCCTTCTTTCCTGATGTTCTGTTGTAGAAGACTCTGTATACTGTGGAGTTTGGATGCATTCTTATTAAGTGGCCAAACCACTTCATTCTTTGTTTCTCAATGTAATTCAAGCAAGGGTCTGTGCCAACTTTTAAAATGTGATCCACATCTAGAATTCATTAATATAATGATGTATTGAATGTGGTTTTAAAAACCAATTCTGTTACTTCCATTGCCATTTACTTATTTTGTCATTTGTAAAAAAAAAAAAAAAGCCAGTTTATTTTCTTTGTGTCATTGTGTACTCGGTGAATGATTCTATTTACACAAACCTTCAGGATGATTATAATTTTTTGATTAGGCAATCTGTTGTCAGTGCTCAGAACTTTACACTTTTCCTTTTTTCTTCTTACTAGATGTAATAATAGTAATATTAATTATTTTAGCTCCTTCTAGAGCACAGGTCAGGTCATCAAAAACATACATATTTGTTTGTACCCTGCAACATCCCTTCCAAGTCTTTTCATGTTTTCTCAATTACCCCATTATTGATTTCATAATTTTTCACCAAGAGTTCTTTGGTCTTCCTCTTTTTATGATTTTCCTGTGGGTTCTAGAACAAGACCTACCTTACTATACCATGTTCTGATCTTCCTTATATATATTCTCTATGAGCATGATACAGAAGGTCAAGAACTATTATGTACAAAGACAGTGGATGCAATTAATACAAAACGCGACAATCCAGACACTTACCTTCATCTATGTCCCAAGTCATTCTTGGGTGAAGGGTAATGATAGAGCGGGCGCACTGTCGAGCAATGCTGTGATCAAGAGAGGGCCTTCTATAGACAAAAGCGACATCATCAATGCTCTAAGAGAAAACACACACTGTAAAGATTTCAATGAAGATAAAGGGTATTCTCTATCCCGGTTGCGCAAGTTATGCACACAGATAGGTTCAACAAGACAGGAAAACCATGAGAGTAGCCCCAGTAGATATATCAACCAACACATAACAGGAGTTATTAGTCTAATCAAACTGAAATACATACTTGGAAAGAGATTGGAGCAATTATGAACATGTGCAATGAAGATGATCTTCAAATGAACAATTAACTATATATGTTTTATCTAGTGGCAGCGTTTTATTTCTTCTAAATCTCTTACTTCAATGGTGTTTGTTTGATTTGATTCTTACTATAAAATCCTTGTTCGCAATCTTTGTCATACTATTTCAGCCCGTATAGTCTCCACAAACACTTATTTTTGAAACGCTGTTTACTCTATTTAGCCAGCCGTTGTTATTGTATTTTAAAATATAATAATAAATATTGAATGAAATTCTGCAGGGGCAGAACAGCATGTGAAAAATTCAGTCACATTGGATGTTCTAGACACAGAAAAAATGTTACATATTGATGGAGTTGGAAATGCAGCAGATTTTCTTAATGCTGCTCAGAATAGAGTAACTATTGAGGTCATGGAGGAAATAGCTACTCGATGGTGCCAACAAGTGGAGATGGTAAGGTTTAGATTCAGTTGAATCTTACTTATATCTAAATACTTTTTCATTCTATGGTAAGGTTTAGATTCAGTAGAATCTTACTTCTATCTATATACTTTTTAATCTATGGTAAGGTTTAGATTCAGTAGAATCTTACTTCTATCTAAATACTTTTTCATTCTATGGTGAGGCTTAGATCCAGTTGAACCTTACTTCTATCTATATACTTTTTAATCTATGGTAAGGTTTAGATTCAGTTGAATCTTACTTATATCTATATACTTTTTCATTCTATGGTAAGGCTTAGATCCAGTCGAATCTTACTTCTATCTATATACTTTTTCATCTATGGTAAGGCTTAGATTCAGTAGAATCTTACTTATATCTATATCCTTTTCATTCTACCCATGGTATCCCATGTCAGTCCATAATCTATCATTTCCATTTTTCCCAGCATCCTCCAAGTTTCCTTTGGTCTTCCTGTCTTCTTCCAACTGCTGTCCATCAAAGAGCTGTAGTCTTTTTCAAAGTGTCCAGTGGTATTCTACACACATCCCCATCTCCATCCTCTGATCGTAGTTGCCAGTGATGCACAATTCGTTTTCTCCCACAGGTTGATTGATAGGACCATATTCATTGCACTTCAGTGAGTAGCCATGTGTGTTCCGATCTCTTTCTTACACAGGAAGATCTCAGCGACAGTGCACAAACTCCGTAGCACCGCTAGCGTCCCGATGCAACTTAAAAGATGGTGGCAATATTTAGTAGGAATTTTTTTCCTAATGAATTCCACATCTTCTCATTTGTAATCTTCTCTGGCTAAACTATTTTCAGGATTCACCTAAAACGTTCAATTTGTAAAGCTTCTTCTATTACGATATTGTTTAAAGTAATTTGGTTGTTTTCCTTTTATTATTTCTCATTATCTTATCTTACCACATTTGCGTGAAGCGTCGTGGGGAGAATTAGTTTTCTATCTTGTGCCAGATGTGTTGCGCTTGACATTGTCAGTCCATGCTTTTGCAGGGACTCTGAGATGTTATCCATTCATTGTGTTCTTGGCCTGCCTTGTGCTCTGCGCCCTGAGTGTCAATTATTGTAGGCACGTGATGATAGTAAATGTGGTTCCATTCTCATTAGATGGCCGAACCACTTGATTCTTTGCTTCTTGATGTACTGTATGCATGGTATATTACCAACGATGCTTCTGATATTCTCGTTTCTCACTCTATCTCTCCTTGTAACATTGACAGCTTTTCGTAGACATCTCATTTCACATGTTGTAATCTTTCTTTCTTGTGTCTTAGTCAAGGGCCATGTTTGACACTGATAGCAGAGAGTTGGAATAAATATGCAGTTTATCAGTTGTCGTTTGACTGCCATGTTAATGCTTGGATGTTTTAATAGTGGTGACAATTGGTGTGTCACTGCGTTTGCCTTCTGGCATCTAGTCTCGATTTCTCTGTCCATCTTTCCATCTGCTGTGAATATACTCCCAAGGTATTTGAATTCTGTAGTCTGTTGTATTTTTACGTTATTCACGTGTATATAGTTGACCTGTTGACCTACTGATTTCATGACTTCTGTTTTGGATGTGTTAATTTTCATGTCATATTGTTCGCATGTCGCTTGCAGTGCATTTATTTCTCATTAATTTAGTTTTATTGGTGTTATATCCAACTGTTGAATGAGAAAACTAAAATTGGCATTGAATCAATCCAGCGATTTAAGAAGATTGATATTACATGCTGTACAACTAGTGTTGGATACTTAAGGAGCAGAGAGAGGAGTGTGTTTAATCAGTGAACCACACAAACAATTAGTATGCATGCCGTTCAACATCTGTTGGAGGAGACTGAGCACCTATGGGTCTGCCGTAGTGCTGTGACATTAGTTCAGTAACCAATAACCAATACTGGTGTCAGTCTTTAGTCATATTTTTAAGCTGTTTCTGATAGTCTCTCTGTCTTTTCCTGTACATCAGCATTGCAACTTGCTAAATGACTGATGTCATCATCATAGTTCAGATCCTTCAGGTCAGAGGTATGTGTCCATCTAATGCGTGTATTTCTCATCATCATCAGATAGCTTGTGCCTGAGCAGAACATTGCCATCCTAACAGTTCCTTGGAATTTGTCTCTACTCTCATAGGCTAGATGTCCCGTCTCTGCAGCCATAATGCTCATTTTGCGGTTAAAATCACCAGCTAAAAATTCTACCCAGGAAAAAAAATTTACACATTGGAAGAGCTAAACTTCAAAGATCTGATTCTTGTAGTGTTTTAAATATAGCAACAACTCCAATGTGCATGTGATTGTAAATATTATTTGTAATAAATTAAATCAATAATTTTTGTGTTATTTTCAGACCTTAACTGAAGCTGAGCGTATTCGGCGGGAAGCTGATGATACAGGTCCTAAGAAAGAACTTGAATTTTGGTTGGGAATGACGGCCCAATTCAGTTATTTGGTTCAGCAACTCCGTCAGCAAAGAGCAAAGACAGTTTTCCATATTCTTTACATCAAAAAGTCTCCAGTGATGAAATGGTGGAGGGAACTTGACATGAAAATCACAGATCATGCAAATGAAGCCAGAGACAATGTCAAATACCTCTACACTTTAGAGAAATATTGTGAACCTTTGTACCGTTGTCAGCCTGTAAGTGCAAACTGAAACAAATAATTGTATTGTTTTTTCCCTCTTTTGGCTTATATTGCATTTCCACAAATATACTAGTGTCATATTTGTTTGCTTCTCCTTTTGCTTTGCGTTCGTTCTTTACGACCAATTTTAATCACTCTTTGTGATATGTTTGATCTTTGTCAAGAACATGTATACCTTGCACATTGATTTGGTAGGCCCCTAAATGCATAGACTTCTACACGTTTAGGACACATGCATCCGATTTCAGCCAAACCTCCTTAGTCGCCTCTTATGACATGTGTGGCAGGTAACAGTGGCTCTATTCTTTACACCCCAAATTTGGGCCCGGTAACCACTCTGGCATTTTGTTTGTTAAAAGACTTCATATTTAATTTACTATTTTCTTGGTCTAAATTATCAAAGTGGAGTTTGTTGTATCCTAGATATGACCTTTTTCGTCTTTGCAGACAGTCAATTGGCAAATGTTTTACTGTGACAACTTCTGAGTTTGTGCTTGTCTCTCTTATCTTTCAGCTATTTCCCTTATGGCTCCATCTATCTCAGCAGAAATTGTTAACCACCCGCCTGGAGTGTTGCACAAACCACAAACTTCGTAGCTCCAGCACCAATCCTAGGGATCTACAGAAACAATTGCACATGCAACTTGGTCTGAATTTGAACCTGCAACCTTCAGACCGCCAAGCAAACATCTTAACCACTTTGCCATAGAGACCCACTTCCCCATTTGTAAATAACAAAACACACACTCATATATATTTATAATAATTTGTACATCTTTTAGAAATGAAATAAAAATAATTGAATCAACAATTGCTGAACTATAAATACAGCATTGCATAGAACATTGCAGCAACTGTTACATTCTCTTACAACTCTTTCCATTTCTAATGAATCATAGGGCTGCAGCTTATCACTAACACTTGCCCGAGTGGTTACCTGGGCCCAAATTTGGGATGTAAAGAATAGAACCACTGTTACCTGCCATTCATGTCGTAAGAGTCGACTAAGGAGGTTTGGCTGAAATCGGATGCATGTGTCCTAAACATGTAGAAGTCTATGCGTTTAGGGGCCTACCAAACCAATGTGCAATGTATACACGTCCTTGGCAAAGATCAAACATATCACAAAGAGTGATTAAAATTGGTCGTAAGAACGAACGCAAAGAAGAAGAAGAAGATCATTAACACTTATATTAGTTTTTTATTTCAGCATTTCAAATGGACTATATTGCACAAAATTGTTTCAAACACTGTGTCAGTTTTCTTTGCAGTTTCTGTAATTGCACCATTTTTATAGATTTAGGTTGTTAGCCGTAAACTACCAGCTAGCCCTATTGTTAAGGCACAGGCACCCAACCAACTCACTGACAGCTAAGCAATGGATGATCAACAGCATTTTCATGCCTACTTTGTTTTACCAGAGCCAAACATGGACAATGAGCAAAGCACAGTAGCAAAAACTAACTACATGTGAAATGCGTTGCCTACAAAAAGTTACTAACAGCACCAGAAAAGAGTCACCAACATCAGCATAATAAAAAATAGTTGGGACAGAACCTTGCTTGAATTACATTGGAAACAAAGAATGAAGAATGAAGCTGCCACTTAATAAAAATGCAACCAAACTCCACAGTACAGAGCCTTCTACAACAGAACAGCAGAAAAGAAGATGAGAGGAAGACAATGAAAAAGATGGTTACAGGACATAGCAGAATCCTGTCAAAAACAAAAATAACTATCACCCAAGCCACTAGAGCAGCGCAAGACAAAAACAGAAAACCACAACACTGGGCAACAACACGGTAACAGTGTGACTACAAAAGAAGAAAAAGAAGCCGCAATCCAGCTCTCATCAACTTAGGGGAATATTGTCCAATAAGACATACCAATGGGTTTGTACCGATGGATTACTGATAAGATTTTTCAAACTTAAAACTCCACTTTATAATACCACATCTGCTGTAGTACTGCATAGTGGTATCAGATCTGATTGGTATAGTGTAGGCCAGCGTTTCCCAAACTGGGGTCCATGTACCCCAGGGAACTTGCGAGGTACTCACAGGGGGTCCTCAAGCGCTTGAAGAAATATTTTGATATTTGACATTTCAAACAGAAAAATAAATTTTAAAAACATGTATAAAAACAGTGGTAAACTAGCTCCGCTGCGAAATCAAAGGACCCGGACCAGACTGCAGTCTAAATGTCTGACAGAATAAAATGAAAGATCATTTGAAGTTTCCCGCAGTCTGAAAAATTTGAGCCAGCTTGACTGTCGGTGTAGTATAATAATAACCCCATCGCCACAATGTTTTCGTATATAGAAACTTTTTTGGGGTCTCGACAGCTAATATCTTTAAAAGGGGGTCCACGGGGATGCAATGTTTGGGAACCACTGGTGTAGACCATCAGAGCTGACATATGTTCAGAAATAACTGTTATGCTGTTTGTTAATTTATTCACACGCTAGATCCTGATGCTAGACAAGTTTGCAGGCTTAATAAGCACAATAAGACTGTTGTACAACTTCTCACACTACTACAATAGCTCGGACAAAGTTTCCAGTATTTTTGTAAAGGTTAGTTAGAAGTTATTGATGATTATTATTATTGTCATTGTTTGTTTGTATTAAGAACATAAATGAGATTTTGTGAGAAATGAAGATGTGAGTGAAGAGTTACCGAAGTAAGAGAGATGATAATAGAAAGAGATTTGTGTTACATTAACTCTTTCCATGCAGAGTTATTTCCTCAATTTTTAAACAGTTAATTCAAGGAGGTTTAAAAAAAACGCAACTACTCGTCAATAAATAAACATATATGTATGTATGTATGTATGGCCCTTTTCATCTTTACAGACGGTCAATAGGCAAGTGTTTTACTGTGACAACTTCTGAGTTTTCGCTTTTCTCTCTTGTTGTTCAGCTCGGACATAAGTCTCTTCTCAAAAGACTCTGCGCCCTTCCGTAATTTGGCTTTCCACACAACTCTGTCATCAGCTAGTCCCTCCCATGTGCTGGGATCTATAGAAAAGTTTTTCATTGAGGTTTTGCAGACATCTTTATATCTGAGCAGTGGTCTACCCTGGTGCCTCTTCCCTCCGAAAGTTCACAGAACAACATTTGTTTTGGTATGCGATAAGTTTCCATTCTTCTCACATGTCCCAACCATCTTAGTCGTCTACTGCTGAGCATGCCCATGATGGAAGGCAGATTTGCACGTTGTAGTACTTCAGTATTGGTTATCTTGTCGTACCACCTGATGTTCATAATCTTGGGAGACATCGAAGGTGAAAGATGTTAAGTCTCCTCTGTGTCTTGAGTAGGCTGTCCATGTTTCTGAGCCATATAGTAAAGAACTAATTACACAGGCTCGATATATTTGAGTCTTCGTCTGCAATGTCAATTTTTTTGTGTCCCACGCTCGCTTTGATAGTTTGCCGAATGTAGTAGCGGCACTCCCTATACGAGCGTTGATTTCCTCGTCAAGAGAAAGGCTGGCAGTGACCGTGGACCCAAGATAGCAGAATTTTTGCACTGGTGTTAGATGGTCGCCATTTAAAGTGATGTTTGATGTCTTACCTCCCTGACATAATACAACTGTTTTGGAGACACTTATTGTCAGAGAAAAGAGGTCGCATGCCTTTGACAATTTATTAATTAGACTTTGCAGTGTGGTCTCACTGTGGGCGACTAAGGCAGCATCGTCAGCGAAAAGGAGGTCCTTGAGAAGTATTTCCGTCGTTTTTGTCTTGGCTCTTAGCGAGCCAATGTTGCTTACCGTGTTGTGCTGGTCGAAAGAAAAGATGAAGTATCTTCTCTCTTGTGCCTAGCCTGGGCAGCTGATATGGAGAATGTGCCTTGCCCATTTTGCACAAACCCCTCTCTACCCTACTGTTTTTCCAAAGGAAAGACAAAGTCTATACGTTTGGAATCCAGCAGGGTTTGCAGGAGATGCCAGAAGATAGCAAGGAATACACACTTAACCATCAACTGCCTTAGGGTCCCTCCTCCGGATTTTTGGTCAAGGTTTACTCCTCTAGCCCTCTGCATTACCGTGCTGACCCACAAGGCAGTGGGGATTTTTTATCAGGGTTTACTCCCCTAGCCTTTGACTCTCCCGAGCCCCTCTCCACAAGGCAGTGTGTGTAGCAATTACAAATAGTACATACTGGGTAAATAACACAGTATGACCATAGGCCTTAATGACGTTTTCACATCTCTATTGATAGGATCTTGCAGCCGTTTAACTAGTTCAAAGCAGATAATAGTTGCTTATATACTTCAGTAGTGTGTATTCAGAAACTACTGAGTAAATTTCAGTTAAACTTCGCTTTCGTTGATGTGTGTTGTAGTCACGCTACAACTATTTTTTCCGGTCGGACTAGAGGCTAGAAAACATAACCGCTATCTTCGCCTGCGCTGGTGTAACTTTTACTATTATATAATAAATTGAAGAAAACTGGACCACCCAATAGAATAACAAGGTTGAAAAGTAGTATAAGTAAAACAGTAGAAGGAAAACTAGAAAGACTTCTTATAAGGGAAGCAACTTTATGGCGCAGTGTGTGGCGAAAAGCGTGGAAAGAGTTGAGAAATACAGGGTGTTCAAGATAAATGCAGCCCCATTGACAAATTGAAAATTGCCAGTTACACAGTGAGTGGTGTCTATTTACTATTTAAACCGGTTCTGACTAGCTCGTCCTACGTCACATTTGTTCATCGCCCCTTCCGCACTACAATTACATACCGTCACACAACCTTGACCTATACTACATCATAACTGAATCTTCTCATTTTCATACATATATGCCAGATTAGCTTCATTCACAGGCTACTTTTATTTTGAACACCCTGTATAACCCAGTAACTGTTGTACTCCATGTTGACCATATATTAAACAGTAGGAATGAAGAAATTTGTTGGAAACCAGAATAACAGTTTATCAGGGATGAATAAATTAATGTGTGGTACTATTACTTGACTTGATTTACAAGCTAATTCCTTTCCACTCCTCGTGGAACATAGGGCGTCAACAGTTGTTCGCTACTCTTCCCGGTCTCTGGCTGTTTTCTTTATGGTTTCCCAGGATAGTTGAGCACTCTTCAGGTCCTCAAGAAGATTTCATCTCCATGTTTTTTTAGAGTCCTCTTTTTCATTTTTCTTGCGGGTTCCAATCAAGTGCTTGTCTAGTGACACTCGACTGTGTCTTCCGTAGGGTATGCTTGACCCATCACCATTTTCTCCTCTTGACCTGGGTCATCATGGATTCCTGTCCGGTTCTTATCCACTAGTCTGTGTTTGCAACTCTGTCATAACCTTTCAGTCTGAGAATTCATCGAAGTACTATTATAATAGAACATAAACTAATAAACAGGCTATTGTCACAATTAAATTGGTTTAACACATGCAATTAAAAGAAAAATTATGGTGTCTTATGGTGGCATGTAAAATAACACAGAGGTAAAACTTGTTGACTTGTCACCTTTTCTTATGCAGATCACTAATCAAATTGTGACAAGCTGCAAGAACTACATCTCAGACAATGGGTTTTCAAGACTGTGGGATATTCCAAAAGATGAACTGTACCTTCGGCTCAACAATTGTATGAAGTAAGAAAAGTTACCTTGTAGTGTGGGGGAGGAGCTTGCATACCTCAATGACCCGGAGAGCTATGTTGGCAGGAACATTTTTCCTGACAGTGGACAGGCCAAAAGAGAGAGGTCAGATTAAATGTGGCTTCCTGGTTCTCCAGGTTGGGGGTTGAGCTATAGACTAACTACCCATCCATTTAAAAACAGATTCCACCAACATATTCCAAAGGGTATGCATACTGATGCTTCCTGGGGCTTGATGGTTAAACACACTCCTCTCTGTGCCCTTCAAGCATCCAGATTTATTTGTACAATGTGTAATTCCAAACTCCTTAAATCACTGGATTGATTCAACGTCAATGTTAGTGTCCTAATCCATAGATTTAATAACAAGAGGATAAGATGTGTCCATCTAAATTAATAAATTTCACTTGTTTTGACTTTATGAACCTTTTTCATTGCTTTTTTGCAGATCTGTAATACTATTATTATATCTTTAGACTGTTTCAGGCATATATCAGCATCTTTGAAGTTACTAAGAAAAAAATAGCAAACACTAAGACAGAGAGACCATTTGACTTCTCAGAGATGTATATTTTTGGAAAAATCTTTACCTTCCGAGACCGCATTGAAAAGGTGAGATGACATAGTTTACTATGTTTTGTTGTAGAAATATGTCTTTCTATTTCTTATGTCCTTCTCTCCTTTTTGTCTTTAGGCATTGCATGTTTAACTGATGATCAGTTTTTGAGATAGTGCACTCGGTTGCTTGATATGCTGTGATATTATGAAGTTTTAAGACATCTGTATCTCCATCAATCCATCTTTTTCTCAGTCTCTCCTTTCCTCTTGATGATTCCATTTTCAGGTTGTATGCTCTTGCAACTGGTGTAGAAATATGTGCCATATTGAAATGTGTTGTGTGTAGAAATATTGTTGTCACAGAGCTATGTGTTATATTGAAGTGTGTGCTGTGTGAAGCTATTGACATTGTAGAAATACATGTCGTGTAACTTACATACTCTATTAAATTATTGACATAAAAGAATTGTGTATCATGTAGAAATGTGCCAAGTAAACGTCTGTGCAACTATTTCTTTTAATAGAAATGTTTTTCATGTAGAAGTGTGTACAATGTACAGTTATGTGACATGTAGAAGTGTGTACGATGTAGAAGTATGTACTATGTAGAAGTGGATGACATATAGAAATGTGTACATAAGATATCTCATTATTTATTATTATTTAAGGGAATGTGATCTTGTGTGTGCCTGTTTTAAGGCATTTGTAAGCTGATATTCATTTTCGTAAGGCTGCTCCATCTTTTGCATGGTCTTCCTCTTGCTTTGTACTCCTTATACTTTGTCTGTGTGGCTCTCTGGGGTAGTCGATACCAGGGCATTCTTGTCAGGTGTCTAAACCCTTATAATCTGTTGTTCTTTTATGAATAGCATGACTGGTTTCACATCCAGTCTTCTTCTGATTTCTTCATTTCTAATTTTGTCTCTTATTGTCACACCTGCAGCTCTTCTAAGACACCTCATCTCCGTTGTTATGATTTTCCGCTCATTAGCAGCTGTTATTGCTGATTTACTCTCTAATGTAGTAAAATATACTATACAACAATCTCCTCAGATCGTTTGTATACTGGAGCACTGCACTACCTTTGCACCACTGGAAACTTGCACAATTGAAGGGATTGATGTTCTAGCAAATAGGTTCAGCTCACTCTTTAATAACCTCAAAAAGAAGGGCTATGATCTTTTGAACTATCGGAACAATGCTTTTGATGAAGATTTCGACAAATTCCTGGAGTTAACTGATGACTTAAAGGTATGTTACTGTTTAAAAATGCTTCTGCACAAAATATATCTTAATACTTGATGATCAAATTACATGAAATGACAGAATAAAACTATTCAAGACAGAGATGAAGTGTCTACGCAAAGTGCTGAAAGTATTAAGAAAAGACATTTAAAAATGAAGACATGAGGAAAAACGTAGGTTCAACATCAGTACTGAACTGTATTAAGAAACAACAAATTAAATAGTTTGACCACATAAGCAGATTACCAACAGATTGTCTCAAAGAGCAATGCTACTCCGATACAGTGGATACATAGCAAAAGGCCATCCATCCAAAAGGCGAACCTCAGAAAAGCAGAGGTGGTAAAATACTATATATGAAGCACACACAAAAGCCTGTTCTAGATATCTCTTCTGTCCCGGCGCTGTGAGGCAAAACATGATTGGAGAAAATAAAATAGTAACATTTTGTTGATAATATAGTTCCCATGTTGTTGAAAACACTTTCTTACCTATATTCCTATTCTTCTGTATTAAATTACACTTGTTTAATTTCAAACTGTTGACAGGTTCAAATACAGAAGTTCATGTACCAAACATTATTGAACCTAAAGCACAGTCTGGACAGACTAGACATGATGAAGAGGTAGTATGCTTTTAGTTAGTATTATTATTACATTAATATATCCTATATTAATGTATCGCCCAAGTGGTTACCGGGCCCAAATTTGGGGTGTAAAGAATATAACCACTGTTACCTGCCACGCATGTCGTAAGAGGCGACTAAGGAGGTTTGGCTGAAACCGGATGCATGTGTCCGCTAGGGAATGCTAACCCAAAACAAATGCTTGCAGAAAACGGATGCACCAGGCCAAAAGACGCATAACATGGTGCAACGACCCCTCACAATGTGGAATGGGATAACAGATTCTACGGTGGCCAATCTGCTCGGAGATTTAGCCACGCAGTAAGAATGTCAAACCTACCATCACAAGGGTGGCCAAAACTTACTGCTGGAAGAGGTCAGCACAAAGCGTCCAAGACAAACTCTATGACATGGCTGATAATCTGAGACAGACAGCTGCCTTTATTAGAGAATCCGAAATCCCAATCTAGTGAGAATGCAGAAGAAGAAGAAGAATATTAATGTATGGCTCGGAAACATGGACAAGGAACAAGCAGTTGGTAGACAGAATTGATGCATTTGAGATTTGGATATATAGAAGAATAGGCAGAGTTTCATGGACAGAAAAACAGACAAATAAACAAGTTTTAGGAAAACTAGGCATGAAGAAACAATTATTAAAAGAAATAAAATTCTGGCAAATAAAGTATTTTGGGCACATAAAAAAACATGACGCCATGATAAAATCTTTAATAGAGGGAAAGTTGAGGGAAAGATCGAGAGGAAGACCGAGAGATAAGTGTGGGGGGTGGAAACTTTAAGAAATGGACAGGTTATGGTAGGGCAGAGTGCAACACCAAGGCGAAAGACAGATGATGCTGGAGATTCATTGCAGCCAAACTTCGATGTGGAGACGGCACCTGATGATGATGATTATTATTACTAGTATTAGCATGCTCTTGGACATGATCTCATTATCACCATTACTATTGTTTGTCCATTCTAGGACACAATTTTATTATAGTCATTACTAGCATTTGTTCATCTTAGGATGAGATCTTATTCTACTCATTACTAGTATTTGCCCATCTAATGACAAGTATGTATTATTATCATTACTAATATTTGCCCATCAAAGGATAAGATCTTAACTATTGTGGTCAGAACTCAGTAATGTTCATGGTATAGAAAGCGTTAACATGACCTCAGGGTGCCATAGACAGGCCCTTAGGACTTCAGTAGCTACGGTCATGAGTTCTAATGATTTCAATGCCTTGCTGGTTGTACACATCTTTCATCCATGCTCTTTGGAGACTGTACTCATGCCTCATTTGAGTCGAAACTCATAAGGGACTGTACTCATGCCTCATTTGGGTCGAAACTCTTGGGATACTGTACTCATGCCTCATTTGAGCTGAAACTCAATGGGGACTGTACTCATGCCTCATTTGAGCCGAAACTTATGGGGACTGTACTCATGCCTCATTTGAGCCGAAACTTATGGGGGACTGTACTCATGCCTCATTTGAGCCAAAAATCATGGGGGACTATACTCATGCCTCATTTGAGCCGAAACTTATGGGAGACTCTACTCATGCCTCATTTGAGCCGAAACTTATGGGAGACTGTACTCATGTCTCATTTGAGCCGAAACTTATGGGAGACTCTACTCATGCCTCATTTGCAGGAGATAGGGAGTTCATGCTTAGTGCAATACTTTCAGCAGGTGGCATGCCATTTCTATAGGGACCGAGCCATGTGGGGTTAACTCGACGCAATGAAGTCAATCCTTCAGCTTTAAACCCTTTTATTTGCTTCCATGAATCCAGTTGCAACCTCATTCTGTGTACAATTCAGTTCAGTTTTCATTATAAGATATTCCTGTGTAAGAAAGAGATTGGGACACATATGGTTATTCAACAAAGTGCAATGATGATCGTCCTATCAATAAATTAATCAAATTTTATGAGATCTAAAGCAACTCTTTCCTCTCTCTTTAGCCTGTTATGCACTTGACTTTTAGGGTAGCAACAATTGCACACCAGTCTTTTCTATTCTTGGCCTTCCTCTGTATTGTGTTCCAGCTATGATTCATTTCTTTCAGTTCTTGCTCTTTTGTTCTCCTCCAGGTTGTCTTGGGCATCTAAAGCAGCCCTCGCTCCCTATTTAGTGCACTTTGTTACCCCCTAGGGGTCTCTGTAGCTAAGTGGTTAAGCTCTTGCCTTGTGAGTCGAGGGTCGTAGGTTCGAATCCGGACCGCGCCGTTCTGTTCACGAGCGCATTTTTTCCAGAGACCCCTAGGATTGTTGCCGGAGCTACAGAGTTCGTGCTTTGTGCAATACTTTCGCAGGTGGCATGCCATTTCTGCGGAGAGGGACCGAGCCATATGGGGTAAAACCCGTGCAATGAAGTCAATCCTTTGGCTTTAAAACCCCTTTTTTAAACCCCTTATAAGAAAACAGTATTACTATTAAACCAGTCTTTCATAACTTTATTACCTCCCCTATAGGAAAACAGTATTACTATTAAACCAGTCTTTCATAACTTTATTACCTCCCCTATAGGAAAAATGGTATTACTGCTCAGTGGCAATTCATTTTTAAATTGAATAACTGTGATAATGCATGAGTGGTTACTCTTTATATTTCAGATTTGAAAAATTAAAGTTGGATTTTCTAGACATTGAGAAAGGTTATGGTGATATCCTTGCAATTTTTAACTATGAACTGGAGTCCATGCACATTGTGAGCACATTAGCAGCTTTTGTTGTTTTTAAAAATAATTTACAGATTTAAAGTTGAATTTCTTAGAAATTATATTGGATTTGACATGATGTTTGTAGAGGAAGATGGCAGTGAATGTGAGATGGATAAATATGAATAATGGAAAGTTTTTAAAATAATAATTTTTGTTTCTGTTTTCCAGCTATGAATTTATGCTTAGTCGGGGCACCCTTCTATGGGACATCTGACTTTTTTTTTTGGTGCTCAAAGGCTTGTGTTCCTTATAGTGTCCCTCGCCATTCAGGTGAGCCTTTTTCCGACTTCTGAAGTACTTGTAATTTAGATTCCTAAGTAAAGGTTCAAGAAGCCTGTAGTACATCAGCTTACTGTGTGCACACCAACAATTTTTTAGGCCAAAGTTCGTCTCAAGCCGTGGCTTTATCATGGAACATGGTTACTATCAAAATGCGTTATTGATCTCACTATCCGCACCTGCTTAATACTCTATAGAATTGATAATTATGCATGTACAGCACCCCCATCTGTTGTTAGTCTCTTTTAGTTAGTTGAAATTTTTCAACTGCAGAGCACTATATAGTAACTTTTGTGACAATCTTTTCAACTTTTCCCCAATTCAGAAAGTCTGGGTAAAAATGTTAAGCTCTTTCATTGCAGAATTATTATCTTTGCATAATAATAGCAGAAACATCAATCAATTTTGGTCAGTTGAATTATGTTTCATCTGGTTCTTGTCTAGTCTACTTATAGTAAAGTTGATAGCACACAGATGCGGTAGATATTAATCTTGATTTTGATACTGTATGTGACTGATTTCCAGTCAGTTGGAAGAGTCATGAATGCACTTCTTGCCTTACTCAGTCTGCTTTTAAAATAAGATCCAGCTATTCCTTCTTGATTGATAACGCTTCTAAGATATGTGAAAGCAGTTGTATTTGATATTTTTTTACATATCATCATCAAGGTGCGTATCCTTTATAGGACATTGCTTTCTTTGCAGCACATCTGAAATTCACTCTGTCTCTAGCCAGTTTACCCACTTTGTCGATGGTCATATTCATGGTTTCTTTAAGATCTTGTAACCATCTTCTTCTTGGTCTGCCTCTGCGTTCTGGGACCCTGCCCTATAATATTGTTCTTTCCAGGCCATCGGGACGCTTAATGTGACCAAAGTATCTAATTTTTCTGTATAGTATGTTGTTTATCAGCTAATTCTCTTTAACATTTAGTTCTTTCAGAGGACATCAGTGTACTTTCTTTTTTCTGTCCATGATATTTGTAGGATCTTTCTGTAGCAGTTAGTTTCGAAGGACCGGATTTTTGTTCTTGTTTTTTTGTGAAATGGTCCTAAAATGTCTATTTCCAATATTTGGAGCTGACTTTTTGTGGATCGTGGTTATTGTATCAATCATTGATATATATTTTCATTCATGCTTTAGTCATATATTACAGATATATGATAGAGACAAGGATGACCCACCCATTCCCTGGAACCTGCCTCCTATCTCCGGAAGGATATATTGGGTTCGACAAATGGTGAATCACATTTATGAACCTATATCCCAGCTCCAGGTTAGTTGTCCTGGTTATCTGTGTTTTCATTTTCTGCCTGTTCAGTACCTAACATTTTTCTAGGACCATTTGTTTTTCTGTTTAAAATATATTTGATATTTTAGTATGTTATTTTAATAATCACCGTCATCATCATCATCGCCTTTGTGTTGCCGGGCTAGTGAGGGAGCAAAGAATAGTAACACTGCGATCTACAAGGCATGTTGTAAGAGGCGACTGAGGTAGGCACATAGGGAAGTTACCCTAGTAAATAAAATGCATCATAGAAATCAGGTGTGCTGGCCTACATGTAGACCCAAAACTGGCGCAATGTACAATCGCTCATAATGGGGCTAGAAACATGTGAAACAAATTGCTACAGAAATATAGTAGCAGTAATGATTGATTGATAGGACCATCATCATTGCACTTCGGGGAGTAACCATATGTGCTCTGATCTCTTTCTTACACAGGCAGATCTGAGTTGCAGTGCACAAACTTTATAGTACCAACAAGGGTCCATGATGTAATTTAAGAAGATGTTGAAAATATTTTATAGAAATTTTATTTCTCTAATTAATTTTGCTTGCCATTGGCTTTCCAGCCTGCTCTTTTCGATTTTGAACTGTCAAGGGTTCTTTTACTTGCTCAACTTGAACATGGGACCTACGTTTTATTGTCCATCTCCAATAGAGCTAGGAACTCGACCACATCTACACTGAGATCAGGAATCTCTAGAAAAATATCTTGATGGCTCCACAAGAGAGTGAACCAAGTATCTTTGGAACGAGAGGAGGGCACCTAACCTCTATGCTACAGAGACCACCTGATACAGTAACAGTAAATGAGTGTTTTAGTGCTTGTTTTGAGTAAAGTCACCTGTGGGCATCTGTGACTTAGGGGTAGTGAGCTTGATCACAACTCAAGAGTGCCTGGTTCAAACTCCACGGTGGCCAATTTAGAAGAAAATTTGTTCCCGTAATTTTTTACCAACTGTAAAATTAGATCCCACTGCTCAGAAAGCAATGACAAACTACTGAACATATAAGTGGTGCCTAAAAAAAATCAACGACTCGTTTACTGTAGTTGATGTCGACACCCTGTAAAAAGATATACCACGATTTTAATTTTCACCTGCAGTACTGGCACCTTGCCCCTATTGAAGCGATAGCATTTGATTATATGTCCTATGCTCACATCCTTCTGAGTGTTTGCTTTGTTCTGACAGAAATGCAGGCCATCAGTAATGAAAACTCCAGAAGCAAAGAAGATTGTCTACCGGTACAATAAGTTTGCCTACGTGTTTGTGAAAAATGAAATTCTCTACCATATTGCCTGGTTCAGATCTGTGGATGCAGCTAACAGTTGTAAGTATTGCCTGGTTCAGATATGTAGATGCAGCTAACAGTTGTAAGTATTGCCTGGTTCAGATCTGTGAATGCAGCTAACAGTTGTAAGTATTGCTTGGTTCAGATCTGTGAATGCAGCTAACAGTTGTAAGTATTGCTTGGTTCAGATCTGTGAATGCAGCTAACAGGTATGCTGTTCAGATCTGTGATGCAGCTAACAGTGAGTATTGCTTGGTTCAGATCTGTAGATGCAGCTAACAGTTGTAAGTATTGCTTGGTTCAGATCTGTGAATGCAGCTAACATTTGTAAGTATTGCTTGGTTCAGATCTGTAGATGCAGCTAACATTTGTAGGTATTGCTTGGTTCAGATCTGTGAATGCAGCTAACATTTGTAAGTATTGCTTGGTTCAGATCTGTGAATGCAGCTAACAGTTGTAAGTATTGCTTGGTTCAGATCTGTGAATGCAGCTAACATTTGTAAGTATTGCCTGGTTCAGATCTGTGAATGCAGCTAACAGTTGTAAGTATTGCCTGGTTCAGATCTGTGAATGCAGCTAACATTTGTAAGTATTGCTTGGTTCAGATCTGTGAATGCAGCTAACATTTGTAAGTATTGCCTGGTTCAGATATGTGGATGCAGCTAACAGTTGTAAGTATTGCCTGGTTCAGATATGTAGATGCAGCTAACAGTTGTAAGTATTGCCTGGTTCAGATCTGTGGATGCAGCTAATAGTTGTAAGTAAATGTGTGGTTGCTTCTTTCTTTCACCTGTGTCAGCAGAATCTATAGCTGCTAGACTCATATTTAATACAATTAAGACATAAATGGACAGTTAAGAAAACAAATGATGAGGTTTTAAAACAGGCCTGGATACAAAGAAACCTTATCAAAAGAATAATAATCAGACAATCAAGATTCTTCAAACATATAATGTGAAGAGGAGGTTTGGAACATATGGTGACAATTGACAAAATTCAGGGAAGGAGAGATAGTGGAAGACAGAGGAAAAAGATTTAGGATGGTCTGACATTGTGGTTCAACAAAAGATCGACGTCGGAACTGATTAAATGCACAAAGGCGAGAGAATTGTGGAGAGAGATGATCGCCTACACCGTCAGGCATGTCACTTGATTGATTGATTCTAAATCTACAAGAGATAGACTTTTCTAATGTTATTGTTTCAAGTTAAGGTTTGTATTTGATATCACAGAACACTTGTCTGTATCCTTACAGGTCTACAGGTTCCCATTCTGACCGCTGATCCAGTTACGAAGGAGTTGCAAATTAACTTTGATCCGTATGTGTTTGAAGTGATCAAGGAAGCACAATATATGGTGAAATTGGGATTACAGGTGCCTCGAAATGTAATCCAACTGATTCATTCTTGTGGAAATGTTGTCAGCATATATCGCCATGTACAGGTTAGCTGCTCAATCTTCTCTGCAATTCTGCATAATCCTTCATCCATCATTCATTCATTCATCATCCATCATCTTCTTCTTCTTTTGTTGTCACACTGGTACCGGGTTGTTGCCCGGTGTCCTGGTTTTCTGTTTTTGTCTTGCGCTGTTCTGGTGGCTTGGGTGATTGTTATTTTTGCTCTTTGACAGGATTTTGCTATGCTATCTAACAATCTTTTCGTGGTCTACCTCTCACCTTCTTTTCTGATGTTCTGTTTAGAAGACTTGGAGTTTAGAAAGCATTCTTATTAAGTGGCCAAACCACTTCATTCTTTGTTTCTCAATGTAATTCAAGCAGGTTTTGTGCCAACTTTCTTTCTTATGCCGATGTTGATGACTCTGTCTTCTCTGGTGCTATTGGCAACCCTTCGCAGGCAGCGCATCTCAAAGGGTCGCCAACAGCACCAGAGAAGATGGAGTCACCAACATTGGCATAAGAAAGAAATCCGTCATCAATCACAAATATTGACATGCAACAGCCAAGAAATGAGAAGACAGAATACTTATTATTGCATGGCAGTGAGAGCAAGAGAAATCCTTCAGAGACGGGGAACACCTGAAGGCCATTGCATGTGACCTGGATGTCTAGTTGTAAAGGAACATATAATCTGTAGTGATTGAAAATTGCTTAACCAATATATCCATCATGATCATTTAATAGCTGTCTTAAGCAGAACTTTGCCACCCTAAAGGTACATAGAACCATAAGAATGCAACCACACTCAACTGTATACAAAGTCTTCTACAACAGAACATCAGGAAAAAAAGAAAATGAAAAACCACAAAAAGTGATTCCCAAACTTTGCATTATCGCGACCCCAAATGTTTCTATATATGAAAATGGACAGGAATGAATTATCTTTGTGTTACAATAGTAAAAAAAAATATAATGGATACAAAGCAAAAGGTTGTTCAGGCAAAAGGTGGACCTCAGAGATAACAGAGGCGACAAAAAAACTGTTTATGAAGCGCACATAAAAGCATTTGCTAGAAATCTATTCTTATCATGATGCTGTGAGGCAAAACAAGATTAGAGAACAGAAGAAGAACGATAGGTCTTGTAACATTGATGGATTTTCTTAACCCTTTAGCTGCTAAGGACGTATATATACGTTTTCACATTCACTTCAAAGACACATTAACACGTCTGTTATTATCTCTCCTCTGTGGGCTAAAGACGTGTTAACAAGTTATACATTGCTACAGTCACTGCTATTGGCGTACATTCACGTTTGTGACCTAGAAACAAAGAGTAGCTATTTTTAGCTCAGCCATCAGAAAGTATGTAGCAGCGAAAGGGTTAAACAGCACATTTCACATGTTGGGATCTTTCTGTTTTGGGTTTTAGTTAGGGTTAGATAATGGTAACAGAAAGTTGATAGAACAGTTTAATAGTAGTCATTTGATTGCCATAATGAGTGTATAGCGAGTACAGAGCAGGAGAAAGATAATGCAAAAGATGGAACGGCTGCATAAAGAACAGCCTTACAAAAACGAATTGAAGTATGCAAAGTGCCTTACAACAAGCACACACAGTCACTATATTACCCACCTCCTCCCACCCCCAACACATCTATAAAGAAGTAAATGGTGGAAGAGAAGAATAACTTGATTGCCGTGTCTATGTTTGGATGTTTAAGTAGTGGTGACAGTAGGTTAGATTTCTCTGTCTTTTTCCCCATCTTTGTAAAAATGCTTGCTTGATATGTGAATTCTGGGACCTTTGTGATTTTTGTATCATTCACATGTGTGCTGATTTGGTTGGCTGATCTACTTAATGTCATGGCTTCTGTTTGTTTTGGTGTTAAATTTTCTTGTCATATTTGAAATATATTGGGACGGATTATCGTAGTGCATAATCGTATGCCTGTCGACTCGGACACAAGATGGTTATGGGTTCAATCCCATACTCAGCATTCCAAATGTGAGTAAAGGAGTTGATCCTCCTACCTCCTGCACACTACAGCCTAGAAGCGAAGGGACTTCATACCATAAGGTCTGAAAATGCTATGGAAAATTTTATTTTTTATTTTAATTTTTGAAAAATAACTAACGCCAAATATAACAATTCAATATTTTGTTATTAATCTTTCAGATGATGCTTATGGATTATAAGTTACTGAAGGGTTCAATTCCAGATGTGTTCATTCCTCTGATGCAGCCACATATATTCAGGGTATGTAACAAACATATATCATATAATGCAAAGAGAAGGCTCAGAACATTTGGTAACAACAGTTAAATTTAGCGAAGGAGAAACCATGGAAGAGAGAACATGTTGGATGGTCTGATATCAGGGGTTTGACAAAAGATTGACATCAGAACTGATTAACTGTATCAAGGAGAGAGAGGGAGTTATGGAGAGACATGATTACCTTTGTCAGTTGGCATAGCACTTAAGTTGGATGAGTTTACTCAGCTCTACAAGGATCTTAATCCCTTTATATCTAGGTTTTTCCTTTGGCACAGAAACATATATGTGAAGTCACCAGGACATCACAACTAACCCTTATACTTTTTTCTTCATACGATAAGAAAAAGTTGTAAATTTCTTGTATCAATAAAGTACGATCAATAAATTGTAATCAAAGTACAAAATAAGATAGTTTTATGAAGATGGAACCAGCTAAAAAACGTCATTATCAGGCAAAAAATGCAAGGTATATTTCTTCTTGTGGTGACTCTCATAACCTTGATCTTCAGATTAACAGTATTGTGCACAATAATGGGCTAATTACACCCTGCATACAATACTCAAACCAAGTGAGATGGGCCGGTCACGTTGCTTGAATGCCTGATAAACGCATCCCAAAATAATTGATGTATGGCGAGCTTGAAGGGGCAGATGTTCAGCTGGTGGACAGAAAAAATGCTTTAGAAATACTCTTAACTCTTAGTGGACTAGCGCAAAAGCCATGTTTTTACAAGCCATTTGTTTTTAGAATTAAAAATGCTCTTTAGTGTGGCTCCTGGTAAAAAGGCGTCTAACCCAAAGCCACATAGTGTGGCGTTTGGTCCACAAGGAGTTGAAGTGTCTCTGAAATGCTTTGATAAAGACACCATGTTCTGGGAATCCCTGGCGCAAGATTGCCAAGTGTGGCATTGTATTGCAAATGGACGGCAATTATTATTACTCAAACTTATCATCAACCTAGTCTCATGCTCTCCCATAATTTAGTTACAATGATGACATTGTCATCAATCCCGCTGATAAAGACATGCTGTAGTTGCCTTTTGTAAGGTCTTATGTACCTTCAGGAATGTCGCAAGCAACTGACCGATGCTCAGCTCTGTAGAGCTCATCCTGCTCTTTATATGGTATTTTATAATTGCATGAAATGTAATACTATCAATAACCCAATTACAGATAATCATCTCCCCAAAAGTGCATCTGCACTCTGTATTCTTGATATCATTCTAGGTAGGCCTGCATTTTCATGCTTATCAAAGTCCACAAACCAAGCAATCCTGGTAGAACTATTGTCTCTGTTCTTGTTCTTCTTAATACATTTCTGACTACCGTGACATTTTTTCTTCTGCAGCCATCTATACTATGACAGTTCTTTCACTTCTGATTCGCTTTGGGTTCAAGAAATCTTTTACCAGGAAGTCCTCACCAAGAAACAAAGAATTCCTCTCTGACATTTCTCTAGGAAAACATATCTCTTGTTGTCCAACAGCCTTGTTACAGAATCCCACTGCTAGAATGAACAGTAGTTGCCAAAGTCAAGAATGGGCTCATTTATTGGGGGATCAGTCATTGTGGATGTCAAAAAGAAATATGATAATGCAAAATGGAAGGAAATTTACAGTGTCTCTGATATGAAACTCTGAGGGTCATAAAAGACAAAAGATGATCCACATGAGTCTTAGAGAACTTTATGTGGCACAGAGTACGATAGAAATTAAGGAAATAAGTAGGTTCTGATAAACGGATGAGCAACAAATCTTTAAAGGGTCCAAAGTTGAAGGATTGACTTCATTGCACTGGGTTTTACCTCATATGGCTCAGTCCCTCTCCGCAGAAATGACACTCCACTCCATCTGCCGAGAGTATTGCACAAAGCATGAACTACATAGCTCCGACAACAATGCAACAAATGTTGTTCTATTGTATCATTTAAATAAATTTCTTCATTTGTTTTTTAGATTGATGCTCTAATCTTTCCTGCATTGACCTCAATAACCTGGACATCCCTGGAAGTCAACTATTATTTTAGAGAACTGGATAAAGCTTTCCATGAATTCAGTCTTCTTATTAAAACGGTAAATGATGAAAAATAATTTACTCTGTTTTTATTTTGATTTACTAATTTTAAAGCCTTCTTCTAGAGACAAGTGTCTACAGTAGAATGCTGGGAGTATCAAGAAGAGACTGGTTTAGAAATGAAGACATCAGGAAGTGGGTACAACATCAGTATTGAACTTCGTCAAGAAAAAACAAAGTAAATGGTTCGGCCACATAAACAGATTACCAACAGACAGTGCACCTCAAAGAGCAATGCTACTCTGATACAGTGGATACAAAGCAAAATTCTGTCCCCGAAAATTCTGTCCACATTTCGAGCCAGACGCGAGCACTACCTCAATGTCACAGAGAACTTTGTTGGCACATATGGAGCTAACAAAGCTAACAGAGGCGACGAAAAAACACTGTTTTTGAAACACACACAAAAACCGGTTCTAGAAATCTCTTCTTATCCTGACGCTGTGAGACAAAACAGGACTAGAAAAAAGAAGAAGAAAGAAAGAATGCATTTTTCAGTATGCACATACAACTTGTGCATTAAAAAAATATCTGCTAATGTTATATGATATCTATTACATAATCTATGTGAGCGTCTGTAGCTTAAGCAGAAGTGAGCTAGATCACAACCCAAGCGTACCTGGTTCAAACTCAACAGTGGGCAAGTTTGGAAACAAATTATTTCCCTTGGATTTTTACAAACTGTAAAAGTAAACCTCACTGTTTAGAAAGCAATGGTAAACTACTGAGCGTATAAGTGGTGCCTAGAAAATCGATGACTCGTTTACTGTTGTTGATAGCTACTTCCTGTAAAGGATATGCCATGATTTTTCAATACTTAGTCTGTCAAATATTTCTATGTATGCTTTCCGTCATCAGGTGTAGTATTTTAACCCTTTCACTGCTACATACTTTCCTAAGACGGAGCTATAAATAGCTATTTGTTTCTAGGTCACAAGCGTGAATTTACACCTATAGCATAGCAGTAACAGCAGAAATGTATAACACTTTAACATGTCTTTAGCCCACAGAGGAGAGATAATAACAGACGTGTTAATGTGTCTTTAGTAGTGAATGGGAGAAACCTCTATACACATCCTTAGTAGCTAAAGGGTTAAAATATTGTAGCTGTTGATCTGAAGCTATTTGTATTGCTATAGAGTTTGTTTCCAACTAGCACCAGTATGACCATGCAGGATTTGACTGATTCTTACATGTTTAACATGGTGATAAAAGATATGTTCAGCTATCATTTTATCAGGGTTACAATTGTACACTTCCAAACTGAGAGAGATAGAGAAAGAGATATATGGAGAGAGAGACAGAGTGAGAGAGAGATAGAGAGACAGAAAGAGAGATACACACAAAGTGAGACACACGGAGAGAGACAGAGTGAGAGAGAGAGACAACTAGCGGTCTTTTATTGGCATGATGCAGAAAGGCAAAACAGGGATAGAGAATAGATAGATAGACCTAAATACAATTTTTGTGTTTTTGAATTGAATCTCTAGGTGTGTGATATTAAATACATGCGTATTGATGCCAAACTGGTCCAGATAGCAGAAACACTTTTATGCTCTCTTCCAAGTGCAAATGCTTGGACAATGGAGGACTTCTTACATAACACAAAGGTTGGACAATTTTTTTTTTTTTCATATTGAAATTGTCTTTTCTTCTTACATTTCACATGTTTGATGAATATATTGCTATTTTGGATATACTTTCACATTTATACAGTTTTTTGTTCTTTATTTTGTTTTAACTCTTTCCACTCCAATCGCCGCACACTGCGCCACAGCGTATTCCGTTGAACACCATTCGCTGTACACTGCACCATTTGAGTTGTTTCTCCTTATACAAGTCTTTCTAGTTTTACTTCTACTATTTTTACTTCTACTACTTTTTAACCTTGTTATTCTAATAGATTGTAAGTTTTCTTCAAATTAGTATATAATAAGATGTATATGCGTTTATTTATTAACGAGTGGTTACAACTTTTTTAAATGCTATTTTGCTCCCTTGGATTAACCATGTACAACTGAGGTGTCTTAGAAGAGCTGCGGGGTCAAAGGCGCAAGGAAGTGGAGGCCAGGATTAGGAGGTTGCTCTAATCCCTGCTCTCACCTCCAAGTGGTGACCCTGGTAACAGATGGTAGTTCCGGTCTGGCTAAGAGGGCAGGTGCCGTGGGAGAGCTACGCTGGGGCAAGTAGAAATGCAAAGGTAGTCATGCTTGATGAGATCCACTCACAACATAGACGAGCGAACTCCCAGAGTGACTATTAATGCTCGTCTCTCCCGGCCGATGGGAAAAGCTAGAAGGATACATGTGGAACCTCGCAGGGCGGAACTCGGAGCCCGCGCATTCTCTCTCTTGAGGCACTACTCTTGAGTTGATGAGGATGCTGGGTGATGAGTTGGGCCTCACATTGGTCCACATGGGTCAAAAGTCAAAACCATCGAGGGACATTGACCAGCATGTGGCGAAATTCGGAGTCCGCGCATGCTCTCTCTTGATCTGCCCCTCTAGAGCCGATGAGCATGCTGGGTGCCGAGTTGAGTTGCATGTAGGCATCATGGGGCGATTTTGCCCCTTCAAAGTCGGACAGCCCAGTGGGAATTGATGGAAATGGTGAGGTAGGCACCAGGGCAGAGCGAGCTCGCATATGGACGTTGCAAGGGTGGCACCACATGGGGCGAAACCCGTGACCCCATGACGTGGGTGGGGACCGGGTTGAGTCACAGACGGTGACAGCCCAGGCAAATGGGTGCACGACATGGAAGGTACGAAAAATGTGAGCACGGAAAAAGTCGATGGTGATAGGGCATCAGGGCAGAGCTAGCACCTACACTGGCAAAGTCATAGTGGGCACCATCGAGGGCTAGGCCGGCACGGCAAGAGGGTGTGCGTCCCACCCACATGAGCAGAACTGGAAAGCCCAGCAGAGGCAAAACCAGTGCAAGTGGGGCAGTGGCAAGTGTGGCAGCGGCAAGCGCAGCGAGGACAAGCGAGTGTGTCCCCCCCAAAAGTACAGAACAACTGGAAAGCCCAGCAGAGGTAAAGCCAGTGCGCGTTTCCGCTCGCAGGGAACTACTGCTGCCTTGTAGTTGATTGGGGACAATCAAAGGCTAGCGGAGCAAACCGCAAACAAACCTGAATGGACGGCAAACCAAGGTGTTCATTAAAACGACCGGTTTTGCTGGCAGATGGCATTCATAAGCCGGGGGCAGGTCATCTAAGGGTAGCTGCCTGAAGAAAATGGCAACTCACTGCCTTGTGGGTTCGGCTGGGGACAGCCAAAGGCTATCGGAAAGCGTCACGCAAACAAATGCTGGCTGAAATCGCACACACCCCACCAAGGATAAGCAACTGTGCTCCAATAGGTGCTGAAGGTTGGTGCACTTACATTACGTTCTGATGTTTGGCTGTTTATACATCACAATAAGAATCATAAAAACTTGCCTAGAATGATCGATCGAGAGAGAGAGAGAGAAGAGCTGCAGGTGTGACAATAAGAGACAAAATTAGAAATGAAGAAATCAGAAGACTGGATGTGAAACCAGTCATGCAATTCATAAAAGAACAACATATTTAATGGTTTGGACACCTGACAAGAATGCCCTGGTATCACCTACCGCAGAGAGCCACACAGAAAAAGTATAATGAGTACAAAGCAAGAGGAAGATCACGCAAAAGATGGAGCAATTGCATCAAGAACAGCCTTTTGAAAATGAATATCAGCTTACAAAGTGCCTTAAAACAAGCACACAAGATCACTATGTTTCCCCCTGAACACTTCTATAAAGAAGTAAATGATGGAAGGAGAAGAACTGAGGAAATAACTGCGCAAGGAAAGAGTTAAGATTAGTTTTGTTGGTTTTTATCTAAGTTGTCCGTTCTGAATAAAGATTATTATTCATCCAGGTGTTGCCGATAGCGAAATTAATAACACTCTATTCTAGTGACCACAGGCTGTGGATATTTGATGGTTCAGTCCACCCCAAAAATTCTTTGTGTGCACAGAATGCTTGGCTAGACTACATGAGATCCTGAACCTTTACATCAAGTATTACGTCGTCCCAGGACAAGCTTATGTGCCCCGTGAAATTTCCTAATCCGGAACGGCCTCACAGTCTGCAAGGGCATAACAGTAGTAACTTATAGTGTGGTGTAGATCACAAAGCCCAAATATACGGCAAAAGCTGATCGAAAGGCGTAGATCCGGGCCGAAATATCGGCAGCATGGATCGTTCCTAGGGCAGGCTACCTAGTAAATCAACAGCTGGCTGAAATGGGTAGAAAGAGCCTAGTCACCATGAGCGCATAATCGTCAACGTAGACTAAGCGTTCTTGTCAAAGGATCAATTATATATCACAAGAAGAATGATAAAATTGGCCGTGAAGAATGAACAAGAGAGAGAGAGAGAGAGAGAGAGAGAACCTTTACATGGGGATATAAATTACAAGTCGTTCTGAAGTTGGAGTAAGGCTTGCCCGAATAGCAAGGGACACTGGAGATAAGAAAAGCAAACCTTCATGCAAAAATCTTTCAAAGGCGTCATAGTAGATACCATGACTACTTTTGAATTCATTTAAGAGAAATTTGAGACCAAAAAAAAATTAATTAATCCAGCAGTTTGTTCTATGATGAACTTTTGTCACCATAGCAGTTTTTGTGTGCATCTCATGGATGTTGGATGTATATAGCATATATCAAACAATGTACTTTGTTTTTTCTTGCATCATCATCATCAGGTGCTGTGCCGGCTGGCGAGACGATCATGGATCTCCACAAGTGTCTGTCTCTGGTATTTGCTATCATCTCAGATGTTGAGGCTCTTTCGTGCCATGAAGTCAGGCTATCCAACATTTTCTCTTTTTTCCTCTGTCTAGTCTACCCTCAATTTTACCGGTTATCACAATGTGTTCTAAGCCTCCCTTCCTCATCACATATCCGAAAAATAACAACTGCCAATTTCTTATATTGATAAGCTTTCTCTGTGTCTTGACCTCATTCAACACCTCAAACTGGGTCATTTTTCTTATTGCATGTATTATTGTAAATAAGTTTCAGAGTTGCTAATCCTGTACTTCATCATCAACTGCCATTGATGCACTAGGTGCACGATACAACCTGACTGACCGGTTTACTGATATGGCGTCCTTTCTTACAGGTTTCCATTGCTCATGAAATTTCTTGTGATGAGGTAGCTAACCTCATGCACAAGTCCTCCTCCATTTTACCCCGACTTGAAACTGGCATTGGCGGACTAAGACAAGAAATATCGGACTCAATTCCATGGAAGGGATTGCATGAATTTTCCAGGGCATAGCGGTATGGAGTAATCACTTGCAGGCCCTATATAATGTATAACGGTACAAGAGGAATATATATATATATATAATCTTCTTCTTCTTTGTCGTCACACTGCTACTGGGTTGTTGCCCAGTGTCGTGGTTTTCTGTTTTTGTCTTGCGCTGTTCTGATGGCTTGTGTGATTGTTATCTTTGCTCTTTCACAGGATTCTGCTACGCCATCTAACCATCTTTTCCGTGGTCTTTTCTTGTCTTTTCCCGATGATATATATATTGATTGATTGATAGAACCATCATCATTGCACTTTGGTGAGTAACCATGTATGCTCTGATCCCTTTCTTACACAGGAAGATCTCAATTGCAATGCACAAACTCCATAGCACTGGCGAGAGTCCCTTATGTAATTTTTAAGATGGTGAATATATATATATATATATATATATATAATTCATACTTAGTTTTGCTAGGGCCCATTTTAGAAATCTCTTCCTGACCTGACGCTGTGAGGCATACAGGATTCGAGAAAGAAAGAAGAAAGAAAGGAAGTTTTGCTTACTTTTGCTTCAGGTTTTTTGGTGTATCAGAGTTTTAAAAAATATCAATTATTGTTGATTGCATATTTCAGGACAATACAATCAGAATTGGAGATGACCTGAACAAACTGAACAAGATGATATGTGATACAGTTTATGAACTACTTCGTGTGTTCATAAATAGTGCAGTCAATGAGTACAAGCTTCTGGAGATTATGTACACAGAGGAGCAGAGGATAGGTGACCCAGAAAGTGAGCATCATTTTGTAGTTTTTTTATACTGCTGAACTTGCAATGTTGCTCATTTTCTTCAGCTGTGTGGTGCCAGAGTCCGCAAGTTAAGCAAAGAATAGTACCACTGTGACCTACAAGTAAGAAAAAAAGTAAAGGAACCCTTTTATACTTTGTGGTATATAGGGCAATATAGTGTTAGACCTGTATTTTTCATTGACCATCGGCACACGATGGGTGATGTGGTCAGCACCATGCCGGCCGCCTTTACTTTCCCAGAGCATGTCTGGTACCCAGTTGAGACTGGGTCGACCTGAGAGCCGCCGCGGTCGGGAAAAATTCCACACGCACTACGGGAATTGAACCCAGACCACCAGCCTTGAGAAGCGAGTTCACTAACAACTACGCTATTATGGCTCTCATGACCTACAAGGCATGTCGTAAAAGGCGACTGATGTAGGACCTCGGGAAGCTACCCTAGTAAATAAAAAGCGGTGCAGAAATCAGATGTGCTGGTCTACTTGTAGATGCATAACTGGCACAACATAAATCGCTTTTAGGTTCAGATTACATACAAGTCACAAAGAGTGGTTAACAAGTGTCGTATGGAGCGTTCGAAGAAGAAGAAGCTAATTTTCTTGTTTTGATATGATTTAATTTTGAAACAAAGGGAAGTAAATATGTTATGTTATTTGATCGTCATCATGGCACATTGGACATTCCCATAGGTACTCCATCCTTCACTGCAGCAGCCATCCCAAAATCATCTGACCGTAAACGTGAGAAGTTGATAAGCATATCTTCTCTCTCTACCACAAAGATAACACTGTCTGGCATGTTCATACCTAACTCCTAATTCTCACAATCCGTCCAGTGTCTAACATTTTAGGTGACCAAACCATTTTGTTTGTTGTCTTCTAAAAATGTTGAATGCAGGTGTGATCAAATGACATTTCTAATGTTCTCGTTTCTCAATCTTTCCCTAAGAATCTATATTTGGTAGTAATCTTGTCATTGCTAGTAATTTGGTCAGTAATCTGGCCACATAATGAGGCAAGCACTATCTGCGCACATAAGCAGATTACCAACAGGCAGTGCACCACAGAGAACAATGCTGCTCCGATACTGTGGATACAAAGCAAAAGGCCGGCCACGGAAAAGGTGGACCTCAGAGATAACAGAAGCGACGAAAAACACTATTTATGAAGCACACACAAAAGCCCATGCTAGAAAACTCGTCTTACCCTGAAGCTTTGAGGCAAATCAGGATTCTAGAAGAGAAAGAAAGATAAGATGCATAGAGAGGCTTGCTCCAGGTGTCTCCTTTTCGACCTGACGCTGAAATGCAAACAGGATTAGAAAGATAGATAGATAGATAGATAGATAGATGACTGGTCAATGAATAAACAATTTGCTTACAATTTCAGACAAGAAAACTTTACAGACAGCTCACACAGTCACTGCTATCAGCACTCTAATAGAGAGTGGAGAACCAGATCGAAGTCCATTGCCTGAGGACCTCATGTCTCAAGAAAATTACATGACCTGTTGCCTGGCACTTTTTGAAGATTTTAAAGGCAAAATGATAGATGCTTTGATCAAGAGTGTTAGAGCTTCTCTTGCAGCCATGAGGAAGAGATTTCTGCAGGGTATAACTTTTTAAAGCTTGAATACTTTCAGATTAAATTTATCATCCAAGCGAATATATTGAATTTAATAGTCTTCTGATGTCATTTGTGTATTGCCGGATCCACAATGGAATCAAAGAATAGTAACACTGTGATCTACTAGGCATGTCATAAGAGACAACTAAGGTAGGGTTCTGAGTTGGACTGGCTACCCTATCTGGTAGAAAGACTGGCTACCCCATCTTTAATTACAAAATCAAAGCAACCATAAACAAGTCTAACTTGGCATGAGTTGGTTGAGAGCTTATGTCCCAAATTGAGTTAAAACTGCACAAGAGAAGGAGTCTTTTGTTGTTGCTACGTGTTACATATTACAACACATTTTGATTAGTATGTTTCACTAGGTGTCCGTGGCTCAAGGAGCAAAGAATAGTAACACTGTGACCTACAAGATATGTCTTAAAGGCTGACTGAGGTAGGGGTCTAGGTAAGCTACCCTACTAAATAAAAGTATAACAAAATCGAATGTGCTGGCCTACTTGTAGGTGCATAACTGGCACAACATACAATTGCTCTTAGACTCAGATCACATGCAAATTACCAAGAGTGGTTTAACAATTGATCGATATGAAGCGCTCAAGAAGAAGAATGTTAGTATGTTTAACCCTTTGCCTCTCTGAGCGATATACTGGTTCGCTGTTTTTTCAAATTATGCAGAACCAGTATAACTGCAAATTCAATAAACATTGTAGTATAAATGTGTCAACAGAAAACAATACTACAGTTTTACAAAATAATAAACAGTGAGTATTAAACAGCAACGTTTGCCTAAAAGGCCTTTATCAGCAAACAATACAACAAGAATGACGTAATTTCGAGAACACTACAAATGGACGATTACATGTGGAAACATAAACCTATCTATAAATGTGTCAGGAGTTAGAAAACATTACGCAGTAAAAGGGCTAAAATAGGCAAACAGGCCTGTGTTTAGTATTAATGAAAACATTTTACAGTTCTCTCTCTCTCTCTATCGCTATCACCGCCAGACCGATGTACCAGATCTCCCCATAAATTCTATTCATGTGGAAATCTGATTCATGCAGCGTTAGCATTGGTGTGTTTTACGTCACATCTTCAGCACCATTTGGAGCTCTGGTGCTTATCCTTCGCGATGTGTCCGGTTTCAGCCAGCCTTTACTTGGTTCGCTCTCCGTTCTGTAGCCATCTAGTGTTTTTACAGTGGGGGTAGCTAGCCCCACACCCAACCTCCTTAGTCACCTCTTACGTCATGCGTGGCAGCTAACAGGGTTCTATTCTTTACACCCTAATTTGGGCGCCGGTAACCACTCGGACATTTTACAGTTCTAATATTGTGGAATGGCAAAACTTAACAAAGGTGACTTAATGGATCTCTTGATTGATCAGAGTGCCACATCTCAGTATCCTTATTTGTTTTGCTCATATGTTTAGATTTATTCCTATTTCTGCTTCATAGCTAATGCACTCTATCTTAGATGGCCCAGTTAGATGAGCACAGATGATCTGAGCCAGTACATTTAAATAGATAATTCATATAACTTTTTATATTTATATCCGTGGTAGTTCTTTTCAAAGTGAACCACAGAGATAACAGAGGCAGTGAAAAGCACTATTTATGAAGCGCACACAAAAGCCTGTTCTAGAAATCTCTTCTTATCCTGATGCTGTGAGGCAAAACAATATTAGAGAAAAGAAAAAAAGAAGAAAATACTTTTTACATATTTTTCTTGAACTGGCATTTACACTCAAAAGTGTAAATTACTTTTTAAAATCCAGCAAGAATCATGATAACTTAACATCCATTCTCAGAATCCAACGCTCAACTAGTACTACACTTGAGGATGATTCAAAGTTGTCTGGACCATTCTTCTCTGTAGATATTGAACTCAATATCCCTAATGTGGTAAGTGCTGGTCTTTTGTGTGAAGTCTTAATAATAATTAGAGTGTTAATAGTTCATTCACATCCAGCGTTCCGTGCCATCTTGACCAGAAGTCTTGATAGAAGAAACCTAGTCACAACATAGATGAAGTGCCTATACAGAGTTTGGAGTTACCCATTGTATGGGTAGAGCTGATTGCCTGAGGGGAAGAGTGAGGAGTGTGTTTAATAAGCGAGCCACAGGAACTATCAGTATGCATACCCTTCGATATATGTTGGGAGACTAAGCACCTATGGGTCTGCCCGGAGTGCAATGACATCAGTTTAGTAACCAATAACCAAACCTACACAGAATGCTAGAGGTATCAAGAAGAGGTTGGCGTCTGTGGCCTAGGGGATAGTGACTCAGACTATTAACCCTGATGTTCTGAGTTCGGATCACACTGCGGACAGTTTGGTTGCAAATTGTTTCGCATGGATTTTTACAAAAGGACGATAGAACCACCCGTTCAGAAATCAATGGCAAACTACTGAACGTAATAATGCCTAGAAAAATCACAAGCAGCGTTAAAAGCTGGGGTTGATTCGCAAAGTCCTGTAAAGGATGTGCAATTATTTTTATTTTTTTATCAAGAAGAGACCGATTTAGAAATGAAGGCATCAGGAAAAAAGTGAGTATAACATCAGTACTGAATTTCATGAAAAAAGAACAAATTAAATGGTTCAGCCACATAAATAGATTACCAACAGACAGTGCACCTCAAAAAGCAATGTTACTCTGATACAATGGACATTGTGGGAAAAATACTACTTATGAATGTACACAGAAGCCTGTTCTAGAAATTTCTTATACTGGCGCTGCAAGCCACAACAGGATTAAAGAAAATAAAGTGATAATCGTCACTTTCATTTTGAGGTAAGACAGAATACAACAGAGAGAGAAAATTGCTGGACAATCTGGCTTCATGGCATGGAAAAGTGTCAACATCTGGACAAAGTCAGTACTAAAGACAGCTTTTTGCAAAGATCCATGATTTCCTACGCCAGTCGACACCGCACTATGATGATGATGATTGAAAATTTACGACCTCTTTATTATTATGTGATTTTTTTATTATTTGACTTTGATGTACCTGTGTTGAATGTTTTGCCCAATTCTTGAAGACTCGCCTTTTTTTTTCTTTTATCTTCATTCTCAGCCATTAAGGGCTCATGCTACAGGATTTCTCAACTTTCTTATCTCTCAGTAAAATTAGGTGATACATAATAGTTACTACTAGGTTGGTCTCAAATGAAAATTTATATATCTTTTGCATTAATAAATTATTGGGTTGCCATGGAAACAGCAGCCATCTTGGATTGTAAACAATGTCGTACGGTCTCCAAGCATAGTGAAATAAATAACAATAGCAATTTTTTTTGACTGCACAGCCTAAATATACCAATATTCTGGCCCGCTGAGAACTTAAAATTGTTCTGTAACGTGTAACTGATCTCTGGGAATGCAACGAATAAGACCTACCCAATTCACTGAAAAAAATAGGGCCCACTGGCTCATAAAAAAAGAATTCATATAAATTTATTTGCTTGAGAAAGGTGGATTTTCTGTTGTCTAGTCCCTTCAATATTAATAGACATATATCAGGGCCAAATCTCATATTGCTATCTTAAAGATTTCACATTAACAAAATTTACAAATGGGAGAAAATTTTAAAAATTTAATGTGAATTCAGTCTAAATTGTCATAGAAATCGTTCATTATAGCATACAGTCATTGCCTAGACTAATTAAATCTAAAATATTTGTTAGTACTCAGATCTAGCTTTACAACGATATATAACACGATTTGGTTTATTGAACTTCATATACTGTATCTAGGGACCAAACAAAGACAATTGTAGACATTTTCTATAAAGAATTTTTAGAGGGTAGTGTCGTTCACAAATAATTTTGAAGCATATTTCGTGATCACAAATAAAAATTCTTTGCGTAATTCGATAGTAGAGATGCAATACTAACATAATATGATGAATTTCAAAAATCGATATCTGGAGGCTAAATGACCCAATCGTCTGTAGCATTGTGCCTTAAAGGCTGTACCACAAACAATTACCTCTCGTGACCAAGGTAACTGGTTCACTCCTCGTGGAACCATCAGGATATTTTTCTAAGATCCCCGATCTCAGTGTAGGTGAGATCGAGTTCCTAGTCCTATCAGAGATGGATGATAAAACATAGGTCCCGTGTTAAATTTGAGCATGTAAAAGAACCCTTGGCAGTTCAAAATAGAAAAGAGAAGGCTGGAAACCGCTACTCGGGCAAAATTCATTAGAGAAAAAAGAAATTCCTATAAAATACATTCACCATCTTCAAAATTACATTGGGGACCCCCGCTGGTGCTACGGAATTTGTGCACTGCAGCTTAGATTTTCTCAACAAAGTGCAGTAATGATGGAGCAGTGAACCAATAAGTTGTAGCTATAAATAGTAAAACAAATGTATATATAAATAGTAATTAGGATGATATGTATTAATGATATGGCTGATGCTACAAATAAGAAATAGAAAATTGAAATATTTTGGACATATAAAAAGACACGAAGGGCTGAGAAGACCATCATGGAAGGAGTCATACCGGCAAAGAGAAGAAGAGAGAGACCACGGAGAAGATGGATTCAGGATGTAACAGATGGTTAGAACATGACGGCTGCAGAGGCAGGACATCTGGCATATGTTCAAGTAGTAGCATGTCCCTTGCGGAACGTTGCATTCATCACAGTCCTCCTGAAAAGCTCTCTGTCTCTTGAAAGTTCTCCTACCTCTTCCAGCATCATGTTCAAGGTTTATTTAATGTCCTGCTGCCATCTTCGTCTTGGTCGTCCCCTGCCTCATTTTTCAGGAACCATGCCCTCCATTATCTTTCTCTCCAGACCACTGGCGTTTAATATTTCAAATATTATATGTGGTCAAAATATTTCATCTTCTGGGACATGATGTTATTTATGAGCCAATGCAGGTATTGTAGGATGTCTGGCCTATGAGAAAGAGAAATTCTGGAGGACTATTGGGGTGGCAAACTTCTGCTCAGGACAAGCTATTTGATGGTGATGATGTATTAATGTGATACCTACTACAAACAACATAAACACAAAATCTTTGAGTGATAACAAATTCTTGTCATAAAACAACTATGGTCAAAACTCAGTAAAGTTCATGGTATGAAAAGAGTTAAAGATGCAGTCATGAAACAAAATATGTTCATATCTCCTTCAACAGGTGTCTAACCCAAAGGTTGACAAACTTGTCACTGCTTTAAATAAAGCAGTGACTCTTATACTTGAAGTGGGAAAAAGAGTTGAAATCTGGGACCAGCCCAATCCAGCAATCTTTACCAAACTTGGGATTACACCTGACAAAGATAGCGATGATGGTAAGTAGCTGGCTAATAGTGAGAGATAGTGTCTTCTGTAGAAGTTACAGAATGGTAAACATTCATATTAGTGTGTAGTATGTTTTCTCAGTGACTCAATGAGTATGCTCATGAAAATTGATACAGGCTGGGCTCAAAGACAATGGTTGGAGTCGCTGAAGAAGTCTAGACTGTCAAAAACAAGTTTTATTTTTGTGCCAGGGCATTAGGTGTAAGGGGAACTGAACGTGCCGATACTTGCAGGTGTGGTTGCTATAAAATGAGGAATGGACTAGGCTGATATTCTGAATTCCTTATGGGAGAGAGGTCATGTAAATGATTAAAGTAATAGTGGTGAATAGCTGTGAAGTTTGTGCTTTGTGTAGTACTCTAGACAGGTGGCGTGCCATTTCTGCAGAGAGGGGCTGAGGCATATAGGGTAAAACTCCCTGCAATGAAGTCAATCCTTTGGCTTTAGATCCTTTTTAGAGACTGCAAAGCGAACACATTCTTTTTAATTTACAAAACAAAGACTCTTACAAACTGACTACACAACTGGTTCTTTACAATGAATGCATTAATACATCAGTATCTTTAATTATAATGTTGTTTTCTTTGCAAACATCATCAACTTGTGTTAACAATAAAATATTTAACATTTTCTTGTAATACTTGCACAAAATGTATTTTTATTTGAGTTGACAGCAAGAAATGTCAATACTTTCTTGTAACCCTCACATTTATCTATCATGAATTTGAGTTAACAGCAAGAAATGTTAACATTTTCTTCTAATTCGTACACAGCGTTAATTCTCAAAAAGAACTGTTACAAAATTATGTGTGAGAACAAAGATGTGATAAAGTACTCCAATTTGGGAGTTGTTGCCTCACCACTTGGGGAAGAAATCAAGAAAGCTCTTAAAAGATTCTCAGAATTTTCATATATATGGACAGCAGACAGAGATGCAATAATTAAGGTAAGTAATGTATAGCATAAATAAATACAACATAGATGTAATAAGGCAAACCAGAATATTGGTCAAATGTCACCAAATGCTGAAAAACAAGCATGTAACAATGGACACCAAGACAGTTTTAAAAAATACAGTGCTATTGTTGTCAGACAGATAAATGAGAAAAGAAGAATCCAAATGGCAGAGATGAAGTGTTTACGACGAATTTGAAATGTTACAACAAGAGATAAGATCCGAAATTTCACAATACTTCAATTTTCTCATTCTTCTTTGTAGCATCATCCAGTTTTCATTGATTATAAGTTCTTTCTAGATAGATCTATTTGTTCTCTTTTCTATCCATGATATACAGAGGACTCTTCTATAACACTTATATTCAAAAGCACATATATGTCCCACCTCTGCAGCCGTCATGTTCAAACCATCAGTTACATCCTGAATCCATTTTCTCTGTGGTCTTCCTCTTCTTCTCTTTGCCGGTATGCCTCTTTCCATGATGGTCTTCTCCAGTCCTTCATGTCTTTTTATATGTCCAAAATATCTCAATTTTCTGAAATATTACTGAATCATAAAGTACAGAAAAAAGTTGGAGAACTATTTTCTTGTTAAAATCACAATTTTCACAAGTGCTTGATGTAAAATCAATTGTTGTTCATTTCAGGATCATCAGAATTGCACATCGGACATGTCTATAATTACTCTCATATCCTCCTAAGCATGTCTTTCAGTTGATTTAGAACTAATGTGTTTAATGGGATTTGTGAAAAAGGTCCTTCTCATCATGCAATGTGTCATTACTTCGATCATCAGAATTGCACATCGGACATGTCTATAATTACTCTCATCTCCTCCTAAGCATGTCTTTCAGTGTGTTTAGACTAAAGTGTTTAATGGGATTTGTGAAATGGTTCTCTCATCATGCAATGTGTCATTACTTTGATCAAATAACATAACACAACACTCAAACAAGCTCAGAGCGGCTCTCATTCGAAGTGAAGAGACACTCGGAATCTGTTCAACCGTACTGAGTCCACCCGTTGCGGCACTGCTGGGTAGAAGGAAAAAAAACTGTCCTTTTGCAGAACATCACTCCCATCTCAGCCCACACGAAAAGACTCAATCTTTAAATTGTACAGTAATCAATTTTGTTTTTCCTTTAGGAGTTTTTAACTACAAATCCAGATGTGTACGAGTTCAAGGAACAGTTTCAAATTTTGAAGCAGAACGAAGAAGATGTCGCTAATATTGAACCAACCATTGTCATTGGAGCTGTATCACTCAATACAGGTGCTAATCACTAACACACAATCACAATTTATCTCCATACATGTAGAGGTTTTCAATGTATTTTTTGGTTCTTTCTGATGACCTGCTTAAGTAATAGTAACTTTATCAATTCCTTGCATTAGTTTTTTTAACAGTATGTTTTGCATTACTCTCTCTCTCTCTCGCTCTCCCTTTCTCTCCCTTTCTCTCTCCTTCTCTCTCTCTTCCTCTCTCTCTCATTATCTCTCTAGCCTGTGATGCCCCTGGTGATTAGGACAGCAACAAATTCCCACTATTTTTCTCTATTCTTGGTTTTCCTATTATTGTGTTCTTGCTGTTATTCATTTCTTTCAGTTTTTGTTCTACTGTTCTCCTCCGGTTGTTTTGGGTCTTCCATGATTTCTTTTACCCTCTGGTGTCCATCTCAGTGCAGTTTTCATGTCAGAGTTAGTCTCATTGGGTATCATATGTCCGATCCACCTCCAACGTCTCTTCTGGCTGATAGTGCTCATATTCTCATGTTGGTACTGTGCAAGCAGTTCTTGGTTATAGATAGTATTTGGCAGGAACATATGTAAAGTCTTTTGTCCAAAACATGTAGTCCAACCGCAAAATGTGTGCACACTAAATAGTCTTTTTTTTTTACCCAAGTTGGCCGAGAACCCCCAGAATTAGTACATCACTTGGTTGCTAACAAAGCTTGTTATCGACTTAGTTATCGGCGGCCTGCTTGGTTGTTAAGTTAATCAAAATTAATTATAGCTTGATTAAATCAGTTTCAATTACTATCATGATTAATTATTGCCAAAAATTAATCTTAGAGTACTTAGTAGTTAAATTAGTCTCAGGTATAATCTTATAGCGTTCTTGGTTGTTAAATTAGTATCACGCCCGTGTGGTGATGGGGTCCGCATGGGTTAGCAAAAAATAGTACCACTGCAACCTACAATGCATGTCATAAGAGGCGACTGATGTAGGCCCTAGGGATGCTACCCTAGTAAATAAAAGCAGCGCAGAAATCGGATGTGCTGGCCTACTTGTGGCGCATAACTGGCACAATGTACAATCGCTCTTAGGCTTAGATCACATACAAATCACACAGAGTGGTTGACAAGTGGTTGATATAGAGCATTTGAAAAAGAAAAATTAGTATCATTTAGTCTAAGGTTTTGGTGGTTAAAAAACAAATTATTGTTCAAGTAGTATTATTTCTAACACTATTATTACAATATTGTTTCAGAACCTTTGAAGCTTGCGTTACAGGTAGAGCTGGCAGAATGGAAGAGAGCTTATGGTATGGAGCTTAATAACATTATGAGGACTAGAGTGCATGAAATGACAGAATACACAGCCAACCAGACAAAAACTCTTGGGAAACCAGTTAAGGATCTAGATGATGTTCGCATAGCTATGTCTGCTTTAACATCTGTCAAAGACAACTACATCCGGCTAGATGAAGAAATGACACCTATTGAAGTGAGTTTATGATGCACATTTCTTTAGAAAAAAGATACACAAATCATGAAATTTTGTCATTTCCACAGAGAATAGTAATTGACAAAGTCCATTATATCCCTCTTGCCGTTATACATTACATTTAGCCCGCTAGTAATTTCTCTATGCCTCTCTGTCCTGGGCAACTTGCTCAATCTCTTCTATGGAATTGAGTCCGATATTTCTCACCTCTCTCAGTAGAACTCCATTTGTCTGTATGTTGAGCACCATATGTCTGTATGTTTAGCTCCATATGTCTGTACGTTTAGCTCCATATGTCTGTAGTTTGAGCTCCATATGTCTGTATGTTTAGCTCCATATGTCTGTACGTTTAGCTCCATATATCTGTACGTTGAGCTCCATATGTCTGTATGTTGAGCTCCATATGTCTGTATGTTGAGCTCCATATGTCTGTATGTTGAGCTCCATATGTCTGTATGTTGAGCTCCATATGTCTGTATGTTGAGCTCCATATGTCTGTATGTTGAGCTCCATATGTCTGTATGTTGACTCCATATGTCTGTAGTTTGAGCTCCATATGTCTGTATGTTGAGCTCCATATGTCTGTATGTTGAGCTCCATTTGTCTGTAGTTGAGCTCCATATGTCTGTATGTTGAGCTCCATATGTCTGTATGTTGAGCACCATATGTCTGTACGTTGAGCTCTATATGTCTGTAAGTTGAGCTCCATATGTCTGTAAGTTGAGCTCCATTTGTCTGTATGTTGAGCTCCATATGTCTGTACGTTTATCTCCATATGTCTGTATGTTTAGCTCCATATGTCTGTATGTTGAGCTCCATATGTCTGTATGTTGAGCTCCATTTCTCTGTGTTGAGCTCCATATTCTGTATGTTGAGCTCCATATGTCTGTTGTTGAGCACCATATGTCTGTAGTTGAGCTCTATATGTCTGTATGTTGAGCTCCATATGTCTGTATGTTGAGCTCCATTTGTCTGTATGTTGAGCACCATATATCTGTATGTTGAGCTCCATATTCTATATGTTGAGTTTCATATGTCTGTATAAAGAGCTCTAATGCTACAGTAGTTGAAGCTCCATATGTCTGTAGTTGAGTCCCAATGCGATTTGAGCTCATATCATCACCATATATCTGTGTTGAGTCATATATCTTTGTCACTCCATATGTCTATGTTAGCATATGTCTGTATTTGAGCTCCAATGTCTGTATGTTGAGCTCCATGTCTTATGTTGAGCTCCATATGTCTGTCATCTTGGCTCCATAGTCTGTTCTTGCTCCATATGTCTGCACGTTTATCTCCATATCATGTCGTTTAGCTCCTTATGTCTTTTTGAGCTCCATATATCTGTATTTGCTCATTTGTCTGTGTGAGCTCCATGATGTCTGTATGTTGGCTCTATGTCTGTATGTAGATCCTAGTCTGTCGTTGCTCATATGTCTGTAGTTGAGCTCCATATGTCTGTAAGTTGAGCTCCCTTTGTCTTATGTTGAGCTCCATAGTCTACATTATCTCCAATATGTCTATGTTTAAGCTCATTGCTGTATTGAGCTCTATGTTGAATGTTGAGCTCATTTTGCGTGAGCTCCAATGTCTTATGTTGGCTCATATGTCTGTTTTTAAACACAATGTATGTACGTTAGTTCTATATGCTTGTAAGCTCCTTGTCTAATATGTGAAACTCCATTTGTCTGTATTTGGCCCTATATACATATTTAGCTCATATATCTATATTTTTACATACTTACTATTGCTCATATGTCTGTATTTGAGCTCCATATGTCATGTGAGTCCTTTTTGTATATCATAATATCTGTGAATGAGGCATATATCTGTATGTTATCCAATACGTATGTTGACTCCATATGTCATTTGAGCTCCATATTCTGTAAATTAGCTCCAATGTCTGTATGTTGAGCTCCATAGTCGTATGATTGAGCCCATATCGTATGTTAACTCCATTTGTCATGTTGACTCCATAATCGTAGCAGTTGAGCTCCATATGTCTAAGTTGAAGCTATATTCTGATGTTGAGCTCCATAATCTGTATGTTGAGATATAAAATCTGTATGTTGAGCTCCATTATATGACGTTAGCCATATGTCTGTACTTGAGTCCCTATGTCTATGTTGAGCTCAATGTCGTATGTTAGCTCCATATGTCTGAGTTGAGCTCCATTGTTATTGTTAGCACAATGTCTGTATTGAGCTCCATTGTCTGTATGTTGAGTCCATATGTCTCATGTTGAGCTCCAATGTCGTATGTTGAGTCCATATATCTGACGTTGAGCTCCATATATCTGTGTTGAAGCTCCATTGTCTTGCTTGAGCTCCAATGTCTTACGTTGTACATATTTCTGTCGTTGGCACCATATTTCTGAATTGAGCACCAATTTCTGTCGATTGAACACATATTTTGTCGTTGAGCTCCATATGTCTGTATTTGAGAACCATATGTCTGTATGTTGAGCTCCATATGTCGTCGTTGAGCTCCATATGTCTGTACGTTGAGCTCCATATGTCTGTACATTGAGCTCCATATGTCTGTATGTTGAGCACCATATGTCTGTATGTTGAGCACCATATGTCTGTATGTTGAGCTCCATATGTCTGTATGTTGAGCTCCATATGTCTGTATGTTGAGCTCCATTTGTCTGTATGTTGAGCACCATATGTCTGTATGTTGAGCTCCATATGTCTGTATGTTGAGCACCATATGTCTGTATGTTGAGCTCCATATGTCTGTATGTTGAGCTCCATATGTCTGTATGTTGAGCTCCATATGTCTGTATGTTGAGCTCCATATGTCTGTATGTTGAGCACCATATGTCTGTATGTTGAGCTCCATATGTCTGTATGTTGAGCTCCATATAGCTTTGTATCAAACAAGCTCTTTAATGCTACAGTAGGTCTGAAAATCCACAGCTTAAAATTCAGGTCAACCTGCGGATTCATCATCATCATCATCAAATAGCTTGTCCTGAGCAGAACTTTGCCACCCCAACAGTCCTATAGAATGTCTCTCTCTCATAGACCAGATGTCCCCCCCGCCTTTGCAGCCATCACGTTCAAACCATCAGTTACATCCTGAATCCATCTTCTCCATGGTCTTTCTCTTCTTCTATTTGCCGGTGTGCCTCCTTCCATGAGGGTCTTCTCCAGTCCTTCGTGTCTTTTTGTATGTCCAAAATATCTAAGTTTTCTCTTTTTTATTTGTAGCATCAGCCAGTTTTCTTTGATTTTGTGTTCTTTCTGGATAGATCTATTTGTTCTCTTCTCTGTCCATGATATACAAAGGACTCTTCTGTAACATTTAAGTCCTGAAGATTCACATTATAAAAATAAGCAATTTTAAAGTATTCACTTGCTTTAGAGAGTTCTAATGATAATGTTACAGAATTTGCTAAATTTATATGTTTGTCTTTTTTATCAATAATAAAAAAAAAATGATAAAATTGTTCATTGCTATGAAAGTTTTAAAAAAATTAGTAAGCACGCTGTATTTTGTGATAAACAAATTATCATAAATTATATTTTTTTCCTCACCTTCACTCATTCTTATATTTGAATTTAAAAGACTGTATGCAGAGTCCTCTATAACAGAATATCAGGAAAGAAGGCAAGAGAAAGTTCATGCAAAAGATGGTTATATAGCAGAGCAGAATCCTGTCAAAAAGCAAAAATAACTATCACTCAAGCCACTAGAGCAGCAAAAAACAAAAACATAAAAACCACATCACTGGACATCAACCCGGTAGCAGTATGATGATCAAAGAACAAAAGAAGAAGATATTTGAATTTTAAAATGACTGCCTGAGAATATGGAAAATCTAGAAATTTGTCCCTCTGTATCCATGATTAATTTTGATATTCAGACTTCTACTGTATAGTCAATCATTGTAGAAATATTGAGGGAAGCTGCATTGGTTATTGGTTACTAAACTGACGTCATTGCACTCTGGGCAGATCCATAGGTGCTCAGTGTCCCCCAACAGATATAGAATAGTATGTATACTGATGGTTCCTGTGGCTCGCTGGTTAAACACACTTCTCACTCTGCCCCTCAGGCATCCAGCTATACTTGTACAATGTGTAATTTCAAATTACCTAAATCGCTGGATCGATTCAACATCTATTTTAGTGTCTTTATCCAACATGCAGTCGTGAAGAGACCAAAGAACATCCCCCTTTTCCATCATCAACTCCTGGACAATCGATGCTGTTGATGCAAGCCTGCCCGCTTTCTCATTGCCACAAACACCCGCATGCCCAGAACAGTAGATGCATGTAAACCTCTGGAGGTTAGAAACTTTTATAGATGACATCCACTCATACCAAAATCTGCCCTTTGAAAGCTGCAACTCCCAAAAACAAGCTATTTTCAACAATGCTAAAATAAACGTATCAAACAATAATTATAAATAATTAACAATGTTTCAAATTGTTGTCTTATTTTCAGGAAGCGTATGCCTTGATTGCAAACTTAGAAGTAACCGTCCCTAAAGAGGAAACGGATAAGGCTGATTCACTTCGTTATGCCTATGAAAAAATGCTGGAACAATGTGTACGTTGAATTTATTATTTCTTTTTAACATACTTGCTACCTTATAGAAATTATTGATATAAGGGAAGACTGCTGTAAACTATGTAGCAATAGCGAAAAACGTAAAAATAAAGTACTGTAGTTTTACAAAATAAAAAAACTATAACAATACACAGCAACGTTTCAACAAAAAGCCTTATGAAGTAAAGGATACAACTGAAGTAAAGAATTTCATTTTTACATGGCACAGAACATATAGAATCAGACAATAGTAATGGGAAATATAAATACACAAAAAACAAACAAGGCCATTTTATTGAAACGTCGCTGTTATTATTTTTGTATTTTGTAAAACTAGAGTATTTTGTTTTAACATGCTTCACCCTACCTTATAGAAATCATATTTCTCTAATAAGAACTTTTGTAGACATACTTCAAATTTTAAAATGTCTTTACTTGAACTTCTTCTTCTACTTTGAACGCTCTATATCGACCACTCTTTGTGATTTGTATGTGATCTTAGTCAAAGAGCGATTGTGCATTGTGCCAGTTATCCACCCACAAGTAGGCCAGCACATCTGATTTCTGCTATGCTTTTATTTACTAGGGTAGCTTCTCTAGGCTCCTACCTCAGTTGCCTCTTACGACATGCCTTGTAGGTCCAGTGTTACTATTCTTTGCTCCTTGTGAGCCCTGACTAACACAGGCGGTCTTTACTTGATAAATTTTAACAAAGTGGTTTTAATGACTTTGAAATAAAAATTTAGAGACTTGCACAGTTTCTGAATAACTAGAGTGCTTGCAAAGTTATTAAAAATGATGGATGCATTTAGCGGCAAAGAGTTAGCGGAAGCACATTTTCGTTAAACAAGTATAATATTTCTGAGAGTTGAAATTTTGATAATTATTACAAATTTTGTTTTGTCCAAATATACGGCGTAAAAATATATGTTCTTGTCGTACTGTTATGAACTCTGTGTCTGGATATTATTGCAGAGCCAGGTGACTGACACGCTAATGGAAGTTCAACCTACTTTCAAAGGGACCTCACTGAACCCGTAACACAGCTCACTCAAGACATAGGCACGTTTGTTTCTCAATATGACCAGGTACAAACTTTTGTGTTTGACAGCTAGTTCCTTAAACCTTAGAACCCAAGATCCAGATATTAGCTATGGAATGTAAACATCTCCAGTTATCCCTATATTTTAGTCTCACAAGACTCCATCGTTATTTGTAGGTGATTGAAAATAAATTGTGTACAAATTTGATGTGAAACACAACCAAAGTGTTCTATATGGTTTAGTAAGATGGCAGACGCGTTGTGTGATATTTTGCATGTTTATAAGGTAATTGTTTACGTATATTCACGGTGAAAAGATGTGCTGAATATTTTGGAAATCTCTCTCTCGCAATCACCACCAGACCAATGTACCAGATTTTCCCATAAATTCTACCACTGGAAATCTGATTCATGCATCCGTAGCATTGGTGTGTTTATGTCACATCTTGAGCGCCATTTGGAGCTCTGGTGCTTATCCTTCTGCAATGTGTCCGTTTTAGCCAGCGTTTTCTGGATTCACTCTCTTCAGCCGACCTGCAAGGTTGATTTTCTGTTTGGGTTCACTCCCATAGCTTTTGCCTCTCCCGAGGCTCCCACAAGGCAGTGGGGCTATTTGTCCATAGCTGCGGGTCTGGATCTTGGATATCAGGATAAATCCATTCATATCACAAGTCTGGGGGTGGGGCAGATCTCCACCAGATTTTTTCAGGTTAATCCCCAAAGACAAATAAATTTTAAAAAATAATTTAAAAAAAACCAACCTGACCTAGGGAAGTACATCTCCCTAGGCGAGCCATTGCCCTGTTAGCCTTTGACCTCACGGTCAAAGTTTCCTGGTCTACACCACTGGGAGGTGGGAGTTGACTTGCATGTTCTGAGGGTCATCAATTTTCACTTTTCGCCCTTCCTGAGAGAGACTAGCCGATCCCAACCCTGCTGAATGCAGGGCTATGCTCAGGACACACCTTGTAGACCATTTTGGAAAGTCATTCTAAAAGGATAACGACAGAGCAAGTTATTGAACTTATTTTGAATGAGTGAGTAAAAGAGTTGGCCCTCCTGCATCCTGCACACAAAGGAATAGAAATGAGAAGTAACAGGCACTTCATACACCAAGGTCTGAAAAGGCTACGGAAAATTTTATTTATTCATATTAAAGAATACTGTATTAGACCTGCATTTGTTTCACGACTGCCAGCTGCCTTTACTTCCAAGTATTTCTCTGGTACCTTTTTGAGGCTGTGTCCACCTGAGAGCCATATGGTTGAAAAATCCCAATCCTACTGTGAATTGATCCTAACACTGTGCGCCTAAGAAGCAAGTAGACTAACCACCATGCTACCACAGCTCTCAAAGATGTAGTAAAGAAAGTATAATATATATATATATATAACGTCTCTAGAAGGAGAATGGTTTTGTTATATATATTTCCAACAATACAATGTTTTTGAAATATTTATTTCCTGAGGCTGCATTAAACTTTTGTTGGAAATTGCTACAGAAGGTTGCTATAACAAATATTAAATTGAAATATATGTAGATAATTTCACTGGCAACATCATTATCATTTGCAGTGTCAATGATATTTACAATTTTATTCATTACAAACTTTTGTTTCTGTTCTTCTTTACCATTTATTTTGTTGCCTGTTTTTAGTTGTTGTTGTTCAGCAGAAGAACAGTTTCTCACTTTCTTATTTCCTCTATCTCTGTTCTGCAGTTTTTCTTGCTACCACAATATGTTACGAATATGATATATATATATATATATAATCATCATCATCAAATAGCTTGTCCTGAGAAGAACTTTGCCATCCCAACAGTCCTTCGGAATTTTCTCTCTCATAGGCCAGATGTCCTGCCTCTGCAGCGGTCATGTTCAAACCATCAGTTACATCCTGAGTCTATCGTTTCCATCGTCTTCCTCTTCTTCTCTTTGCCGGTATGCCTCCTTTCATGATGGTATATATATATATAAACTATCTAAATAACTGTCTTTACTGCCTGTAATACGCTTTTTATGACGGAGTAGGACAGGGGGACATGAGCCTGGGGAATTCAATGACCACATGGCTAGTACAGTCGCTACAAAACTGTTCAGGCTAGGATATTTTCTTTACACTCCCAACAGAAAAAACTTCTTCGCCTTACTGGGATTGAATCCGGGTCACCCAAAGGGGAGCTCACGTTCTAATTCATTTGGCAAGACACTTCACTATATATATAAAATAATACATAATGTAATACACAGACAATGTCTATTAGTTTTTATAAATTTGTTACACTATTTGAATTCCAGAAAGGACCCATGGAGCCTAACATTCCTCCTGCTGTAGCCAATGAGAGAGTACAAAACTTCCAGGCAGGTTTTTTGGTTGTGTATCTATTCTTAGTCCTTGCCAGTAATGCACTTCTAATTCTTCTGTATATATTAGAAACGTAAAAGGAATCATCATCAAGTTTGCTTGTCCCTTCCAGAACCTGGCTCCCATGACCAACAGTCCTGAAAAATTCTCTGTTCTGTACAAGTTGACCGGCGTCAGCAGCAGTCATTCTCAGATCATCAATGACATCTTGCACCCATCGTCTTCTAGGTCTTTCTCTCATTCTTCTCCCAGCCACTATTCCCTCCAATATTATCTTCTCCAAGCACTCATGTCATTTGATGTGTCCGAAATATTTAATTTTCCTTCTTTTTTTATGGCTCTTTAGTAGCCAACTGTCTTTAACATCAAGCTGTTGCAGAACAGAAGTGTTTGTTCTTTTCTCTGTCCATGATATTCTAAGTAATTTTCTGAAGCATTTGCATTCAAAAGCATTAATGATCTTCTCCGCCTCTTTGACAATGTTCAGTGTCTCACAACCATATGTTGCCAAGGGAAAAATGCAGGCTCTTAAACACATTAACTACTGAATTTAAAAACACGTTGTTGCCAAAATTAATTTGTGTTCCCATTTTCCATCTTAAAAAATATGTAAATTTCATCCAGTTAAAAAATTTTACCAAACTCCTGATCAGAACAAGATGTAGAGGTAGATAGCTGTGGTGTAGATAAAAGCCAGAAATTAGATCAGAATGCGTTGATATAAACTTGGCAATAATTTTACATGGAACAATGCTTATGCACAGTGTGCAGCATTTGGGTTATTTTAATATACAATCTTGGCATACCCTGCATCTGTTAGTATGGAATGAGTTAATTGTCATGTAATCTTATTGACTATTTGATATGGGAGCGATTTTTCTTAGATGTCATATTTCTGAAACTTGGAGGTGTAATAAATGAGGTTATGTATTAAGGATGTTGTGGGGTGAATTAGGCAATTGTGCATGGAAACAGTCACAAAGCATTTTGTGTTCATTTCTGCATCTGACTTTCCACAAATGAGGAAGAAATTGCTACAACTCCTGCATACTTGGATCTATAAAGGGAATTAACAAGCACTTTTAACCTTTGGTCTGCAAAGGCTGCAGGACATTTCCATTCATTAACGATGTAATTATTATGACTGAACTTGACACTGATCTCTAACTGCTCATAGTTCATATGTATGGATCCAACTTCACTGCAATAGGTCACCCCATAATTGCTCGTCCTGTGCCAACGAAAATCACACAAATGCTAACAACTGTCTCCTGTGTCCTGAACTAATTCAAGAATGAAACAGCCTTGCCAGCTCCGCATAAATGCATATGGCCATTACTAAAGTGTCAACACAACTGTTCTTCACTTGAATTGCAATTCATGTCGAAGGAACATCAATCACGACAAAATCCAGCTTTCTGCACACTCAAAACACTGCATACGGCAGATTGAGTTGTTCCATAACCACTGTCCGCCATTTTCTGAATACCCACAATCACAACAAACGCACGGTTGAACAGCAAAAGCATTCCATGTAACATTCATACCTCACAGCATTGCTCAAGCACTAACTCAGTAGCTCGGCAAACAAAGCCGGAAAATACCCGACCAAACATGGCGGAAATGCGCTAGTAAAGTCGTGTCCAGAATCAAACAGTCCTAATTCTGAATGGCCCTCCTGCATTCTGCCATTGCTGACCAGATCTCTAACTGCAGCGGCTATATTTACATAAGCATTGTACAAGACATCCTTTCTTCTAACATGCTATCAGTACCAAACCTGGATGATGACATCAAATAACAGAAGAAAACTAGTCACATAGATAAAAGTATGAAGAGTATTCAGAGTATCAAGAAAAGAGTGATTTAGAATTAAGACATCAAGAAAATGTGGATGTAACATCATACTAGACTTTATAAACAAACAACAATTAAATTGTTCCATTACATAAGCAGATTACCAAGACTCAAATACAGTTTAATAATTGCAAAGGTCACAAAAGTGGACAACAGAAATAACAGAGGCAGTAACTATACAAACAAACCATTCTAAAAATTACACTATGAGACAAACAGGATTAGCAAAGAAAGAATTGAAATATCTACTTTTCAATTTTTATTCCTCATTTTTCCTTATAGATGCAGTTAGATGACCTCTACACAAGCAACCATCTACTCAAGGTGAAGATTTATTTTCTTCCAAACTGAAGAACCAGAATTGACTAGGAAAGAAAGAGATGACCTCTACAGAAGTTGTATGGTTTGTATACAAATGTCAACATCCATCATTAATGGCTAAGAGCTAGCTGGTCAGAGGTGACTGTAAAAGATCAATGCAGAACTTACTGAGCTTCAAACAGTTTGTGGACTGTAACTGAGTCTAGCTTGATTATGTTACCGGAAAATGTAGATATTGATTAGTTTACAGACTTTCTTCTTCATGTCATTTTCTTTAAACTTATTTTTGTCTTCATCATCACATCATTTGTCCCTTCTGAACTTGGCTGCCATGACAGACAGTCCTGAAAATTCTGCACTCTGAAAAGGTTTGATGATGTCACAGCAGTCATTCTCAGATGCCAATGACATCTTGCACCCATGTCTTTCTTTGGTCTTCCTCTCATTCTTCTTCCAAGCATCATTCCCTCCAAAATAATCTTCTCTTGTCTTTACAGATGAATTAACTGGCTCACAGTGTTTTACTGTAACAACTTAAGATCTTCAGCTCATCTCTAAGTCTCTGTGACTGTTGTTTTCTGTGTTTGTCTGAGCCAAAACAAGAATGAAGTGTCCTCTCCATTTATGCCTATCTTGGACAGCTGAATTGGGGAATGTGCCCATTTTACACAAACCTCTCTCTACTCTACTGTTTCATCCAAAGGAAAGGCAAAGTCCATGTGTTTAAAATGAAACAGGGTTTACAGGGGATGCTAGAAGATATAATGGAATACACATATAACCATCAACTGCCTTAGGGTCCCTCCTTCTGGATTTTGGTTAATTTTTACTCCTCTAGCCTTCTGCACACAAGAACCCATTCTAGAAATCTCTTCTTACCATATTGCTTTGAGGAAAAACAGGATTAGAGAAAAAAAAAAAAGACACATTAAGAAAAGACACAGTGGTCAAATTAATATTTGTTCACTTTTCATATTGCAAGTGTACGGACAAATAAAGCTGTAGATTTTCGACTTTTTAACAAAATTTGATAAATAATGTTGGATAAATTTTGTTAATAAATTAATGTACACACTAAAAAAAATGTGAAAGAATAAATTAAGAACCGGTAATTATTGGAATGCGTTAAAACGTAAATTTAGAGCTAATTTTACAATGAAACAAATCGTGGTATAGCTAACGGCTCATACCAAATGGAATAGGCAATCAGGAGCAAACTGCGACTATTTTGTAGTGGATTTGTTCAATCTCAGAAATAGATTATCATCTTCTTCTTTTGAAATGTTTCTTCTTTCCTGTGGTCTTCATTTCGAAACCTCTCTTGGTTGTCTCTTCTTGATACTCCCAGCATTCTGCTTAGACACTCATCTCTGTCATGATTAGTTTTCTTCTATCGTTTGATGCCAGTGTCCATGTTTGGCAGTGAGTGCACCTAAAGAGCAATGTTGCTCCGATACAATGGGTACAAAGCAAAAGGCCGGCCATGCAAAAGATGGACCTCAGAGATAACAGAGGCGACGAAAGAGACTATCTACGAGCGCATACTAGGCCCGTTTAGAAATCTCTTCTTGACCTGACGCTGTGAGGCATACAGGATTCGAGAAAGAAAGAAAGCATAATGTTGGGAGAATGATTGTGTTGTACAAGGCTCTTTTCATGTTCATGGGGATATGTTTGTATTTCAAAATTGGTGCCGTTTGTCCTATGATTTGATTTATTTTATTGCATCTATGTTGTATTTCGTTAGTTATTCTTTCATTTGCTGAAACAATGCTCCCTATGTATGTAAAGTCTTTGATTTGTTTTAATTGATGTTTGACGATGAAAATATCGGAGGCGTTTGCATCTTTAGCGAACGTCATTATTTCGGTTTTGTTGATGTTTATTCTCATATTGCATTTGTTGTATCTTAATTGGCGTCTGTTAATGAGTTGCTGTATCAGCTCATCTGTTGTTGACATGATTGCCTGATCGTTGGCAAAAATAAATAGATCATTGTTCATTTAAATTGATAATAAAATATGTTTTCACAACTCTTAACAATTTTACAGATGTCGTCGATTACCCAAAGGACTTAAGGACTGGCCAGCATACAATGACTTGAAGAAGAAAATAGATGACTTTAACGAAACTATACCCCTACTGGAATTGATGGCCAACAAATCTATGCAGGGACGCCACTGGCAACGTATTCAGAACGTGGCCAACTACAAATTTGAATTTGATGTGACCTCTGACCAGCCTATGGACAGTGTCATGGAGAATGTTCATCTAAAGGACATTATGAGTGCTCCACTTTTACCTGTGAAAGATGATGTTGAGGTAAGTTACATTACATTTTTTTAAAAATAAGTTAACCCCTTCGACCTTCTGAGCGGAAATACTGGCTCACAGTATTTTCTTAAGCTAACGCAAAGAAAGTATAGTGACTAATTCATTATATATTGTAGTATACTTGCATCCTGAATTAAACAAAAAAAGCACTATACATGCATCCAGGGGTAAACAAAAATATTACAGAGTGAAAGGGTAAAGCAAGATTATGAGTTCCTCATTCTTGATATATGTTTGAGGAAAGAATCAACATTTTTTTTGCTTGCATGCATCTTGTTATAGTTTGTTCCAAAATTTATCAACACACTAAGGTTTAATTTTAATGAAATCTACCTGATATATAACAGTAATTTTGTGCAGGCAATCTTATATACCTCACGACCTTAAAAATTCATGTTTAACTAATTGGTAGGTAGCTTGGTTGCTGCACAGAGTGTTTTTGTTATATAATTTAGCATAAGCACAACAAAATGATAATCAAAGTTTACAATTTACAGTATTATACAAATGGCAGCATTTTTTGCAAAGGTATATCCACATTACATATTAAAGCCCACCTGCCCAGCGTGTTCAGAGCGTGTTGGACAACGGATGACAAGCTCCATGTGAGTGTGGTTCAATTCTGCGGCTGGCAGAAAAGCCACAGGTTCTCCAGATTTACGGTGTTTGTGGCACCAAACCAAAGGGTTACAATGTCCGTGGCACCGAGTCAAAGAGCTAAAAGCTCAAGTGCTTCTGTGTCGGGAAAAAAAAATTACATATGAAAACAAGCAATGTGACATACTGAGCAAATGATACCTACCACTTCTATCAATGAAAATAAATGGTGTGTGCATACGCCAATGACAATCATTCAGATGCAGTGTGAAATTATAAATTCCATTTGATTCCGATTTCACTGGCCTGAATTGCATTGTGAAGCGCACAAATGTGTAATTATAGGAATACACGACTAACGTACTTTTAAAGTTCTACATGTATACCAAATCAACATCACTGTTATTTTAATAATAGCAAATAAGCAAAATCTTATAGCACTTAAGGTGTGGGTGGGTAAAAGATACTTTACGAAGGTCGCGACTGTTATCAATAGCTGTTTATCAAGTGCACACAATAGCCTGTTCTAGAATTCTTTTATTATCCTGGCGCTGTAAGACAAACCATGATTAGAGAAAAGAAAAAAAGCAGAAAGATATTAGCTTCTTTGTTGGTTGCATATTCTGCTGTATAATTTTTGTCATTGCGAAATAAGGTATTCTTGTATTGTATTAAGATTTACTGATTCTTAATCATTATCATATAGGACATCTGCATTTCTGCTGTGAAAGAGAAGGACATTGAAGCTAAACTAAAGCAAGTAATGGCCGATTGGTCAAATAGAACATTGACTTTTATGAATTTCAAGAATCGTGGAGAACTCCTACTTAAACCAGGAGATACTGTGGAAACTATTGGTTTACTTGAGGACTCATTAATGATATTGAGTTCTCTTATGAGTAACCGGTAAGATTTTGCAGTGTAGCACTGTTTGTTGAGTTCTCTTATGAGTAACCAGTAAGATTTTGCAGTGTAGCACTGTTTGTATACTGTAGCCTTGTAGATATATTTATTATAGCCTTTGTAATTGTAATAATCTTCTGCTTCAAACGCTCCATATCGACCACTTGTTAAACACTCTGTGTGATTTGTATGTGATCAGAGCCTAAGAGTGATTGTACTTTGTGCCAGTTATGCGCCTACAAGAAATCCAGCATACCCAAATTTCTGTGATGCTTTTTATTTACTAGGTAGCTTCCGTAGGTCCTAAATCAGTCGCCTCTACGAGATGCCTTTTAGGTCGCAGTGGTACTATTCTTTGCTTCCCTTGTGATCCCCAGCACCACATGGGCGATTGTAACAGTGAATCTAACATATTAGAAGACAAATAAAATGGTTTTGTCATCTAATGAGAATGAAACCAGATCCACTACCATCTCGTGCCTATAACAACCGGCAATCCGGACGCAGAGCCTGAGGAAGACCAATAGCTGAGGGATAGATAATTTCACAGATCTCCTGTGATATCAAAGTCTAACAACTACAGATGCAAAACACCTGACACAGGATAGAAAACTGAAACTCCCTATGTCGCTTGATGGTACATGTGGATAAGATTAGTCAAAACAGTTGTATAAATTTCTAATTCATTTCAGCATTTGATTTTGGACTTGTTTGAATGTTCTGTTTTGCTGAAAGATGCTTAAAGAACTTGTTATTACTTATTTGTTTGACCTGTTTTATATATTTTTGTGAGATAGTTTTGTGCATATATGTGCATTTAAATATAAGCATTGCCAGTCTGCCTAGCGTGTTCGTAGCACTTGACTACGGGTGACTATCCCTCTGTGTGTGCGGGTTCAATTCCGCTGGATGGCAGAAAAGCCACAGATTCCCAGATTTACGGTGTTCGTGGCACCGAACCGAAGGGTTACGATGTCCATGGCACCGAGCTGATGAGCTGAAAAGCTCAAGTGCTTCTGGATCGGAAAAAAAATAAAGAAATAAGCATTACAGAAGTATCCTCCATATATCAAGGATAGAGAAGAGAACAAATAAATCTATCCAGAAATAACTCAAAATCAAATAAAACTGGCATATTAAATAGTTCTTAAGCCATAAATGTGTTACTTTATCACATCTATGTGCACATATCGTGAGGCATTGGCTCATAAACAACATCATGTCCTGGAAACTGAAGTATTTCAGTCACATTAAATGACACGGTTTGTTGGAGAGAACAGTAATGGAAGGCACGGTTCCTGGGAGTAGAGGCAGCGGAAGACCAAAACAAAAGTGGCAGCTGGGCATAAAAGAAACCTTGAACATGGCGTTAAAAGAGGCGGGAGAACTTGCTAAAAACAGAAAGTTTTTCAGGCAGGCTTTGAAGAAAGAGATATTCTAAAAGGGACATGCTACTTGATGATGATTTGCACATTAGATAGTCATCTTCATGTTGATGATTAACTGTAATGGATCTTTCTCTTATTCAGTCTCACTGTCTCATTCTATGGTAGGTATATATTTTCAGATTCCTATTTGTTTCTCCTTGGTATTTGCTTCCCATGTATAGTATCGGCTTCTGTATGTATACTTGACATCACCCATTCTGTTAATAGCATCATGTCTCGTTATGTGTACAACAGTATCATATCTCTTTATGTGTACAACAGTATCATATCTCTTTATGTGTACAACAGTATCATATCTCTTTATATGTACAACAGTATCATGTCTCTTTATGTGTACAACAGTATCATATCTCTTTATGTGTACAACAGTATCATGTCTCGTTATGTGTACAACAGTATCATGTCTCTTTATGTGTACAACCATATCATGTCTCTTTATGTGTACAACAGTATCATATCTCTTTATGTGTACAACAGTATCATGTCTCTTTATGTGTACAACCATATCATATCTCTTTATGTGTACAACAGTATCATATCTCTTTATATGTACAACAGTATCATGTCTCTTTATGTGTACAACAGTATTATATCTCTTTATGTGTACAACAGTATCATGTCTCTTTATGTGTACAACAGTATCATGTCTCTTTATGTGTACAACAGTATCATGTCTCTTTATGTGTACAACAGTATCATATCTCTTTATGTGTACAACAGTATCATATCTCTTTATGTGTACAACAGTATCATATCTCTTTATATGTACAACAGTATCATGTCTCTTTATGTGTACAACAGTATCATATCTCTTTATGTGTACAACAGTATCATGTCTCTTTATATGTACAACAGTATCATGTCTCTTTATGTGTACAACAGTATCATGTTTCTTTATATGTACGACAGTATCATGTCTCTTTATGTGTACAACAGTATCATATCTCTTTATGTGTACAACAGTATCATATCTCTTTATGTGTACAACAGTATCATGTCTATTTATGTGTACAACAGTATCATGTCTATTTATGTGTACAACAGTATCATATCTCTTTATGTGTACAACAGTATCATATCTCTTTATGTGTACAACAGTATCATGTCTCTTTATGTGTACAACAGTATCATATCTCTTTATGTGTACAACAGTATCATGTCTCTTTATGTGTACAACAGTATCATGTTTCTTTATGTGTACAACAGTATCATGTCTCTTTATGTGTACAACAGTATCATTCTCTTATGTGTACAACAGTATCATATCTCTTTATGTGTACAACAGATCATATCTCTTATGTGTACAACAGTATCATATCTCTTTATGTGTACAACAGTATCATGTCTCTTTATATGTACAACAGTATCATGTTTCTTTATGTGTACAACAGTATCATGTCTCTTTATGTGTACAACAGTATCATGTCTCTTTATGTGTACAACAGTATCATGCTCTTATGTGTACAACAGTATCATATTCTTTATTGTACAACAGTATCATGTTCTTTATATGTACACAGTATCATGTTCTTTATTGTACAACAGTATCATGTTTCTTTATTGTACAAAGACATATCTTGGAAATAGATATGAATGTTAAAATATTTCCATCTGTTATTTCACCTCATCTCTTCATAGAATGGCACCAATTTGAAATGTAAACATGTCACATGAACAACACTAAAAGAACATTGTTCAACACAATTTTTCTCCCAACATTATGCTATCAGTTCCAAACCTGAATGCTGACATCAAATGATAGAAATAAACTAGTCATGACAGAGATAAAGTGTCTACACAGAATGCGTGGAGTATCAAGATGAGATCAGAAAAAAATTGGGTACAACATCAGTAATGAACTTTATAAGAAACAACAAATTAAATGGCTCAGCTACATAAGTAAATTACCAGCAGACAGTGCACCGCAAAGAGCAATGCTTCTTCGATACAATGGGTACAAAGCAAAAGACCATCCACGCAAAAGGTGTATGTCAGAAACAATAGGCGGTGAAAAACACTATTTAGGAAGCGCACGCAAAAGCAGAATGCTGGGAGTAAGAAGAAGAGACTGGTTGAGAAATGAAGACATCAGGAAGAAAGTGGCTACAACATCAGTACTAGACTTCATCAAGAAACAACAAATTAAATGGTTCGGCCACATAAGCAGAGTACCAACAGATAGTGCACCTCAAAGAGCAATGCTGCTTCAATACAATGGGTACAAAGCAAAAGGCCGACCACGCAAAAGATGGACCTCAGAGATATCAGAGGCAACGAAAGACACTATATACTGAAGCACACAAGGACCGTTTAGAAATCTCTTCTTGACCTGATGCTGTGAGGCAAACAGGATTTTAGAAAAGAAAAAAGAAAGCACACAAAGCCATTCTAGAAATGTCTTCTTATCCTGACTCTGTGAGGCAAACAAGATTAGAGAAAAGAAAGTGAAGAAGCATTTCACATCATCCATCATTTGTTATCTCTGTTATATCTTTGCAGATACAATGCTCCATACAAAGCCAAGATTCAGATGTGGGTACACAACTTAAGTACTACAGCAGATATCTTAGAGCAGTGGATGGTGGTACAGAATCTGTGGGTCTATCTAGAGGCTGTATTTGTTGGTGGTGATATTGCCAAGCAGTTGCCACAAGTAAGAAATGTCAAGAGAAATTTGTGCACATTTACCTTGGCAACTCTTTTAAACTTTATGCTTTTTAACCCGTGCCAACTGTATCATAAAAACTCATTCCCTTAGCTTCTGAGCATAACAATAACAGTAAGGTTATTAACTCTTTGTAAACCAAACGCCACATGACGTGGTTTTGGGTTGACACCTTTTACCAGGAGCCACACTAAAGGGCATTTTTTATTTTAAAACAAATGGCTTGTAAAAACATGGCTTTTACCCTGGTCCACTAAGAGTTAAAAAAGAATATAATTTAGCCCTACTGAGTGCTCCCTAATTTGTTATTGACTTACCCCATCATCTCCAGTAATACAGCTTATTATATATTTGCAGGAGACCAAACTGTATTAAATTGGCTTGATATACTACAAGGTCATGCACCAAACATTCTCTCATGCGTTCTGATCTATTGATGGAACACACCTATCTTGAACATCTATCGATTCAAACAATTCATCTCTAAATTATTATCTGATTCACTTTCAATATCCTTATCAGAATAATCACAGTCTGTCTAATTCATCTTCGGAATCTCAGCACAAGATCGACAGCTTGCTCTGTTGTTATCCTTTAAAAGTAGAATTGCCAACAATTTTCAGCATGTCTTTTTATCATAAAAAGACTTAACTCTTGGTGGACCAGGGCAAAAGCCATGCTTTTACAAGCCATTTGTTTTTGGAATAAAAAACGCCCTTTAGTGTGGCTCCTAGTATAAAGACATCCAACACAAAGCCACATAGTATGGTGTTTGGTCCACAGGGAGTTAAAACATAACTTTTAAACAAATTTTGGCAGGCGTGTGTCTGTCATCTTGCTAAGCCAAATATTAACATGTGGGTTGTTTTTGACATTACATTTATATACAATTTATCTTCAGTCGCAGACAAATAATGATGGAATATTGTCATAACTGAGACATTGGGCAGGGAGATGTTTTCATCTAAGAACCCATACATAGGAATCTCAAGTTATAAGGGTTAACTTTATAACTGTATATATTTTACATGCAACTATCTTGCAGACTGTAAAGATGGAAGACTTTAGAGGGGATGGTCTTGAATGATGGAAGTGAAGAATACTGTCTCTCAGATCTGTCCATTCAATCACATCAGTTTTGGCAATGAATGACTGAGATTGTGATAGTTATCCTGGGCTGGTATTGCAGATAAAGGCCTCAGACTGCTGTATATATAAAGATTACGAAATAAAATGATAGATGTACCCGCTGAGATGACTTTCTCATCATATACAGGTGATTCAGTGATTCCAGGAGTGTGATTTGGATGTGTGTATGTGTCATTTTTGAATAGAAGGACAACACAGGAAGAAAGTCTTGCATTCAATTCAACCACTCAAAGCTAGACAGTGGAGATTGATTTTGTCTCAGGTGCGAATACGTGGATGTCAGTACAAAACAATGACACATATAGTGATAGTAACAATATATATATATATTCAATGCATGGTGCATAAGCCAACATCAGCATAAGAAAGAAAGTTAGGACAGAACCTTGCTTGAATTACATTGAGAAACAAAGAATGAAATGGTTTGGCCTCTTGATAAGGATGCATCCAAACTTCACAGTATACAGAGTCTTCTATAACAGAACATCAGGAACAAAAACGAGAGGACGACCACAAAAAAGATGGTTAGATGGCATAGCAGAATTCTGTCAAAAGGAAAATAACTATCACCCAAGCCACCAGAACAGCGCAAGACAAAAACAGAAAACCATGACACTTGCAAAAAGCCTGGTAGCAGTGTGACGACAAAAGTAAGAAGAAGAAGTGCAAGGTGCTATTTTTATGAATTTTTTAAAGTTATAACTTATTCTGTCTTCCTCAGTAATTTTTAGCTTCTCTTAAGCATCTCATCTTGCAAACCATATTTTTCTTTCTTGCATCTTGTTGGATTCTTCTTCTTCTTTGAATGCTTCATATCAACCTCTTGTTAAACCACTCTTTGTGCTTTGTGTGTAATCTGAGCCTAAGAGTGATTGTACAGTGTGATAGTTATGCTTTTATTTACTTGGATAGAATCCCTAGGCCCCTACCTCAGTCGCCTCTTATGACAGATCTTGTAGGTTGCAGTGTTACTATTCTTTGCTGCCCTTGCGGCACCGACAAGATACAGGCGTGTTGGACACTGATTGCATTGCCGTTTTCTTTACATTTTCCTTTCAAACAGTTAAGTTGAATTTTAGATATGTCTGTGTTTTCATAAGAAATATATGCATCTATGATGTAATATCTGGTGTGATGTAATATCATGCTGTGTTGTAATATCTCGTGTGATGTTGACCACATCACCCATCGTGTGCCGGAGGTCAATGAAAAATACAGACCTAACACCGTATTACCCAATATACCTTTAGGTAGGTAAAAGGGTTCTTTCACTACTTTTTCTAATGTTGTAATATATTTTTGGAAACATTGCTCATTTTCCCTGACTTTTTGTTTTGGTTACTAGGAGTCCAAACGCTTTGCAACGATTGACAAATCCTGGTTGAAAGTAATGCAACGAGCTCATGAGAATGACAACGTGATTAACTGCTGTGCTGCTGATGATACCATGCAACAGATTCTACCCCATCTACAAGAGCAACTAGATCTATGTCAGAAGTCTCTGACTGGGTAACAATCTCTTTGATATTGTTGTAGTAGGCATAAAAATATATTGTGTTTGAGGTATACTGCTGTCATTCAAAAGCTAATTAACAATAGTAACTCTTGTTCCAAAAGTACTTGATTCACTCCCTTGTGAAGCCATCAGGATATTTCCAGAGACCACTGATCTCAGTGTAATTAAATTCATAATCCTATCTGAGACTAATGATAAAATGTAGGTCCTGTGTGCAAATAAAGCACGTAAAAGAACCCTTGGCAGTTCAAAATCAAGATGGGCAGGCTGGAAGGCCACTGCCCAAGCAAAAATTCATTAGAAAGTTTACAAAATAAAATTGCTACAAAAATATTTTCACTCATCTTCTAAATTAATCAGAACCCTTGCCCTGCTAATTAGTTTTACACTGTGGCTGAGATCTGCTTGTGTAAGAAAGAGATTGAAGCAAGCACACATGGTTACTCACCGAAGTGCAATGATGATGGCTCATTCAATCAATAAATTAACAATTTTTAAAAATATAGGTGGTGATTAAATTCAGTTTTACAAATTAACACATATTCTATCTGTGTTCATTTATATATATGGCCTTTTTCGTCTTTACAGACGGTCAATTGGCAAGTGTTTTACTGTGACAACTTCTGAGTTTTCGCTTTCTCTCTTGTCGTTCAGCTCATACATAAGTCTCTTCTCATAGGACTCTGCGCCCTTTCGTAATTTGGCTTTCCATACAACTCTGTCATCAGCTAGTCCTTCCCATGTGCTGGGACCTATAGAAAAGTTTTTCATTGAGACTTTGCAGACATCTTTATATCTGAGCAGTGGTCTGCCCTGGTGCCCATTCCCTTGAAAGTTCACAGAACACATGGATATAGTTTCCATTCTTCTCAATGCCCTCAACCATCTTAGTCGTCTACTGCTGAGCATGCCCATGATGGAAGGCAGGTTTGCACGTTGCAGTACTTCAGAGTTGGTTATCTTGTCATACCACCTGATGTTCATAATCTTGAGGAGACATCGAAGGTGAAAGATGTTAAGTCTCCTCTCATGTCTTGAGTTCATTTATAAAACTGACATATCCCACTCATATCTATGTCCCATCATAATTATGTTAAGAACATCTCACTCATTGTAAGACACATTACACTCTATCTGAAAACATACTACACACATCTGATGACACACCACATACATCTGATGACACACACACATCCATTGTATGATACATTACACTCCATTCTTAAAACATCATTTCCTTTGTTGATACAGGGGCCCGCAAGGGAAGCAAAGAATAGTACCACTGCAAACTACAAGGTATGTCGAAAGAGGCAACTGATGTAGGATCTAGGGAAACTACCCTAGTAAATAAAAAGCAGCGCAGAAATTGGATGTACTGGCCTACTTGTGGGCGCATAACTAGCATTACACACAATCGCTCTTAGATTCAGATCACATACAAAGCACGCAGAGTGTTAACAAGTAGTCGATGTGGAGCAAGAAGAAGAAGAAAACATCATTTACATTTGATGACACACCACATCCATTATATAATACATTACACTCATTTGAAGATAACAAGCACTCATTGAAAGACACATTGCACTCATTTAGTGACATAATTTAATACAAGACAATTTTATGTTAAGTGACTTTGCAATCTGTATCATCTTATAGATATCTGGAGAAAAAAAGACTTCTTTTTCCAAGATTCTTCTTTGTGTCTGACCCATCCCTTTTGGAAATACTTGGTCAGGCTAGTGACTGTCATACTATTCAGGTATGCTATATAGTAAATGACAACATATGCTAAACATCTAGAGACTTAGACTAGTTATGTTGGATAGAAGAGGGATTAACCTCTGAAGTTGGAGAATGCCTGTATGATGAAGGACACTAATAATAAGTATAGCAGGTCTTCAAGCAAAAATCAATCAGATGCACCATACCTAGTGCCCTGACTACGCCTAAATTCATAGCGGCAGTCACCCATGTGTTGTCGGGGACCGCAAGGGAGCAAAGAATAGTACCACTGCGACCTACAAGGTATGTCATAAGAGGTGACTGAGGTAGGAGCCTAGAGAAGCTACCCTAGTAAAAAAAGCGTAGCAGAAATCAGATGCTGGTTGTAGGAAACTGATAAGGGATAATTGCCTTAGGCTCAGATCACATACAAATCGCAAAGAGTGGTTAACAAGTGGATGATGTGGAGCGTTCGAAGAAGAAGAAGAAGAAGAGGGTGAACACAAGAAACAGAAAAAGAAGAGGGCTAGGAGGTGAGATTGAAAAGCAATTTTCAGAAAAGAAAACAAATTATGGGTGAAAATCTCTGAGGTACAAGAAGAAATGTGAAAGATGATGTTTTTTATGAGAACAAATATGACAATGATAGCCAAGGAAACACAGTTGCTAGTGATTTGCTTCCTAAATGGGTGATTGTCTTTTCTCAATTGGAATGGAATTCTTTCCAGCCGCCAATGGATCTCAGGTCAGTTGTTAGTCATTTGGATATTAGAGAAACAATGGACAGTAAAGATGGCAGACATAACGCATCATCAATCATGTACTGTTGGTCAAAGAAAAATACTGCCTAACAGTGTATATATATATATATATGGCCTTTTTCGTCTTTACAGACTGTCAATTCGCAAGTTTTTCACTGTGACAACTTCTGAGTTTTTGCTTGTCTCTCATGTCTTTCAGTTCATCCCTAAATCTCTCTACAAAAGATTCTGCTCCTTTGCGCAATGTTGTTTTCCATATATCTCGATCATCAGCCAGTTGTTCCCATTTGCTGGAACCAACTAACATTGTATTCCTCAACATACCACATTGGTTCTTAATTTTCTTTCTATATTTTTCCCAATAGCAAAAAGTATTTTGTTGAAAACAAATAAGACTTTTAGCCAAAAATGTTTCATTTCGCCTCAGAAAATTTTGTTCTTCTTTTCTTCCTTTTTCTTTTCTCTAGTCCTGTATTGCCTAAGAGCAACACGATACAAAAAAATATTTTTAGAGCGGACTTTTGTGTTTGCTTCAATAAATAGTTTTTTCTCTGCCTCTGTTATTTCTGAGGTCCACATTTTGCGTGGACAGTCTTTTGATTGTATCCACTGTATCGGAGTAGCATTGCTCTTTGAGGTGCACTATCTGTTGGTAATCTGATTATGTGGCCTAACCATTTAATTTGTTGTTTCTTGATGATGTTCAGTGCTAATGTTGTACCCACGTTTTTTCCTGACATCTTCATGTCTTAACCAGTCTCTTCTTGATACCTCCCAGCATTCTGCATAGACACTTCATCTCTGTATGTTGATATTACAAAATCAATTATATTTATTCAGTCATGCAAAAACCTTGTTATTAAACAAACATTATTTTATTAAAGTCATTTAGTTCTTTCTGGTTAGTAGATCTTCATTTATTTTATGTTTTAAAGCATTTATTTGATTTGGTGAGAAAGTTCTTTTTGGACGTACAATTAATTATCCAAGAAATAATAATAAATTTCATAATATTAAATAAAAATAAATAAATAATTAATTAATTAGTATAACGAGTACAAAGCAGAAAGAAGACCACGCACAAGATGGAGCAACGGCATCAAGAACATCCTTAAGAAAATTAATAACAGTTTACAAAGTGCCTTAGAACAAGCATACACAGATCACTACAACCCCCTTACTAGTAACCAATAGAGTAACCAATAGAGTGACTGATTGCTTGATTGATAGGACTATCATCATTGCACTTCAGTGAGTAACCGTGTGTGCTTTTATCTCTTTCTTACACAGGAAGACCTCAGCTGCCGAGCACAAACTCCATGTAATTTTGAAGATGGTGAAGATATTTTGAAGGAATTTTATTTTTAAACTTTTCTAATGAATTTTGTCCGGGTAGCGGCTTTCCAGCCTGCTCTTTTCGATTTTGAACTGCCAAGGGTTCTTTCACATGCTCAAATTGAACACAGGACCTCCGATTTATCATCTGTCTATAATAGAACTAGGAACTTGATCTCACACTGATATCAGAGATCTCTGGAAAAATATCTAGATGGCTCCATGAGGGAGCGAACCTTGTACATTTGGCATGAGAATAACCCATCAATTAGTTTGTTGATAATTATGTTAAATATGAGACCTTTCTTAAAGTAATGAACAATTTTAATCAGGAGTAACATGTTGGCTTCAGATTTAAGATTACATCTGTTGCAGTTTGTGCTTCTTGAAATGTGCATGTTTTTCTTGTTATTTAAACACAGGCTCACCTTTTGGGCTTATTTGATAATGTGAAAAGTGTGGAGTTTCATGACAAGACCTACGACCTCATTCTGGCTTGTGTTTCGAGGGAAGGAGAGAAGATTATGGTAATTAAACAATGGCGAGAATGGTGTCAGTTTTTAATGAATATAAATTGTCCTGAAAGTTATAACTGTAATTTTTATGTTTGTATTTTCATTTGCCTGTTATGGATTCAGACATAGTCATGGTGCATAAATGCATGGTTCGCGCATGCGATGAGACATAGCTCACTCGCTAAGACTATGCTACGGGGAACAGTTGAGGGTGGAAGAAAGAAAGGAGGGCAGAGAAAATCCTGGTTTGACAACATCAAGAGCTGGTCGGGAGAATTTCTCCACACTCGCCCGAGGAGTTGAAGACAGAGATTCATGGCATGCTTTTTGTGCTGCTGTCTGCAGAGTGACACCTCTACGACCCTAACAGGTTATGGGCTTTATTATTATTTTTATATGGTGCATAAGATGGTGCCTCTGACTGATTTATGTGGGAAGGTTTGCTTTCCTTATCGCCAGTAGGCAATACTTCTTGGTCTGTTCATGTACTGTAGCTAAAGCTTAAATGCATTCACTTGATTGATAGAACCATCATCATTGCAATTCAGTGAATAACCATGTGTGCTCGATCCTTTTCTTACACAGGTAGATCTCAGCAGCAGAGCACAAACTTTGTAGCACATACAAGGATCAATGATGTAATTTTGAAGATGGTGAAAACTTTTTTCAGAATTTTATTTTAATCTTTTTTATTTAATGAATTTTGCCCAGGCAGCTGCTTTGCAGCCTACGATTATTGATTTTCTACCATCAAGGGCTCTTTTACTAACTCAACTTGAACCTATATTTTATTATCCATGTCCAATAGGACTAGAAACACAATCTCATTGAGACCAGGGATCTTTGGAAAAGTATTCTTTTCGCCCCCTCGTGAACAAACCAAGTACCTTTGGAACGAGATGCGAGCGCCTTACTTCCATGCCACAGAGACCTGTATACATTTACTTTTTTCATCTCAAGCAGTGAGCTAGCTAGTCAGATTTTTTTACACTTAGTTGTTAATTATTGTAGCATATCTTTTCTTTGTTTCATGTCATTCCCTTAATTATAAGTTTGGAGCGAGATGCGAGCGCCTTACTTCCATGCCAGAGAGACCTGTATACATTTACTTTTTTGATCTCAAGCAGTGAGCTAGCTAGTCAGATTTTTTTACACTTAGTTGTTAATTATTGTAGCTTATCTTTTCTTTGTTTCATGTCATTCCCTTAAGTGGGGTCTCTGTGGGGAAGTGGTTAAGATGCTTGACTGTCGTTCTGAAGGTTGAGGGTTCGAATTTGGGCCGAGACACATGTGCAGTTTTTTTCATCCCTATTATTGTTGCTTTAATTATGGTGCTCATGCTTTGTGCAACATTTTTGGCAGATGGCATGCCATTGTGGAGCATCTGGCCAAATGGAATAGAGAGCGGCCCCATGCGGAGACCCAGGTTCAATCCCCAGTATGGCCAAGGAGTTTTTGTTTTCTGTCGAGGGCATTAAGAAAACATTGTAACCTGAATAGTTTTGCCGCTGCGCTTGCCATGCAGCCATTAAATTCCAATGCCCATGTCCCTCCTGTCCTACAGCGCCTAAAAAGCGGTATTACAGGCAGTAACAATGGGTTTTTTTTTGCTTTTGGTGTGCTATTTCTGCTGACAGGGACAGAGCTATATAGGGAAACCCGGTGCAATTAAGTAAATTCTTCGCCTCTTTAGACCATTAGATCTTAATTATAAGGTTTGTTAACAATATTGTATCCACTCCTTCAGTTAAACAAGCCTGTGCGTTGTGAAGGGAATGTAGAACAGTGGTTGGATATCCTGATGAATGAGCAGCAATCATCTCTGCATGCCATCATTCGAGAAGCGTCGGAGCTTATTCTGCCCCGAGTTTGAGTTATATGCTTATTTAAACTCTTTTCCAGCCCAGGTCAGTGCCAAGTTTGACTTTCTGACTGTTGTTATTTTCATTATATTAACAATGTACTGTCAGTATGAAAAAGCAAAATCTCAATCCAAAATTATCATCAATAATTGATCGATTGTTTGATTGATTGATAGGTCCATCATCATTGCACTGCGGTGAGTAACCATATGTGCTCCATCTCTTTCTCACACAGTAAGATCTCAGCTGCAGTGCACCAGCAAGGGTCCTCTATTATCAAAATATTTTAAATATGTAACCTTCTCAACATCTTCATCATCAATAATGAAGGCATTGAGAACGCTACGTATTATGAATATCTTGGCTCTACAATTAACAACAATGGAGATTGTACTAAAAAAGTAAGAGAAGAAGACTAGTCATGGCTTTCCAGAAGAGGGTCAGCAAGTAGAAACTATGGCACAACACAAGCAAAGAAACATAAATACGACTTCTGAGAACATGTGGCAACATATGGATGTGAGTCGTGGACCATAACACAAACATTAAAGAAAAAAGTTGTAGCTTTTGAAACAAGGTGTTACAGAAAAGTTCTTAGAACATCCTGGACAGAGAAAAGAAGAAAACAATGACATCCTGCAAGACCTGTATATCAAGGAGCATTGGCTCATGAATAACATCATGTCCCTGATGATTCAATATTTTGGCCACGATAAACATCACAATGGTTTGGAGAGAACGGTAATGGAAGGCATGGTTCCTGGAGTACAAGGCAGGGGATGACCAAGATGAAACTGACAGCAGGACATCAAAGAAAGATTGAACATGATGCAGGAAGAGGCAGGAAAGGTTGCTAGAGATATAAATTTTTTCAGGTGGACTGTGATGAAAGCGACGTTCCACAAAGGACATTATACTATAATTTCAGTATTTTAACAATTCTCTCTTGACACTAGCTAAATTTCATTTTTCTTTACTGTTCTGAGTATCTTAAAGAATCATCATCATCAGGTGCTGTCTCCACAATGAAGATTGCCTACAATGGACTTTGAACATCACTTCTTTCTTGCCTTGATGTTTCACTCTGTCACGCTGTAATTTGTCCATCTCATAATGTTCCCCTCCAACTTTTATCTTGGTTTTCCTCTTGCTCATAATACTTCAACTTTTCCTTTGCACTTTGAACCCTGGCCACCTTTACCTTAAAAATCCATTCCCTTGAGCTCCTGAGCAAAAACAGCACATGTTATTTTAAAAAAACTAGATAATTTAGCACAACCACATGCTCTATAATCTGTTATTGAAGTACCGCATCATCTCTGATATTTTAACATAGTATATATTTGAAAGAAAACTGGCTGATGCTGCCAAAAAAGAAAGTGAGAAAATTAAAGTATTTTGGACATTAATTTCATATAATACCGACTTAAAAGCTCACCACGCATGAAATGAAATGTTTGAGAAAGGCAGTGGAGTCACCAGGAAAGACAGACTACGAAATGAGGACATCAGAAGCAGAGTAGGCATAACTTCATGCACCGAATACATCAAAAGACAACAAATGCAGTGGTTTGGACATTTAATGAGAATGAAATACAACCAACCACCAATAACAGCATACAATAAAAAGAGATCGGGTACTAGAGCTAAGGGAAGATCAAGAAAAGATGGATAGACAATATCAAGACTGCACTACATAAACATGGATATAACACAACAAGGGCGACTCATCTGGCCTAGAACGCAAATTAAAGCTCCCATCGTTACGGTTAACAACAAGAGTGGGCAGCCAACTACATCTTCCACCTGGGAATAGACAATAGATAGACCCACTTAATTTATTTTTCTGGTTTTTTTGCTCATGAAAGACGGCCTATTCTTCTGTGTATCCTTTCTCAAAGACATCTCTTTGCATTCTATATTTGCAATACTTTTGGTAGAGAGCTGTACAAATATACAGGAAACATCTTGGAATTTCAGCAAAATAGTTGTGATAACAGATCCCACTTGACATTACATTTACCAATATTTCTTCTTTGAATGTTCCATATCGGCAACTTGTTAACCACTGTGATTTGTGTGTGATCTTAGTCTAAGATTGATTGTACGTTGTGCCAGTTTTACATCTACAAGTAGGCCAGCACATCCGATTTCTGCGATGCTTTTTGTTTTCTAGGGTAGTTTCCCCAGGCCCCTACCTCAGTCACCTCTTACTGCATGCCTTGCAGGTCACAGCATTACTACTCTTTGCTCCCCTTGTGAGCCTGGTAAACACTGGCGATTTAGTAATATTATAACTAGTCATTATTTCTGAAGTAATGACTCACATGCAGTGTTTTATAATGACAGGTTGGACTACTAGGCATTCAGTTCTTGTGGACAAAGGCCTCGGAGGATGCTCTAAAAATGGCCAGATTTGATAAGAAATTTATGACCAATGCCAACAACTACTTCCTACAACTTCTAAACATGCTTATTGCCAAGACCACAGAAAGCTTGACCTCAATGGAAAGGATCAAGTATGAAACACTTATTACCATACATGTGCATCAGCGAGACATCTTTGATGACCTGGTTGGTATAATACACCTTATTTTGACAAACTTATCCACTGTTTCTTTAGTGATAAGATCATAGATGATAAGAAGTGAAAATTATCTACTAAATATTGTTCAAGTTCTGTGTTTTTGAATATTCTCTTATTATAGGATATACTATATGGTAACCACTAAGTGAAAGGTATTAAATGTTTTGAAAATTCATACCGGCAATGGGAAAATGGGACCTAAATTTAATTCAGCCACAACCCATTTTTCAATTCCGTAGCTAACCAGTTAACTACCAAATTGAGAAACACACTACCGCCAAAATAATTTTTTGTGTTTTCATCCTTCAGGCATATGTGCAAATTCCTTTTTTTCTTTGCTTAATTGTTCCGCAGTTAATTTATGAAGGATATGCCATTTTTGTAATTGTGTTACCATACTGTTATAACAGATCAAAGCTGACACACAATATTCACTGCACAGGGAAATCAGGAGTTAAGAAATGGAACAACTTAAATGGCCAGGCAAGGACTTTTATTAGCAGTTGTGTTCACTAGAGCAAATTGAACCTGGTGAAGAATGGATATGAGTGTTTATAGGAATCAATATATAGTATTTTAGTAAATAGCAGACTAGATAATGAATGCAGACAAGAAAACCCAGTGGTCTTTGAGACAGCAGTTCAGGCATTGATTTGTGAGAATTTTTCTGAGTTATTATAAAAGTTATTATAAATATCTTGTGACAACAAAGCAGAAGTGTAACCTGTGAGTCATTACTCACGTAATACCGCTTTTTGGGCAGTGTAGTACAGGAGGGGCATGAGCCTGGTTAATGGCCACATGGCTAGTGGAGTCGCAGCAAAACTGTTCAAGTTATGTTTTTCCTTTATGCCCTCGATAGAAAAAACTCATTGGTCTTACTGTGGATTGAATCCAGGTCTCCCACAAGGGAGTCGCGCTCTTATCCATTCAGCCTGACCCACAATAAATGAGTATCATTATTAAATAAAAAATGTGTTTTCATTTTATTTCATTCTTTTACTTTATCATCAGACAAAACGAAACGTGAACTCCATTTCCAGTTTTGACTGGTTGAAACAGGCCAGATTTTACTTTGATGAGGAGACAGACCTTGCTCGTGTTGACATTACAGATGTCATCTTCATGTATCAGAATGAATATCTTGGCTGTACTGATCGACTTGTCATTACGCCACTCACTGACAGGTTAGACAGCCTCCTTATATTCTTGTTCAATATGAAAATGAAAATCGTGGCATATCCTTTACAGGACTTCACATTGTATCCTTTACAATTGACCCTACCTGAGGAGGAGTCTCTGCAACATATCAAGCACTACATGTCTAAAGTTGTTTGAGATTTCTGGGTCTGCAAGAAAGCCAGTACTCTCCCCAACGCACATGTCGAAAAAGGGTGAAAACTCATAATTCCTGGGGTTCGACAACAACAATACAGAACGTCACCAACAACCACAGTAAAGGAATCATTAATTTTCCATGCACTACTTATACATTCAGTAATTTGCCATTGCTTTATGAATGGTGAGGTCTATTTTTACTGTTTGTAAAAATCCATGGAAACAAATTTGCTTCTAAACTGCCCATCCACAGAGTTTAAATAAGGTACTCTTGAGTTGTGATCGAGCTCCCTACCCTTAAGCCACAGACGCTCACAACTTGAATAGATGTTCAAATATACAAAGATGATTAAAGTTTCTCGGAATCAAGTGCCTATATGATGACATCTATTAGTTTCCTGTGACAATGAATGTAGCACCAGTGGGGAGATTTTTTTTATGAATTGGTGCTTTTTTTTCTGGCCTGAAGTGCTTGGAATGCTGATTTTGTATCTGTCAAAAATACCAGTGGTTGTGGATCAAGCCTCGTGCATAACAGTTTCTGTGACTTCATTGCAATATTTTTGCCCCATATGGCTTGGTTCTTCTCCACAGAAATGGCACACCACCCACCGGGAGTATTGCCCAAATGACGAACTCTGAAGCTCCTGCAACAATCCTAGGGGTCTTTGGGAAAAAATGCACTTGGGAGTAGAACGGCATGGTCCGGATTTCTCTCTCTTGTGATCCCGGCCTAGACTGATGAACCAACTTTTATCATGAATTTTCCCGTGTTTTTAAGGACTCTGTTCCTCCATACAGCTTTCGAAGCTCTGTATTTTTAGGCCAGGTTTCTTTTCTTATGCCTGTTATCAGTTGACAATCTTGCAGAACGTATTCTGCCGTCATGTCCGCCTTTTTGCAGGGGCACAGGCTAGTTGTGCCAATTTTAAATTTGTGAAACATGTGGCGCGGAGCTTGTTGTGGCCGGTACGGAGGCGAAGTATGGCAACTTGTTCGCTACAAGACAGACTATAGTACCAGTCGCTGTTGTTGTGTTGAGGATGGTCTTTTGTCCATTTGTCTCTATAGTGCCAGCCCATGGTTGTTCTGGCTTCCTCATAACTGATCTCGAGATCAGTCTGAGGTAGTCGCCCGCCTTCTTTAGCTAGTTTGTCGGCATGTTCGTTTCCACTTACGTTACAGTGTGATGGGATCCACTGAATAACGGTGCGTTTGAGTGTGTGCACTAATGCATCGAGGGTCGCTTTCAGGTCATTTAGCTCTGTTTTGCCTACACTTTTGAGTGCCATGATGACCGATAGAGCATCGATGAATATCACGACCTTGTTGCGAGAGGTGCCTCTTCTCTCTAGGATAATTTCGGCAGCTGTTCTTATTGCCTCTGCCCGGTAGTTATTTGAGTATTTGCCTGTGGCAATTGCTTTTGTGATCGTCACTTTCTTTGAGAGTTTAAGTACTATTCCTCCTCCACCATCGCTGATTGCGTTCCTTGCTGACCCGTCAGTGTACATGTGTGTCCACTTCTTTTCAGGAGTATTCGGTCGATATGTATTTTCCGTCCGTCCTTCTTTCAAAGTTTTCTTGCTGGCCTTTTTTTCAGTATGCATGGGATTGATTTCCTTAGTTCCGGCATTTTGGTTTTCCACGACGGGCACTTATTGGTTGTCTGGATTGATTTGACTGTGCAGTTTGCTAGGACAGGATAGTCTGCGATTGGAAATCTCTTGTGGAAGCCTTGTGTGTCAAATGGGACATGAAGAAGATATAGATAGAGAGCTTACTTCTTTTCTTATTCCAACATCTTTAGATATCGATTTGTATATATTTAAAGTAGTTAGTGTTCAACCAGAGTCCATGTACATCTCCATATAGCTTGTCTTGGACTGAATGGGGGTTGGCCATGTGTTTTCTCTCTGTTCACTGTATGTTGGACATTCTTGCAGTATCTGTGTCTCTGTCATCTTGCTGGTGCCACATGTGCATATGTCAGCTTACTGATCATATTTATTGCTCTGCTTGTGATTTGAAAAATAAATATAATTTTCGATATTATTTTCCATTATTATCTCTTTATTATTATCTAATCTTGTTGTTAAATAATTGCAGATGTTACATTACCCTGGCCCAGGCTTTGTGGATGTCCATGGGTGGAGCTCCTGCTGGCCCAGCAGGAACTGGAAAAACAGAAACCACCAAAGACATGGGTCGATGTTTGGGGAAATATGTGGTTGTTTTTAATTGCTCTGATCAGATGGACTTTAGGGGCTGGGACGATTTATAAAGGTTTGTAAATCCTGAAGATGTGGGACTTATATTGCTACTCGTAGTGCATAAGCATGTATCTATCGACTCACCCGCGTGATGCCGGGGACTGCAAGGGATGCAAAGAATAGTACCACTGCAACCTACAATGCATGTCGTAAGAGACAACTGATGTAGGCCCTAGGGATGCTACCCTAGTAAATAAAAAGCAGTGCAGGAATCGGATGTGCTGGCCTACTTGTAGGCGCATGGCTGGCACTACGCACAACCGCTCTTAGGCTCAGATCACATACAAATCACACAGTGGTTGACAAGTGGTCAATATGGAGCATTCAAAGAAGAAGATCTATCACTCGAACACAAGTGGGTTGTGGGTTCGATCCCACACTCAATGTTCCACTTGTGAGGAAAGGAATTGACCCTCCTACCTCCTGCACACTAGGACCTATAAATGTGAAGTGACTTCGTACCCTAAGGTCTGAAAAGGCTACAGAATATTATTATTGTAAAAAAAATTATTTTATTAAATTATTTTTAAATGGTTGATTCGGTCATTTATGTTCTCAATAAGAAATAAGAGCATGATATAAATTAAGATCCACCATTCAATCTTAGTGTACTTTCTGAAAATCACAGATTTACAAGCCCGTCAATATTGCACTTTAGAATTTTGGGTTAATTTATCATGAATCTGTTTTTTTAACAGTATTTTTTTTAAAAAAAGTCACGTTGCCTTTTGGTACTTAAGGGTTTGAAGTGCCTGTCGCCTGTGTGTTGCCGAGGCTCGAGGAAGCAAAAATAGTAACACTGCGACCTATAAGGCATGTCGTAAGAGACGACTAAGGTAGGGACCAAGGGAAGCTACCCTAGTAAATAAAATGTGTCGCAGAAATCAGATGTGCTGGCCTACTTGTAGGTGCATAACTGGCACAATGTACAATCGCTCTTAGGCTTAGATCACATATAAGCCACAAAGAGTGGTTAACAAGTGGTCGATATGGAGCATAGAAAAGAAGAAGAAGAGCCTGTCGCCCAGTGGTTACCGGGGCCCAAAATTGGGTGTAAAGAATAGAACCACTGTACCTCCAAGCAAGTCGTAAGAGGCGACTAAGGAGGTATGGATGAAATCGGATGCATGTGTCCTAGACGTATAGAAGTCTATGCGTTTAGGGGCCTACCAAACCAATGTGCAACGATACACGTTCTTGGCAAAGATCAAACATATCACAGAGAGTGATTACAATTGGTCGTAAGAACTGAACGCAAGAAGAAGAAGACTTCATATTTATAGGCCAGAATATGAAGGAGGCAGAAGGACCATTTCCTTTTCTCATGTGTGGAATGTTCGATGTAGGACTGAACCCACAACTCTGTTGTCCTGACAACGTTTGGATATACTGAACTAAATTAATAGGTTATTTAGTTAACTTACCCATTCTTGTGAAAGACAATATGTTGTGGAAACAGAAGCAAAAGATACTTTTGTTGCACTGGGGGAAGTGAACGAGGTCAACAGGCAACTGGTTCCATGAAGTAGGTAGATCAGGCAACTGGTTCCATGAAGGAGGTAGATCAGGCAACTGGTTCCATGAAGGAGGTAGATCAGACAACTGGTTCCATGAAGGAGGTAGATCAGGCAACTGGTTCCATGAAGGAGATAGATCAAACCTGAAAGAAGAACTGTTGAAAGAAAGTTAAACAATTTACTCTAACATGGGACACAATTTGTAGAAAGATGGAAGAACAGCAACAATGGAAATCTCTTGTGGAAGCCTTAGGTATCAAACGGAACATCAAGAGGATATAGATAGAGAACTTACTGATCATATTTATTACTATGCTTGTGATTGCTTAATTTACTGCTTGCTTGTAAAAGAAATTGAATTTTCTTGACGATTATGGTACTCATATTCTATATACAAAGGAAGAGGAAGACCAAACAAAAGATGGAGAGCAGATTTACAAATATGAATATCAGCTTACAAAGTGCCTTAAAACAAGCACATACAAGATCACTACATTTCCCCAACACTTCTATAAAGAAGTAAATGGTGGAAGAGAAGAAGTAGAAGATATTCTATTTCCTTTTAAGTAAATTATATCTCTGTTCAAACCTTTGTGAATTTATTTGATTCAATCATCATTTATCTTCAGGCTTAGCTCAATCAGGTGCATGGGGCTGCTTTGATGAGTTCAATCGCATTGAGCTGCCTGTACTGTCAGTAGCCGCCCAGCAGATTTATATTGTTCTTTCTGCAAAGAAGGACAAAAAGAAAGAGTTCATTTTCACTGATGGTGACCATGTATTACTTAATCCTGAGTTTGGAATATTCTTGACAATGGTGATTTGTTTTTGTCTGCTAGTTGCATCAATTTAGATCAGCGTTTCCCAAAGTGGGCGGTTCCGCCTCCAGTAGGCGCTGAAGCGTTTGGGGGAGAAATAGTAGTGGTTTCAGAAGAATTTGGGGGGTGTTCAGGCGATTAGGGGTCATATTAAAATAAATTATTTTCGTGATTTTGAGATTAAATAATCATTTAAATTTGAATTCTGCATTTTAATTCATCTTATGCTGAACTTAGACGATCCATTTTTTCATTTATTTTCTATTCCATGCATATAATCATTTGAACAACAGAATAATTACATACTTTGGTCACATCAAGCGTCACGATGGCTTGGAAAGAACAATACTAGAGGGCAGGGTCCCAGGACGGAGAGGCAGACCAAGAAGAAGATGGCTACAAGATATTAAAGAAACCATGAATATGACGACAAAGTGGGTGAACTGGCTAGAGACAGTGAATTTCAGATGTGCTGCAAAGAGAGCAACATCCTATAAAGGATATGCACCTTGATGATGAATCATATGAAAATTGACCATGTGTTACAGAAATATATATCAATTTTCTATGTCAAAGAGAAAATAGAGCATGTATATATGTGGGGAGTGGGGGGACTTTGACAAACTGTAATAATGTGGAGGGGCGTTACAAAGTTTATGTTGTGCAAAGGGGTGGTGTGCCAAAAAAGTTTGGGAATCAATGATTTAGATCGACCATCGCACTGACATCAACAATGTCAATAAGGAAATAAAACTTAGGAGATAGAAGTGATGTGAAGCACATGGACATTTAAGAAGGCAGTGGAACAACATATATGTGTTTTTGAATACGTGTTACAGAAGAGTCCTTGCGTATATCATGGACAGAAAAGAGAATAAATAGATCTATCCAGAAAGAACTTGAAATTAAAGAAGACTTATACTGCAAATAGGAAAAAGAAAATTGAGGTATTTTGGACATATAAAAAGACACGAAGGGCTGGAGAATAGCGTCATGGAAGGAGGCATACCGGCAAAGAGGAGAAGCAAAAGATCACAGAAAAGATAGATTCAGGATGTAACTGATGGTTTGAACAGCAGAGGTGGGATATCTTGCCTATGTGAGAGAGAAATTCCGAAGGACTGTTGGGGTGGCAAAGTTCTGCTCAGGCCAAGCTATTTAATGATGATGATAGAAGTGGTTAGGACATACATTAAGAATGCAGAAGACTAGACATGTGACCTTGAAGTGGTATCTAGAAGGTAAGAGAGGCAGGGGCAAGCTAGAGAGACATGGAGACGAACTGTAAACAGAGAAAGAGAACAAGAGGGAAAGACCTGGAATGAATTAAGCTGGCTTGCTCAAGTCAGATCTGGTTGTAGGTAATTATGTGTTGATGCCTTATGCTTCAAGGGGAATTAAGAGAAGAAGAAGTCTATTACCCAACCATTTGTATTATACCTGAGCAGAATGTTGTCACGTTAACAGTCCTTCGTAATTTCTTTCATAGGCTAGATGTCCTGCCTCTGCAGCGGTCATGTTCAAACCATCAGTTACATCCTGGATCCATCTTCTCCATGGTCTTCCTCTTCTCTTTTCCGGAATTCCTCTTTCCATGTTCGCCTTCTCCAGTCCTTTGTGTCTCTTTATATGTCAAAAATACTTTAATTTTCTCATTTTTTTTCATAGCATGAGTCAGTTTTATTTGATTTTAGTTGTTTCTGGAACGGAGCAATTATGGAGTGACCCATTGCAGGGAAGTTGGAACCATACATATGAAATATTTTTTGCCATAGCCCTCTAGGATTGTTGCCAGAGCTACGGATTTAATGCTTTGTGCTCTACTCACTTCTGTGGAGAGAGACCGAGCTATGTGGAGTAAAACCCGGTGCAATGAAGTCAATCCTTCAGCTTTACATCCCTTTTAACTTTAGAATCATAAACATTATTTCTTGAAACTGCAAAAATGTTGATCACATTGATTTCTAAAATTTTAGTTGGTTTACTGATCTTAGCCTTTATTATATTTCAGAATCCTGGCTATGCAGGTAGGCAGGAGTTGCCAGAAAATCTAAAAGTTCAATTCCGTACTGTTTCTATGATGGTGCCAGATAGGCAGGTCAGCAATTGATTAACTAAGATCATGCTAATAATTAGATATTTATTTATTGATTGATTGATAGGACCATCATCATTGCATTTTGATGAATAGTCATGTGTGCTCAGATTGATTTCTTACACAGGAAAATCTTAGCTGCAGTGCATGAACTCCGTAGCACCGGCGAGGGTTCCAGATGTAATTTTGAAGATTGGTGACAATATTTTTGAAGGAATTTTTATATGTTAATATTTTCTAATGAATTTTGCCAGGACAAAGTCTTTCCAGACTGCTCCTCTCGATTTTGAACTGCCAAGGGTTCTTTTACATGCCCAAATTAAACATGGGACCTATGTTTTATCATCCGTCTCCGATAGGACTTTGAGCTTGACCTCACCTACACTGAGATCAGGGATCTATGGAAAAATATCCAGATAGCTCCACAAGGAAGTGAACCTGGTACCTTTGACATTAGAGATGAACTCCTAACCTCTACTCCATAGAGACCTCATATATACCCCAATAATTAGATATATGTTCATATACGCAATCAGTTAAAGCTGACAACAGTTTCATCAGGAGACCCATATTATTACATTCCTAATAAAATCCTAATTGCCCTAAAATGAAAATATGCAACGAATAACGATACAACAAATATAACGTTAGGAATTTATTGTTTGATTCTAAATGTTGTGTTCCTGTAAGAAGTGAATTTCTTCACTTCTGTTATTCATATCCTTTGCTTGATAAAAGCCTTTTGGCGAAACATTACTATGTATTGTTATTGTTTTGTATTTTTGTAAAACTACAGTACTTTGTTTTTACATGTTTCGCCTTTGCTACATAGTTTTACTGCAGTCTTCTATTATATCGATAATACCTTTAAAGAAGGATGTTGGGGCATGAGAGCTTTACATTCCTGACCCATAGTATCTCTGGTTCATAAGGTTAAGAAAGATCTTGCTTTATCTATGTTTTTCCTAATTTTTTTTATATTTGAAATTAATCTATATTCTGACCTTTAATAAAAGTGGGATCGAATGAATTTGGATTATTGATTTAAACTTCCTAGATTATCATGAGGGTCAAGCTGGCCGCTTGTGGTTTCATTGAGAATATAGTCCTTGCCCAGAAATTTTTCACACTTTACAAACTGTGTGAGGAACAATTATCAAAACAGGTTAGTAGAAGATTACGTTCATACATTCATAGTTTTAATACATTTTAGTATTCCCTCTGGGGATTTAACACTTTCACTCTGTATTATTTTATTTTACCTCCGACGATTTATATTTCAATGTATTATGTATTAGCCAGTATACTCACTTTGTATCATCTTAAAAAATACTGCCAGCCAGTATATCGGCTCTTAGGAGCGAAGAGGTTAATTAAAACTCAAGTATTATTGTGAAAGAAGCAATAGCCAGGATTTGTGCATCTGCTTTGTAGACACACGTTCTCAGGTTCTAAATCCCCAGTTGATGTGGGATTTTTATCCGACTGCAGTGACGCTCAGCTCAACTCAGCCTCATTTGGGTACCAGAGAAACACTGGGAAGTAAAGGTGTCCAATGTGATGTTGACCACAATACCCATCCTTTGCCATTATATCAATCTATCTCCTCTTTGTGTTCTTTTTGACACATAAGACTTTCACAAGAGATTTCCATCGCTGCCGTTCTACCATCTTTCTGCTAATTGTTTCCAATGTTGGGCAACAATCTTTCAACTCTCTTTTCACAGTTCTCCACGTTCCGTTTCATGCCTGGCCATCTTTTTAATCTGTCCTATCCAATATCCCTACTGGCATACAACATACATGTCCAACCCATTTCCATTCTCATCTTCTTCTTTGCGTTCGTTCTTTACAACCAATTTTAAACACTCTTTGTGATATGTTTGATCTTTGCCAAGAACGTGTATATGTTACACATTGGTTTAGTAGACCCCTAAACGCATAGACTTCTACACGTTTAGGACATGTGCATCTGATTTCAGCCAAACCTACTTAGTCGCCTCTTACGACATGCGTGGCAGGTAACAGTGGTTCTATTCTTTACACCCCAAATTTGGGCCCCGAACCACTCGGGGTCTCATCTTCTAATGATGGTATCCATGATAATGATCTTGCTCAATGTAAAATTCTTCATTTGCTATCCTGTCTGGGCAGAAGATGTACAAGATTCCTCCTAAGCATTTATTTTGAAATGTCTCCAACCATGCTTCTTCTTCACCCTTCGCCCTTAGGGAAGCGTAGGTCCACAACCAAGACCTTCCAAGCCTGCCTATCCAATGCCATCTTTTCCAGATCTCTCTACTCTCTCCCCATTTTCTTACATTCCGTCTCCAACTCCTGTCTCCAGGTGTTCCTGGGTCTTCCCCTACCTCTATTGTCCTGGGGGTTCCATCAGAGAGCCTGTCTTGTGATGCTGTTATGGGGTTTCCTCAGTGTCCAACCAGGCAGCTTTGGTAAAATATCACAATATGGACCTAAGACCATATCCTCCAGTATACCACATGGCATGAAAAATGATTCTATACATTTTTAGTCTTAAAGCAAGTAATGGAGATCTTCTTCTACTTTGCGTCGTTCTTTACGACCAATTTTAATCACTCTTTGTGATGTTTCATCTTTGCCAAGAATGTGTATACGTTGCACATTGATTTGGTAGGCACCTAAACGCATAGAGTTCTATACGTTTAGGACACATGCATCTGATTTCAGCCAAACCTCCTTAGTCGCCTCTACGACATGCATGACAGGTAACAGTGGTTCTATTCTTTACACCCCAAATTTGGGCCACGGTAACTACTGGACAAAAATCAATCAGACAGCACCTGAATTCATAGCAAACAAACAAAACTAAAAGAAATTCATAAAGTTATAATTTGTTTTCATTAGACATAACAAGGATGAAAAATAATAAATATAAAATGGAACAAATTAAGGAGAAGTGATGAAATCAGAGAAATGTCTGGTCAACCACTAGTGACAACTGTTATAAGAAAGTGAAGATGGAGATATGTTGGACACACTTTGAAGAGAAATGATCAATGAATATCAAAGCAGGCACTGAAGTGGGATGCAAAGGGTTCAAGAAAAGAGGACGACCTAAGGAGACCCTGAAATGAACTTTTTTGAGAGAGGCAAGAAATATCAGTCTTAGTTCCATTGAGGAGATTGAGCGAGTTGACCAGAATAGAGCGGTATGGAGAAATTACTTGCAGGCCCTATGTAATGTATTAGGTTGCGAGAGGAATTATTAAGACATAACAAAGTCAGTGATACTAAAAACAAAAATATGAGAACTTGAGGTTTGCTACTTTGAAATTGGGAACTATTAAAGCATGTGTTTGATATAAAGGAAAAAATAAACTGATTAAAAATAGCTAAATTTGTTACAGATAAGTGTTTTGGCAATGCAGATTCTACATTTTATTTTTTAAACTGTCGTTTGCCTGTAATACAGCTTTTAGGGTCATGTAGGGCGGTTGGGGGGCATGAGTCTGTGTAATTTAATGACCACATGGCTAGTGCAGTCGAAGCAAAACTATTCAGGTTAGTATTTTTTCTTTATGTCCTCGACAGCAAAAATTCTTTGGCTTTACCAAGGATTGAACCTGGGTCTCCCGAATGGGAGCCTGCATTCTAATCCATTTGGTCAGACACTCCAGTGTTAAAGTTAAATGACATAAATTGTAGATGTCAACATTGGTCTCAAAATTTTATAATATATATTAGTGACATTGTCATAACACTGAACCTCTGAAACTTTATTTCTAAGCATTTGTCATTTAAGACAATGGTATCTTCAAACATACCAATTTTGTAACCACTGTGTTCAGATAAAATGTCATAGCAATTATCAATTAATATCTCCTGTGATACCAGTATTTAGAAATCTCAACGGAGACAAAACATGAATTTAATGAAATTCAAATGACTCGAAAATATTGAGAATCTGAAGAGATCTTTTGCAAGTATATAAATTACTTTACTTTTTCACGAACAGGTCCACTATGACTTCGGTCTACGCAATATTCTTTCAGTATTGAGAACTCTCGGAGCAGAGAAGAGATCAAGACCAGAAGATACAGAAAACACTATCGTCATGAGGGTACTTCGTGATATGAACTTGTCTAAATTGGTAAATGCTCAATTTACTTTCCTTAACTGTTAAGGGCATAGTCTAAGATTATTGTTTAACTGCTATTATTCATAGATTATATTATTTATATTATTCATGCAACCTGAAAATGGAATCATCAAGAGGAAGGTGCCGATCCAAGAAAAGATGTGTTGATGTACTTACAGACATCTTAAAACTCCACAATACCACAGCAATCAAGCGACAAGTGTGCACTATCTCGGAAAACTGATCATCAGCTAAACCATTCTACATCTAACAGCATAAAAGCAGAGAATGACAAGAGAAAGAGAAAAGATTCATAGATTGATTCTGTAAGTTTTGAAGTGGATGATAATTTTTTTTGCAAATTTTATTTCAATCAATTTAATTAATTTTGCTGGGCAGCTGCTTTACAAACTTTCGATTTTCAACTGTCATGTGTTCTTTGATGTGCCTAACACAGGACCTATGTTTTATTGTTCATCTCTTAAAGGATTAGGAACTTGCCTACACTAAGATCATGGAATATCTGGCAGGGGACTGCCTAGAGTAGTTGATAGTAGCTCGACCTGCTAGCTGTGAGACGCCTCATAGCTCGGTTCGAATCTGCTGTCCAGCATTTGTTCGAGTCCCCTGGTCTTACTCAGGACGATAACTGAGTACCTCTGAAGTCGGAGAAAATCTGCCTGTATGGCGAGGGAATACTAATTACGAGTACATTGAGCACACGGCTGCCAGTGTAAGTAATTTACAATGTGCACGCTGCTGCCATTGTAAGAAATTGGAAAACGGATTTTCACGCAAAAATCAGTTTCAGAGATGAAACTTCGTCTGAGTTGAAAGCGGACGAAAGGGAAAAAAAAAAAAATGGATATCTGAAAAAATATCTCACTCGCTTCATGGGGGAAATGAACCAATTACTTTTAGAGCAAGAGGCGAGCACCTTACCTTTACGCCACAAAGCCTCACATCAATAAGATATTGCTAGTTAGATGGTTCCTAGCCCGTTTGTTGCTGTGGCTCACAAGGGGAACAAAGAACAGTAACACTGCAACCTACAATGCTAGTGTAAGAGGCATGAGGTTGGGTGAGGAGCACTATTAAATAAAAAGTGTTGCAGCAATTGAATGTGCTAACCTAGTTGTAGGAGCATAACTATCACAATGTAAAACCGCTCTTAGACTCAGATCACATACAAATCACGAAGTGTTAACTCATTATGGACCAAACGCCACACTACGTGGCTTTGGGTTGACACCTTTAACCAGGAGCTACATAAATGGTGTTTTTTTATTCCAAAAACAAATGGCTTGTAGAATTCATGACTTTTGCCCTGGTCCCCTAAGAGTTAACAAGGGATCGATATGGATTCCGAAGAAGAAGAAAAAGAAGATGGCTGCTTGGGAGATCGTTAGGTTGAAGAATAAAGATCTCTTTATCATAATGTCATTGCACATTTTGCAGGTTTGGCTCCTTATAATTCAATGGAAATTTAAAAAATATTCTTGAACCATATCATAGGTTTAACCCCCAACATCATGATGAAAGAAGAAGAAAACTAGTTATGACAGAGATGAAGTGTCAACACAGAATGCTGGGAGTAACAAGAAGAGACCGGTTTAGAAATGAAGACATCCGGAAAAAGTGGTACAACATCAGTACTGAACTTCATCAAGAAACAACAAATTAGATGGTTCAGCCACATAAGCAGATTACCAACAGACTCAAAGAGCAATGTTACTCCGATACAGTGAATACAAAGCAAAAGGCCGGCCACGCAAAAGGTGAACTTCAGAGATAACAGAGGTGATAAAAGACTGTTTATGAAGCACACACAAAAACCTATTCTAGAAATCTTTCTTATCCTGACGCTGTGAGGCAAAACATGATTGGAGAAAAGAAAAAAGAAAAAGAAAGTCATGGTGGAGAGATGTGCTCTCTTAGCCACTTAGCGTTCCACTTATTCTAATCCAAGCATTAAAATATATATGATAAATTTCTTCCTCAGGTGGATGAAGATGAACCTCTGTTCTTAAGTTTGATATCTGACTTGTTTCCTGGAATAAACCTTGATAGTGCCACTTATGTTGATCTTCAACAATCGCTAACTAGACGTATTGAAGAAATAGGATTAATCAACTATGACACCTGGAATTTAAAAATTGTACAGGTGAGTGTGAGATACTATACAGATTGTAAATTCTAATAGTAAAATGGAATTGGTTTTTTAAAGACTTTATTGGTTGGTCATTACTGTCGTTACTGCATGTAATACCGCTTTTTGACGGTGTAGGACAGGAGGGACATGAGCCTGTGGAATTTAATGGCCGCATGCCTAGTGCAGTTGCCGCGAAACTGTTCAGATTATAATATTTTCTTTATGCCCCAGACTTAAAAAACTTCTTGGCCTTCGGTCTCCCGTATAGGAGACGCACTCTAATTCATTTGACCACACGCTCCGCAATTATTAGTTGGTTAGAGAAGAAAAAAAAATATTCTGTTCATTGTCTCATTCTTTTTACTTTTCTCTAATCCAGTTTTGTCTCCCAGTGTCAGGATAAGAAGAGATTTGTAGAACGGGCTTTTGTGTGCTCTTCATAAATAGTGTTTTTCACCGCCTCTGTTATTTATATTCATTGTCTCATTCTAATCTTGTATCTTCTTGTTTGCTTTATTCTGTTCATCTTCCACTTTACATTGATCAATTTCTACCTCTTCCTGCTCTTCCTATACCTTACTATGCATCTGTACTTTATCCTGCTTCTTATACAGGGTGTTCAACTTAAAAGCAGCCCGTGAATGGAGCTAATCTGGCATATATGTATGGAAATGAGAAGGTTTAGTTATGACGTAGTATAGGTCAAGGTTGTGTGACGGTGTGGAATTGTAGTATGGGAAGGGCGATGAACAAATGTGACGTAGGACGAGCTAGTCAGAACCGGTTTAAATAGTAAATAAACACAACTCAATGTGTACCTGGCAAGCTTCGAATTGTCAATGGGGCTGCAATTATCTTGAACAGCCTGTATATCTTATTCTGATACTCCTTCATCTCATATTTCTCTAGCTTGCTTTAGCTGCTAGCCTCTACTTTTTTCATGCTCTTCCCATTTTTAAAAGCCTGCTTCAGATTATCTTGAGTGCTGCAGTAGCATAGTTGTTAGTGAAGTTGTTGAAGGTTTTGTAAAAGTAATCATCATCAAGTAGCTTGTCCCTTCCGAAACCTGGCTCACATGACAGCAATCCTGAAAAACTCTCTGTTCTGTGCAAGTTGACCGGCATCAGCAGCAGTCTTTCTCAGATCATCAATAACATCTTGCACCCATTGTCTCCTAGGTATTCCTCTCATTCTTCTTCCAGGCACCATTCCCTCCAAAATTATCTTCTCTAGACACTCATGTCGTTTTGATGTATCCAAAATATTTAATTAATATGTAAAAATATTAATATGTAATATATAATATGAATGAAAATGTAACTTTTTAGCTAGTGGTTCGCAATAGCTTTAATGTAGAAAATATTGTTGTCCAGCTGTTTGAAACTCAGCGAGTACGCCATGGCATTATGACTCTTGGGCCCAGTGGCACAGGAAAGACTTGCTGCATACGTGTACTAATGAGTGTCTCATTTTCTCATTCTAATCTTGTATCTTCTTGTTTGCTTTATTCTGTTCATCTTCCACTTTACATTGATCAATTTCTACCTCTTCCTGCTCTTCCTATACCTTACTATGCATCTGTACTTTATCCTGCTTCTTATACAGGGTGTTCAACTTAAAAGCAGCCCGTGAATGGAGCTAATCTGGCATATATGTATGGAAATGAGAAGGTTTAGTTATGACGTAGTATAGGTCAAGGTTGTGTGACGGTGTGGAATTGTAGTATGGGAAGGGGCGATGAACAAATGTGACGTAGGACGAGCTAGTCAGAACCGGTTTAAATAGTAAATAAACACAACTCAATGTGTACCTGGCAAGCTTCGAATTGTCAATGGGGCTGCAATTATCTTGAACAGCCTGTATATCTTATTCTGATACTCCTTCATCTCATATTTCTCTAGCTTGCCCTACTCCTCCACATTATTCGTCTTGTTCTCTATTTTTTTCTTTCTGCAACCTCATTATCCATCTTTAATATATCATTTTCCCCATTTAACTTTTTCTGCTTCTCTTCAACCTGATTCTGTTCTAATGATCTTTTTACTCATTACCCTTTTCCTCCCGAATATTATCAGTATCTTCATTTACCTTCTCCTGCACTTACCTCAATCTCATCTATTGTTTCCTCCACCTTATATTGTTTCCTCCACCTTATATTGTTTTCTCCACCTTATATTGTTTCCTCCACCTTATATTGTTTCCTCCACCTTCTATTGTTTCCTCCACCTTCTATTGTTTCCTCCACCTTATATTGTTTCTTCCACCTTCTATTGTTTCCTCCACCTTATATTGTTTCCTCCACCTTATATTGTTTCCTCCACCTTATATTGTTTCCTCCACCTTATATTGTTTCCTCCACCTTATATTGCTGCTGCTCAACTTTGTCTACTAGTGCTCATCCTTATTCTTGTCGTCCTCCAACTAGTCCTGTTCCTTCTCTACCCTTTCCATACTCCTCTACTTTTTTCATGCTCTTCCCATTTTTAAAAGCCTGCTTCAGATTATCTTGAGTGCTGCAGTAGCATAGTTGTTAGTGAAGTTGTTGAAGGTTTTGTAAAGTAATCATCATCAAGTAGCTTGTCCCTTCCGAAACTTGGCTCACATGACAGCAGTCCTGAAAACTCTCTGTTCTGTGCAAGTTGACCGGCATCAGCAGCAGTCTTTCTCAGATCATCAATAACATCTTGCACCCATTGTCTCCTAGGTATTCCTCTCATTCTTCTTCCAGGCACCATTCCCTCCAAAATTATCTTCTCTAGACACTCATGTCGTTTTGATGTATCCAAAATATTTAATTAATATGTAAAAATATTAATATGTAATATATAATATGAATGAAAATGTAACTTTTTAGCTAGTGGTTCGCAATAGCTTTAATGTAGAAAATATTGCTGTCCAGCTGTTTGAAACTCAGCGAGTACGCCATGGCATTATGACTCTTGGGCCCAGTGGCACAGGAAAGACTTGCTGCATACGTGTACTAATGAGTGCACTAAAAGACCTTGGTGCGCCTCACAAAGAGATGCGCATGAACCCAAAAGCCATCACAGCTCCACAGATGTTTGGTCGATTGGATGCTGCTACCAACGACTGGACAGATGGAATTTTTTCAACTCTGTGGCGGAGAACATTAAAAGTTAAAAAAGGTAATCTCTTCTCTTGTTTGGATTTATTTCCGTACCAATTTTTTTTACTGATTCTTTTGAACTTTTAAAGTTAGAGGTCCATTGTAGTCAACATTCAATGTGGTGATGGCACCTAATGATGATGATAGTCATGACGTAACTATATTAAAACTGTTTTTGTACATTTTAGAAAACACTTGTATAGTCTCTGTTTACACAGGTTTGAAATTTTTTCAAGAAGGATGGAAGTCTTTTGAAGACCTGTGCTCCATTGGGATGAAGAAGAATCTATTGATACACTTGATTTTATGTTTAAGGAAATAGTTTTGCAAGTGATCTGATCGGTTTGAATATATTTTATTTTTAATGGATAATTTTTAAAAGCCATTAATAGAATCACTTATGTCGGAGACCAAGAAATGCACACATGATGATATTTATATGTTTAAACAACAGGTGAGCATGTATGGCTCATTCTTGATGGTCCTGTGGATGCTGTGTGGATTGAGAACCTCAATTCTGTGCTTGATGATAACAAGACACTGACATTGGCAAATGGTGACCGCATTCCAATGGCTCCTACCTGTAAAATTCTTTTTGAGGTGCACAATATTGACAATGCCTCACCTGCCACAGTATCGAGGAATGGTATGATCTTCATGTCATGCTCTGTACTACCCTGGATGCCTATTTTGCAGGTAAAATATAACGTTATATTTGTTGCTATTGTTATAGGAGAGGAGGTTTAGGGGTGGAGGTTCTTGAGGGGGAGGAATGCAGAGTCTGGGGACATGTAGGAGACAGGAGGCATTTACATGAAGCGACTATATGAGGCGCTTACCTGAAGTGTGTCCTAACTTGTGATATAAAATTGGTAGTAAGGGTGTGACATTCTTCCCAACATGATGAAATGTTCAAGGCAGCATGTTTGATTTGTAGTTGTTAATAATATTTATTTCAATGTAGACAATATAAACAATTCCCTATCATTCCACACCCAATTCATACCTTTGATTTCATATATAATTCATATTCTACACTTTGAAAGTTTCCCAATGTTATATTTTACTAGCAGTTTACCCGTTCTTCGCACGGGAAATTTAGTTTAAATCTATTTGTAAAGTCCCTTAAAGAAACATGCCACGTTGCTTCAAATCGGCTTCTTCCATATTAAAAACAATATTTTCTCTCCATGCATCGGCCAGTTAAACTTGATACAACAGACTTCATGTGAAAGTTGACAAATAACAATTTAAAATGTCCCTCATTTCGTATTTCGATTACCATAAAAACCTGATATAATTGTATTCCGTGAAGTTTAAAAAAAATTGGCAAATAAAATATATTCAGATTATTAACTTATCGACATGTTAAAAAAAAAAAAAATTTGGGCCAAACATGAATTGAGCGCATATAGTGCTTGTCTACTGCAATGTAGGCAGACAAGCTATCAACTACTCTACACAAACTTATAAATAAATATGTTTAGAATACGTTATAATAATAGTGACATTATCATAGCATTAAGGACTTGAGCGGAAAGTAATAATCTTTGTCAAAGTCTGTATGTAATGTGCTGTGACATTTGTCACTTTGTTGTATTGTTTGCTTGATAAAGTCCTTGTTGGTCGAAACGTTGCTGTGTATTGTCATTGTTTTGTATTTTGTAAAACTACCGTACTTTGTGATTACCTGTTTCGCCTAAAGTAACAACATGATCACTTGACCGATAACGTCGTGAAAACATGGAAAGACACTTTCGACAATTTCTACGCAGAATTACCATGTGCGTTAAGTTAGGAATATGGTTATAGAAACATATAAAAGTATAGTTTGATAATTTTTCCTCTTTGTATCCATGAAAGCCACCTTCTTGCCAAATTTCAAGTCCGTAGGATGTCCAAATATCTCCAAACAATTGGAACAGACATACAATTCGCTGATCTTTGTCTTATATATATATATATATATATATATATATATATATATATATATATATATATATATATATATATATATATATATATATATATAAAGACAACCGTTATTAATCCTAACACTACTATTTCTATTTATTTTATTTATTGACGTTACCTATTCTGTCTACTTCGACTTGTATTTTCTTCTTGTTTCTTCTGTTCATTTCTTAAAGTCCTACGTCACAATCTACTATTTCTAATTGAAGTCTCCAGCTACTTTATCTCCTAAACTACATCCTCTTCCATCTTTATCCTATTGTTCTTTCTTTTCTATGTTGTCAACTCACATCATGTCTGTACATTGTCGCTGCTTTTTCGTGCACGCTTCTTATGTTGTGCCCATCAACTGTCTGAGACTATATTTTACGAAGCTATATTTTAATATTCTTCTACATCTGTCCTAGTGCCATAGTAAGGGTTACATGTCATGGTGGCAGTAGCGACATGTAACTATGATGTAAGGAGAAGTAAAACTGAAATTACACTGATCAGATTCAACTGAAAATTAAGGAAGATGTATTTGACATTTCACTCTGACTATCACAATAATGAACATAAAATGGGACGAATTCAGGAGCAGTGATAAAATCAGAGAAATGTCTGGTTGACCACTAGTAACAACTGGTATAAGATGGAGGAGAAGGAGATATGTTGGGCATACATTGAGAAGAAATGATCCCTCAAGGAAGCAAAGAATAGTACCACTGCGACCTACAAGGCATGTAGTAAGAGGTGACTGATGTAGGTTCTAGGAAAGCTACCCTGGTAGTAAATAAAAAGTATAGCATAATTAAGATGTGCTGGCCTACTTGTAAGCGCATAACTGGCACAACATACAATCGCTCTTAGGCACAGATCACATACAAATTACACAGAGAGGTTAACAAGTGGTCGATATGGAGCGTTCGAAGAAGAAGAAGCCATATGTTTTTGAATTTATTATTAATTTTTTAAAACATTTTTGTGCTTCAATGTTGTCATCTTTTTTCAAGGGCTGGCTGTTGAAGAGGTCAAGTAATGAAAATATGTTTCTGATGCCACTGTTTGAGGCTATATACCAGGATACAGAGACCTATGTGTTTCTGAATACTGAAGCAAAGATGGAAGTCTTGTCCTGCAACAAGATACGACAGGTTATTTTTGACTTTCTCAGTAAAGTAGACACGCACTTAATATTATAAATAATTGTTTTAAAAAGAAGAAGCCTTTATTATATCACATGGTATATAGGGTAATACGGTGTTAGGACCAAATTTTTCATTGACCATCAACACATGATGGGTGATGTGGTCAACATTCCACTGGCCGCCTTTACTTCACAGTGCTTTTCCTTGTACCAAATTAAGGCTGGGTCAACCTGAGAGCCGTTACGGTCAGAAAACATTCCACTGTGGAATAGATCCCGTACCAATAGCCTTAGAAACGAGTTCCCTAACTATGCTACTGCGACCCTCACACTTAATGATAGCTTCAGCTCATTCAATTTTATTCAACAATCTGTTTCTCAAGTAACATATTATTTCACTCTATGATCTTATGTTATTCATTTGAGAGAGCAGTGGTTCTCAACCTGGAAAGCCTAAGACAGTATCAGGGGAGGTGTGAAATGTTATGAAAATTTAGTGCTTTCAACTCCTTGTGGACCAAACGCCACACTACTTGGCTTTGGTTTGGACTCATTTTTACCAGGAGCCACACTAAAGGGCATTTTTATTATAAAAACAAATGGCTTGTAAAAACATGGCTCCACTCATCATCAAGGTGTGTATCCTTTATAGGACGTTGCTCTCTTTGCAGTACATCTGAAATTCACTCTGTTTCTAGCCAGTTAACCCACTTCGTGGATGGTCATATTCATGGTTTCTTTAATATCTTGTAGCCATCTTCTTCTTGGTCTGCCTCTGTGTCCTGGGACCCTGCCCTCTAATATTGTTCTTTCCAGGCCATTGTGACGCTTAATGTGACAAAAGTATCTAATTTTTATGTATAGTATGCTGTTTATCAGCCAATTCTCTTTAACATTTAGTTCTTTCAGGACATCAGTGTTCTTTCTTTTTCTGTCCATGGTATTCGTAGGATCTTTCTGTAGCATTTAGTTTCGAAGGACTGGATTTTCGTTCTTGTTTTTTGTTTAATGGTTCATGATTCACAACCAGTTGTAGCCACTGGAAAAATGCATGTTCTCAAAATGTTTAATTTTAATATTTTGCTGGTGCTTTGCCACATGTTCTTTATTTGTGTTTAACTTCTGATTGCTATTGCCAATCTTCTTGAGATCTCTTTGGAGCAGTCAACGTTATTAACTATTGAGTCCAGGTATTCATAGCTCTCTATACATTGGAGTTCTTCATTGTTTTTTTGGATGTTAGGTAAGCCTTTTGCTTTGTCAGTTGACATTATTTTCGTTTTTTGTGTATTAAAATAAAGATGTTGATCTTCACTATGTTGCTTGGTCATCATGATATGGCTCCAACAGGAGTTAATAAATTACATATTTATATTAACTCTCTGTTAGCAATGTCAAACATGTTCCCTAACTAAATCCTAAGAAAGAAAGATCATAACATGTGAAATGAACTGTTTAAGAAAAGTTATAATATATTATCAACTTTTATTTATTATGGACTTCTCAACAGAGTTATCTTTTATGTGTATAATTTAAAAGTCACAGAGACATAAACCTGCTACTCAAATGTAATATATGCCACATCCTTTGTTCTCTAGTCTTATTATAAATTAAATTAAATTGCTCGCAACCTTTTTCAGACCTTAGGGTATTACTTCACTTCATATTTCTAGGCCCTAATGTGCAGGAGGTAGGAGAGTCAATTCCTTTCCTCATGTGTAGAATGTTGAGTGTGGGATTGAACCCACAACCCTCTTGTGTCCGAGTCAATAGTCGAACACTTATGCATTATGCTAATCCGTTCAACTAGTCTTATTGAATTGATAATCATGGCATATCCTTTACAGGACTTAGCCATCAACCACAGTAAATAAGTCTTCGATTTTCTAGGCACCTCTTATACTTTAAGTAGTTTGCCAGTGCTTTCTGAACAGTGAAGTCTATATTTACCTTTAATAAAATCCATTGGGACAAATTTACTTCCAAACTGCCCCAGTGCAGTTTGAACCAGATACTCTTGGGTTGTGATCGAACTCAATACCGCTAAGTCACAGACGCTCACAGTCTTATTAATATGATCCAAATAGATAACAAAATATTTTTCTAGCCCTAAATACATTTAAAACTCACTCTGTTATGGGCCTAACAGGTTTTTTTTTACAGAAGATATGCTTTGTGTATACAAACAGATGTGTGATTTACTAGAAGGCCTAATTCCTGCATCAACGGAAGAGAGGAAGAATATGAACCAGCTACATTTTGAAAGTTTATTTATTTTCGCAATGATGTGGAGTTTGGGTGCCTTGCTGGAACTGGATGACCGCATGAAGATGCAGGAATTTCTGCTGAAACACAAGTCCAAACTTCGTTATCCCAAAATGTCAGGAGATGAAACCATTTTTGAATATTTGGTGGCTCCAGATGGTATGTCTTAACATTTTCAGATTGCATTTTTGAATATTTGATGGCCCCGGATGGTATGTCTTAACATTTTCAGATTGCATTTGTACTATTTTTGAAATTACTTAAAAAAAATATTTTAAACAGTTTTTAGAAAATTGGAATTGTTTGCCCGTGTGTTGACAGGACTCTCATGGGAGCAAAGAATAGTAACACTGCTACCTACAGGGCACGTCATAAGAGTTGACTGAGGTAGGGCCTAAGGAAGCTACTCTTGTAAATAAAAAGCGTAGAAGAAAACGGATGTGCTGGCATACTTGTAGGCGCTTAACTGACAAAACGTACAATTCTCTTAGACTCAGATCATATACAAATCTAAAGAGTGGTTTAAGAAGTGGTCGATATGGAGTGTTCGAAGAAAAAGAGGATGCTGGGAGACAGTAGTGAGAGTTAGAGACAATAATGACGCTTGAAGACAGTAGTGATGCTTGGAGACAATAGTGAGGCTTGGAGACAATAGTGAGGCTTGGAGACAATAGTGAGACTTGGAGACAATAGTGAGGCTTGGAGACAATAGTGACGCTTGGAGACAGTAGTGAGTCTTGGAGACAATAAAGTGACGCTTGAAGATAATAGTGACGCTTAAATACAATAGTTATGCTTGGAGACAATAGTGATGCTTGGTGACAGTAGCGATGCTTGAGACATTAGTGATGTTTGGAGACAATAGTTATTAGTTTTTAATTTTACTATAGATAACGCTGATGACTAATAACACAGTAGAAGATGATGCATAAAGACATAATTAGTGATTAGTGACGATCATCATCATTGTACTCCAGGCAGGTTCATAGGTGCTCAGGTCTCATCCTTAACTCGTAGTGTACCAGGGCAAAAGCCATTTAAAGTAAAAATGCCACTTAGTGTGGTTCCTGGTCCACAAGGAGTTAATATGTTCATCTGATCACTGCAGTTCCATGTTGATTAACCAAATGTCTTGTATGACTAGCAAAGTGTTCATGTCTGGCAGTTCCAAATTTTAGTTACATCTCATTACTCTGGATAGTGACATGAATTTATACATGCCTGTAAAAAAATCTTAAATTTGATTCTATACATGCTCAACATTGGTTATTTCTGACCCATCCATTGCTCATCCTTCGTTGATCACTGCTGTGTCAGCCAGCCAATCTGTTCGCTCATTACTGTACACACTCGCATGACCTAGTACGAAAATAAATGTTATAGGGAACATTTGTGAAGTGTTGTGTTGAGCCATTCATGTCGTATGTAGCCAGAGGAATGTGCCACAGGAATTAAAGGATGCCACTATTGTCCACCTGTACAAGCGGAAAGGAAACCGCCAGGCCTGCGATAACCACAGGGGATCTCCTCCTGTCAATCGCTGGCAAAATACTGGCCAGAGTCCTCCTCAATCGATTAATCGATCACCTGGAACAGGACTTACTCCCTGAGACCCAATGTGGCTTCAGGGCAGGTTGTGGAACAGCAGACATGATATTTGCTGCTCGCCAACTACAGGAGAAATGCCAAGAGCAGCACCGTAACCTCTATATGGTCTTTGTCGATCTGACAAAGGCTTTCGACACGTTAACAGGGAGGGTCTATGGAAGATCATGGAAAAATTTGGATGCCCAAGGAAATTCATCAAGATCGTTCAACAGTTTCACGAGGGCATGATGGCACGTGTACTTGACGAAGGGAGCTGTCGGAAGCCTTCCATGTCACCAACGGCGTCAAACAGGGATGTGTACTGGCCCCAACACTCTTCAGCATGATGTTTGCTGCCATGCTCACGGATGTCTTTTGGGAAGGCGGCGAACATGGGGTAAAGATTAGATACAGGACAGACGGTAACCTATTCAATCTTCGGAGGTTAAAATCCTCCACCAAGGTAAAAGAATCAACTATCTCAAACCTGTTGTTTGCTGATGACTGTGCCCTCGCTACCAACTCTGAGGAAGAAATGCAGACTTACATGGACAAGTTCTCAATGGCCTGTGATAGGTTTGGCCTCACCATTAACACCAAAAACAGAGGTCATGTTCCAGCCCGCCCTAGAGAACAGTATTACGATCCAGTCATCAACATTAAACACCAGCGTCTCCAGTCAACGGACAACTTTGCTTATCTTGGCAGCCTCCTATCCAGATCGGCAAACATAGATTCTGAGGTCCACAATAGGATATCCAAAGCCAGTGCTGCGTTCGGAAGGTTACGTGTCACTGTGTGGGAACGGAAGGGGATAAGCATAGTCACAAAGCTGAAAGTTTACCAGGCCATAGTGCTAACCACGCTGCTGTATGCAAGCGAGACATGGACAGTGTATAGCAGACACGGAAGAAAATTAAACCATTTCCACACAAGCTGTCTACGCAGAATACTAAAAATAAACTGGCAGGACAAAATTCCAGACAGCGAAGTCCTCACAAGAGCAAAGATCCCAAGCGTCAACACCCTGTTGCAGAAGGCCCAACTGAGATGGGTCGGTCACGTTGCTCGAATGCCTGATAAACGCATCCCAAAACAGTTGATGTATGGCGAGCTTGAAGGGGCAGACGTTTAGCTGGTGGACAGAAAAACGCTTTAAAGACACTCTTAAAGTGTCTCTGAAATGCTTCGATATAGACAATACGTGCTGGGAATCCCTTGCGCAAGATCGCCAAATGTGGCGCTGTAACAACAAAGAGGAACCCGAATAGCTGAGAATCGTATTGTTGAGTCACAGAGACAACGAGCAGCGGAAAAGACAGAGCACACAACACGCACATGTCTAACCTTGATCATGTATGCCCCACCTGTGGTCGGGGATTCTGTTCTAGAATTGGACTCTACAGTCACCTCCGCACACACCAGAGAGGTGCAACAGTACACGTCTGAGATTGTTGTCATCATTGCTTGCGATGGACGGCTATTATTATGTAGCCAGACTTGAATTTCTTGAACATGTTCATTGGGTCCCTTTGATTACAAGTATTTGTGTAATCCTGTGTGCCAAGCCAGCTCCAATGCTGGTCACCGTCACTGTTTTTAATTTTAAGGCAACTTAGTGTTTCCAGAAAAGCACCACTTGTCTTGTAAACAGTTTTGCCTATCGAGCTTGATGTGAAGTCCCAAGCTCCTTGCTTGCCCCTATTCACTGAGAAACATAATTGAAACAAGTCACCGACCAACAGTGTCCCCACCGTATAGTTGGTGGGAGGGGTTGAGTATCACAGCAACCCAGAGAGCTATGTCGTAGGTAGCATTTCAAGGTTTAACCATGTTGAACAGATCAATAGATAGGGATCAGACAAACAGGGACACCCCCTACCCTTCATATTGATTTGCGTTGGGTTGGCTTCCTACCATAGGAAAAAATCTAGCTCCTGAAATGTCAACATATATTTTTCAATCAGTTACCAGGAGGGTAGTCGAAGATGGCTTGCTCAAGACAGATCTGGTTGTAGGAAATTTGTTGTCTTATGCTACTATGGGAGTTGAGAGAAGAAGACTGCTAATTTATGAATACATGTTGATAAATGTAGGACCAATCATGAAACTGCAAGAACTTCTAATCACATCTACTAAACGTAAGAAAGGCAAATGAGAAGACAGAAGAAATGGTAATAAACAGTAAATTACAGAAACAATTAGCCCATGTGTTGCGGGCTCTCAAGGGAGCAAAGAATAGTAACTCTGCAATCTACAAGGCATGTCGTAAGAGACGACTAAAGTAGGGGACTAGGGAAGCTATCCCAGTAAATAAAAATCATAGCAAAAATAGGATGTGTGCTACTTGCAGCATAACTGCCACAATGTACATTCGCTCTTAGGCTTGGATCACATACAAATCACAAAGAGTGGTTAACAAGTGGTTGATATGGAGTGTTCGAAGAAGAAGACAAAAACAATTCACAATAATATGGTTCACCCCATCTACTACTTATTTGGATAACATAGATATATAAATGTTACTATGGACGATTAGTGGCACATGTTGTTGCAAAAAGCGTGAACTGGCACTTTCTTGGGGCCTGTATGTACAAGGCAAATAGCTAAATATACCATTTGATGTAGTTAGTTTTTTTAAATGTGAAATTCAATGCCTACAAAAAGTTACTGACAACACCAGAAAAGACAGAGTCACCAAATTCAACATAAGAAAAAAGTTGGCAAGGAACGGTCCCTTGCTTGAATTACATTGAGAAACAAAGAATGAAGTGGTTTGGCCCTTAATAAGAATGCATCCAAACGCCACAGCATACATAGCCTTCTACAATGGACCATCAGGAAAGAAGGTGAGAGAAAGACCACGAAAAAATATGGTTAGATGACATCGCAGACTCCTGTCAATAAGCAAAAATAACTATCACCCAAGCCACTAGAACAGCGCAAGACAAAAACAGAAAACCACTACACTGGGTAATAACCGTCTGGCGAATGGATTAAACGCGACTCCCATGCATGAGACCCGTGTTCAATTAACAGTAATGCCAAGAATTTTTTCTGTTGTGGGCATAATGAAAAATCCTAACTTGAACAGTTTCGCTGTGCCTGCACTAGCCATGCGGACATTAACTCTTTCCACACCCATTTATTTCCTCAATGTTTAAGCAGTTAATTCAAGGGACGTAAAAAGAAAAAAATTATTTTAATTACAATCCTAACTACTCGTCACTAAATAAACATATATATATATTATTATATACTAAATTGAAGACAACTGGACAACCCAATAGAATAACATGGTTAAAAAGTAGTAGAAGTAAAATAGTAGAAGTAAAACTAGAAAGACTTCTTACAAGGGAAACAACTCTATGGCGCAGTGTGCGGCTTAAAGCGTGCAACAGACTTCCGCCATGGCGCAGTGTGCGGCTTATCTCATCCCACCTACCCTACACTACTCTAAAAAAGCAGTACTACAGGCAGTAACGTCAGTATTTTATGGTTTTTTTTAGTGTGATGACTAAAGAAGGAGAATGATGAAGAGGTATTTATGTAATTTACAATTTTTATTTTTAAAAAGAATTACTGTTGACTAAATATTTACTCAGGAAAGTGGGTGCACTGGCGTACACGAGTTGAAGAATATATTTATCCATCTGACTCAGTACCTCTTTTCACATCCATCTTGGTGCCAAATGTAGATAATGTGAGAACTGATTTTCTCATTGAGATGATTAGTAAGCAGAACAAAGTAAGTTTTTTTTAAATTTTATTTTAATTTTGCGCCAGTGGTGTGCTGTGGCCTGCAAGGGAAGCAAAGAATACTATGACTGTGACCTACAAGGCATGTTGTAAGAGGTAACCGAGGTAGATGCCTCAGGATGCTACCCTAGTAAATAAAAAGCATCACAGAAATCGGATGTGCTGGCCTACTTGTATGCGCATAACTGGCACAACGTACAATCGCTCTTAGGCTCAGATTACATACACATCACACAGAGTGGTTAACAAGTGGTCGATGTGGAGCGTTTGAAGAAGAAGATTTTAATGTTATATATGTATGCGGGCGTCTGTGGCTTAGGCGGCAGTGAACTCGATCACAAGCTGAGTGTATCTGTTCAGACTTCACGGCGGACAATTTGGAAGCCTATTAGTTTCCATGGATATTTGTGAATGGTAAATATATAACTCACTATTCAGAAAGCAAATACAAACTACTGAACGTATAAGTGGTGCATAGAGAAACAGCTACTCATTTACTGTGGTTAATGGCAACATCCTGTAAAGGATATGCCACAGTTTTCACTTTCAGTTTCACCATCTTCAAAGTTACATTGGGGACCCTTGCTGTGGAGTTCTTGCACTGCAGCTGAGATCTTCCTGTGTAAGAAAGAGATCAGAGCACACATGGTTATTCACCAAAGTGCAATAATGATAATCTCTTATCAATCAATCAATAGCACAGAAAGTGTAATGTTTCCTTGTTGCCTAGTACTGTCAACATTGTACTGAAAGTGTAATGGTTCGTTGTGTCCTAATACTGTCAACATAGCACTGAAAGTGTAATGTTTCATTGTGCCTAGTACTAAAGTCAACATAGCACTGAAAGTATAATGTTTCTTTGTGTCCTAGTACTGTCTACATAGCACTGAAAGTGTAATGTTTCTTTGTGTCCTAGTACTGTCAACATAGCACTGAAAGTGTAATGTTTCCTTGTGTCCTAGTACTGTCAACATAGCACTGAAAGTGTAATGTTTCTTTGTGTCCTAGTACTGTCAACATAGCACTGAAAGTGTAATGTTTCTTTGTGTCCTAGTACTGTCAACATAGCACTAAAAGTGTAATGTTTCTTTGTGTCCTAGTACTAAGTTAACATAGCACTGGAAAGTATAATGTTTCTTTGTTCCTAGTACTGTCTAACATAGCAGCAGAAAGTGTAATATTTCTTCTTTGCCTAGTAACTGTCAATATGACAGAAATGTAATGGTTCGTTGTGTCTAATACTGTCAACATAGCACTGAAAGTGTAATGTTTTCTATTTGACCTAGTTAACATTAACATAGCACTGAAAGTGTAATGTTTCTTTGTCTATACTGTCTACTAGCACTGAAGGGTGTAATGCTCTATTGTGTCAAGTACTGTCAACATAGCACTGAAAGTGAAAGTTTGTGTCCTAGTACTGTCAACTAGCACTGAAAGCTAAGTTTTGTGTCCTAGTACTGTCAACATGCTAATATGTTTCTTGTGTCCTAGTATGTCAACACACTAAGGTGTTTGTGTCTAGTACGTAACATAGCAGAAATAATGTCTTGGTCTGTACTGTTAACATAGCATGAATGTATTTTCTGTTAATACATCTCCCTCATAACAGCAAATGTAATGTTTCTTCCTTTGTACTATTGCCTGCAACATAATGGAAATGTAATTTGCTATTTGCCCTAAAAAGAATAGTTTGACTACTTCTGCAACTAACAGCAGAAATGTAATGTTTGTTTGTACTACTTTCCTACTAGTTGTGCTGATTGTGAACAGGAACAAAGTCAGTTATGATTCAGGCTTAACAGCCAACAGAGGAAAGGATGAGCAAAAGTTTTAACTTTTCCTCAGCGTCAACACCAGGCTTGTTTCAAGTGAATATAAAACTTCTTTATCACTCATTCTAGTTTTTTTTGCTTAGTTGTGCAAAAAAAGACATATTTTAGTAGATCTTCTTCGAACGCTCCATATCGATCACCCGTTAAACCACTCTTTGTGGTTTGTATGTTATCTGAGCCTAAGAGCGATTGTATGTTGTTCCAGTTATGCACCTACAAGTAGGCCATCATATCTGATTTCTGCTACGCTTTTTATTTACTAGGGTATGTAGCCCATGTTGCTGGGGCTTGCAAGGGGAGCAAATAATAGTAACACTGCGGCCTATCAGGCATGTCATAAGAGGTGACTGGGGTAGAAGCCTAGCAAATCTTTGCAAAAATCGGATGTGATGGCCTACTTGTGGGCACATAACTGGCACAATATACAATCGCTCTTAGACTCAACAAATCACAAAGAGTGATTTAACAAGGGTTTGATATGGAGAGTTTGGTGAAGAAGAAGAAGAATTTACTTGTGTAGCTTCTCTAGGTCACTACCTCAGTCTCCTCTTATTATATGCCTTGTAGGTCACATTGTTATTATTCCTTACTTACCTAGTGGGCCTGGCAACACACAGGTGATTTTAGCAGACATCATCAGAGAAGAGATTCTAGACTGTACAATAACAATGAATGTCCTGTAGGAACAAAATATAGCATTTCTGAGTAGTCCGTCAGGTCGCCCGAGTGGTTACCGTGGCCCAAATTTGGGGTGTTATGAATAGAACCACTGTTACCTTACACGCATGTTGTAAGAGGCGACTAAGGAGGTTTGGCTGAAATCGGATGCTCGTGTCCTAAACGTATAGATGTCTATGCATTTAGGGGCTTACCAAACCAATGTGCAACGTATACACGTTCTTGGCAAAGATCAAACATATCACAATGAGTGATTAAAATTGGTCGTAAAGAACGAACGCAAAGAAGTAGTCCATCAGAACATCTAGGAATAAGTTAAGAAGGTATCCATTATCTGTACGGATAATATTGTCATATACAGTAATGCTAAACCATGGGATCTCCATTATCCGTATGGATATTGTCAAAAGAATAATCAAGACATGGAAAGAATTGGAAGGGATGGCAAGAGAGAGGAAGGGCTGGAAGTAGTTTGTTGAAGACCAGTGCTCTGTTGGGAGTTCAAAGGTGAAGAAGAAAAGACTGAACCTATCCATTATCTATAATGACAATATTGTCAGATACAGAAATGCTGAACCATAGGATCTTCATTATCCCTATGGATAATATTGTCCGATATAAAAAATTACAGATCCTAGGATCTGAGTATAAAAAAAGATGTTGTAGACAAGTTTTTTTTCTGTCAGAGGTATACACAAAATACTAACCTGAACAGTATTGCAGTGACTGCACTAGCCGTATGGCTATTGAATTTCTCAGGCTCATGTCCCCCGCCTATCGTACACCATCCTACTAAAAAGCGGTATTACACAGGCAGTAAAGACATTTTTTTTAAAATACATCACACTATCTGGTGTTGCATCTTACTAGTTATAATCAACTGCCAAACTATGATACAGTACTTTCACACAAGAGTTAACTCATTAACTACCAAGATTTGTAGTCTGTGTCAGTTTGTCTGTACCATTTGACCATGCGGTGCAGTAAAGTAAGTAAAGGAACCCTTTCATACCTCATGGTATATAGGTCAATACAGTGTTAGGCCTGTATTTTTCATTGACCGTCGGCACACGATGGATGATGTGGTCAGCATCACGCCGGCCGCCTTTACTTCCCAGAGCATGTCTGGTACCCAGTTGAGGCTGGGTCGACCTGTGAGCCGTCGTGGTCGGGGAAAATTCCACACACATTGCGGGAGCTGAACCCAGACCACCAGCCTTGCGAGCGAGTTCACTAACAACTACGCTTTGAGCTGGCTCGTTGTCAGTGCGTGCAGACTGCGCCATAATTTGTTTCGTAGTTAAATTAACACAAAATTTACCGTATCGCATTTTAATCATTACCGGTTCCTCATTCATTCATTCACTTTCTGTTAGCTTTTGATAAATTTCATTAATGTATCTACAAAATTACATGTAATTCATCATATTCATTTTTCTTCTGCTTCAAATGCACCATATCGACCACTTCTCAAACCACTCTTTGTGATTTAATGGGATCTGAGCTTAAGAGCGGCTGTACATTGTGTCAGGTACGTGCCTACAAGTAGGCCAGCACATCCGATTTCTGCAATGCTATTTATTACTAGGGTAGCTTTCTTAGGTCCATACCTCAGTCACCTCTTATGACATGCCTTGTAGGTCACAGTGTTACTATTCTTTGCTCCTCTTGCAAGCCCTGGCAAAATACAGTAGTCATATTTATTTAAGAAAAAAAAATTACAACTCAATTGTACATACATACATCTGCGGAATCGAAAAAAGTAAAAAAATTAATTTGATGACAGCATGCTTTTTAATGCGGTAGTCAGTCTGTTAATATTTGCTACTTTTGAAATATTTCAGAGGACCATTGAGAGCTTTGTTGAAAAACGAGTGGGGACAACCTATGGTCCTCCAGGTGGGAAAGCCATGACAGTTCTTATAGATGATATCAACATGCCTATTATAAATGAATGGGGTGATCAGGTATAGACATTTTTTCTTGAGAGATTAACACTTTCTATAATTTATCTATATATGAATGAGGAGCATCTGGCCGAATGGATTAGAGCGTGACTCCCATGCGGGAGGTCTGTGTTCAATTCACGGTAAGGCCAAGTATTTTTTTCTGTTGTGGCCATAAATGAAAAATCCTAACCTAAACAGCTTTGCAACGACTCTACTAGCCATGCGGCCATTTAATTCCTCAGGCTCTCTTTTTACCTTTCCTCATCATCATCAGGTGCCGTCTCCACATCGAAGGTTAGCTGCAATGAATCTCCAGCATCCTCTGTCTTTCGCTTTGGTGTTGCACACTGTCAGACTGTAACCTGTCCATTTCTTAAAGTACCTTTCCTACACTATCTTAAAAAGCGGTACTACAGACAGTAACGAGTATTTAAAAAAACAAAACCAAAAAACATGAGAATGAAAATCAAGGCATATCCTTTACAGGATTTTGGCATCCACCAAAGTAAACTAGTTCTTGATTTTCTATGCACCACTTATACATTCAGTAGTTTGTCATTGCTTTCTGAACTGTGTGGTATATTTTTAACGTTCATAAAAATTCACAAGCACAAATTTGTTTCCAAACTACTGGCCGCCATGGAGATTGAACCAGGTATGCTTGGGTTGATCTCACTACCGCTAAAGCTATAGATGCCATATATAGCATTACCATCATAAAAAATATTTTAAAATAAATAAAACTGTTGTAGTACTGCTTTTTATTGTGGTGTGGGACGAGAGCCGGAGGAATTTAATGGTCACATAACTAGTGCAGTGCTCTAGAACATGTTGTACCACTAGAATCTTTTATACAACTTCTACTATCAAGATTTTTCTCATTAAAATATCTGCCATTAAGATCTCTCTCAACATAATTGCTCCTATCAACATTAATCATCAGGACTTCTCTTATCAAGATTTCTCTAACAATGAAGACTTTTGCTACATTATTCTTCTATTAATAATTCTTCTTTCTTTCTTTGGTTGTCACACTGCTCACAGATTGTTGCTCAGTGTTGTGGTCTTTTGTATTTATCATGCAATTTTTGGATGGTTTGAGCAATGGATTTATGCATATTTGACTTGATATTCTAACGCTTCATCTATCCATCATGGTTGGCGATAGTGAAGTTGATAGCACATTGTGCTAGTGACCGCATGCCATGAAAATGCCAGGGTTTGAGGCCAACTTTTGCCAAACATTTTAGAAGTGCATGCTCTCTCTCTCTTTGCCTTTTTACCTCAGGTTGGGGCATAGGCCCTCAACCAACTCATGCCAAGTCTTCCTATCTCTAGCTATCTCCTGCAGCTCTTCTTTATATTGTTGATCTCCGCATCCAAATCTCGTCTCCATGTATTTCTCGGCCCCCTTCTTTCGCTGCCCCTGCGGGTTCCAGGCAAGGACCCTTCTTGTTATATTCCCTCCGGTTTTCACAAAGTGTGTCCTATCCAGCGCCAGCGTCTTTTTTTAACCTGTTGTTCACTGGAATCTGTCTTGTTCTCTCCATAAGTTCCTCATTTGTGACCCTATCATACCATCTTATTTCCTCTATTCTGCGCAGACACCGGTTGATGAATGTTTGCAATTTATGCACTATTGTTTTAGTTGTTCTCCATGTTTCTGACCCATACAGTAGAACTGCTTTAACATTAGAGTTAAATATCCAAATTTTTGTTCTAGATTTGATTTCTTTAGACTTCCAAATGTTTCCCAGTGCAATGAAAGTTCCTCTTGCCTTCTGTATTCTTATTTTAACATCACTATCTGTTCCACCCTCTTTGTCTACATTGCTGAGATGTGCATGCGTATGCAGTTAAACTACAGGAATCAACATCGAACTGGCTCGTTGGGACTCTGGATGCTGCTGGATTTGCTGAGGCAGAGATCGGAGCACCTATGGACATGTCCGGAGTGCTATGATGATAGTCCTCATATAACTGATAACTATAGGAAACCCTAATTCTTTACTTGGGAGGAGATTGGAGCAATTATAGACATGTGCGATGAAGATGATCTTGAATTGAACAATTAACTATTTTTATTTTTCTGGTCTCAACTATAACAAATATATTGGAAACAATTTTCAGGTTACTAATGAAATAACGCGACAGATGATGGAAATGAAAGGAATGTACAGTCTGGATAAGCCAGGAGAGTTCCTCAATATTGTTGACATTTCCTTCATGGCAGCCATGATACACCCTGGGGGTGGTCGTAGTGATATCCCTGAGAGACTCAAGAGACAATTCTGTATCTTCAACTGTACCCTGCCTTCAAATAATTCCATTGATAAGATTTTTGGTAAGTACCAATAACAGAAAAAAAATGAAAATCTTTTGACCCGTTTACAACTGGTGGGAATATGATTCCACAGGTAATTTACGCAGATGACACATTTCTCCTCTCAAATAGTGTCAGAGGGTTGGAACAGCCAATTCAGTCTGTCAAAAAAACACAGTGATAATCAAAACCCTTGTCTGAAAACTAAAATTGTGTCCATCGACAAAGCAAAATCTCAACGCAAAATTACCATCAATAATGAAGACATTGAGAACGTCACATATTTTTATATCTTGGCTCTATTATTAACAACAGTGGAGATTGTACAAAAACAGTTAGAAGAAGACTAGCCATGGCTTTCCTGAGGGTGATCAGCCCGAAGAAACTATGGCACCACACTAGCAAAGAAATACAAGTAATACTTCTGAGAACATGCATATTCCTTGTAACATCTGGATGTGAATCATGGACCATAACACAAACATTAAAGAACAAAATTGAAGCTCTTGAAACCAGGTATTATAGAAAAGTTCTTAGAACATCCTGGACAGAGAAGAGAAGAAACAAGGACATCCTACAAGACCTGCATATCAAGGGGCTCATAAGAAACATGATGTCCCGGAAAATGAAATATTTTGGCTACATTAAACAATGATTTGGAGAGAATGGTGGTGGAATGCATTTTTCCCGGAATACAAGGCAGGGGATGACCAAGACAAAGCTGGCAGCAGGACATCAAAGACACCTTGAACAAGGTTTCTAGCTAAGAATTCAGATGTAGTCAGGGTGTCAAACATGGCACCTCTGACTTTCGCATGAAGGCTAACTTTCCTTATCCTCGTCATTCAGACACGCCTTACTCTGACTTCTGAGGCACTTGTAATTTAGATCACCAAGTAAAGGATTAGGAAACATGTAGTCCAACTACACACGATGTGCACACCAAAATGCCCAAGTTGACCATGGACCCTGAAATTAGCAGGCACTTGGTTAATAGAGAGCCGTTGTAGCGTAGTTGTTAGTGAACTCGCTCCGCAAGGCTGGTGGTCTGGGTTCAGCTCCCGCAATGCGCATGGAATTTTTCCCGACCGCGCGGCTCTCAGGTCGACTCCAGCCTCAACTGGGTACCAGACATGCTCTGGGAAAGTAAAGGCGCTGGCGTGATGCTGACAACATCACCCATTGTGTGCCGACGTTCAATGAAAAATACAGGCCTAACACTGTATTGATCTATATACCACGAGGTATGAAAGGGTTCCTTTACTTTACTTTTTTTTACTTGGTTAATAGCAAAGTGTGTTACCGACTGTGCTATTCCCCCAATAGTGTTCCATTCTTCTTCTTCACGTTCGGTTTTGTATGCTCATCTAAACCATAAGATGAGTTGCCACTTTGAAGCTGCATGTCAGTTGGAGTTCCTCAAGAGTTCTCCATAGCTTGCTCTGTAAGCTTGTTGATGAGACCATGTTTCGTTTCGTTGGTGTATGTATGATGGACATGATTGCAGAATGTGCTCTGGAGTCTGTGTTTCTGTCTGACATGCACACTGTGCAGTCTGAACAGGATTTATGCTGTGTTTCTGTCTGACATGCACACTGTGCAGTCTGAACAGGATTTATGCTGTGTTTCTGTCTGGCATTCACACTGTGTAGTCTGAACAGGCGTTATTCTGTGCATGTGAAGTGGTTATTCTAAAGTGAATGCTTACAAAGAACAGCAATAAATACATCTATTCAGATTATTTTGTTGGTTTGAGTTGATTTGATTTTTTCAGTTATTATATTGCAACATGCTGTTTTTTTTATTGTCAGGTGTCATCGGGGAAGGCTACTTCTGTAGTGCACGCTTTGTGGATCCAGTGGTTGACTTAGTCAAAATGCTTGTCCCATGTACTCGTGTATTATGGCAGAAAACGAAAGTAAAATTGTTTTGCTTTATTATCATGCTTTATTTGGGTCTTAATTATCATGCCTTGTCTTAATTATCATACTTTGTCATTTCATTTTATTTCAATCATCTTTGCTTGTCTTCATTATCATACTTTGCTTGTCTTCATTATCATGGCTTAACTTAATTATCATACTTTATCTTAATTATCATGGCAGTGTCATGGGAGTGTTATTATAAAGAAGTGAGTGTTGGAAAAGGACCCACAACGTCATACACAAGCTAGAAAAATTACAAGATAAATGTTTAAGAAGAATTCTGCAAAGATTCTGGCCAAATACAATAGTGGATGAAGAGCTTTTAAAATGAACAAACTCTGCATTGTTGGAGACCATCATTTAAAGGCAAAGATGGAGGTGGATTGGTCATGTATGTTGTATACCATTAGGGACATTGGCTAGGACAGCTCTTAGATGGACAGTAACCTGCTGCCATGCAGATCGGCTGGGAACAGCCAAAGGCTGAAGGAGAACGAACCCAGTAAACGCTGGCTGAAACCGAACAGGTCGCAGAAGGATAAGCACCAGAGCTCCAATTGGCGCTGAATGATGTACGTAAAAACCGTTCTTGACAAAGGCTGTTTATATATCACAACAAGAATGATCAAAATGGCCGAAAAGACCAATCGAAGAAGAAGATGGACAGTAGATGGGAAAACAAAGTCTGGATGTCAAGGAAACATGGAGAAAAACTGTGGAAAGGGAGTGGCCTGACGTGGTAAACAATTAGTAGAAAGACGGCAGAATGGCAACAATAAAAATCTCTAGTGGAAGCCTTATATGTCAAACAGAACATGCAGAAGATATAGATAGATTCACTACATCAGGAAAAGCAACGTTTCTAAACATGACAAAGCCCACCTCGTAGTGCGTTGGATGACGGGTGACAAGTCCCCTGTGAGTGCGATTCAATTCCGCAGGCTGGCAGAAAAGCCACAGGTTCTCCAGATTTACGATATTAATGGCACCGAACCGAAGGGTTACAATGTCCAAAGCACCGAGCCGAAGAGCTGAAAAGCTCAAGTGCTTCTTGATCGGGGAAAAAACCACACAAAAACATATGAAACAGAAAATACGGTTTAAAACATCAGCTTGGAAAGTGATTGTATGTTTCTGTAATAGAAGACATCATTGGTCAAGACCTAAGTCCTGCAAAGTTAATTAGTTTAATGATAGGACCTTCATCATTACACTTAGGCGAATAACCATGTGTGCTCTGATCTTTTTCTTACACAGGAAGATTTCAGCAGCAGTGCACAAACTCCGCAGTACTAGTAAGGGTCCATGATATAATTTTCAAAATTGAAAAAATATTTTGGAGACATTTTTTTTAAATCTTAAGGTTTTAAAATGTTTTCAAGCCTAAGGATTGACTTCATTGCACCAGGCTTTTACCCCATATGGCTCGGTCCCTCTCCAAAGAAGAGGTACACCACCTAACAAGAGTATTGCACAAAGCATGAACTCCGTAGCTTCGGCAGCAATCTTTTGTAAATCTTTATTTTTAAAGTGAATTTTGCCAGTGCAGCTCTTATCTATTTTCATCTGCTGAGGGTTCTTTAATGTTCTTAACTAGAACATGGGACCTATGTTTTATCATCCATCTCCAATAAAAATAGGTAACTAGATCTCCCCTACATTTAAATCGGAGATTTGTGGAATTTTACCAAATATGCAGCATAATTTAAGTGTTCAGCTTAGGATCAATGACTGCATAATATCTCATGTGTTTGACACAAACTCTAAATGGTATCCTTCATCTTTGAACGCTCCAAATCACTTGTTAACCATTTTTAAAAAATTTGTATGTGATCTGAGCCTAAGCGATTTACATTGTGCCAGTTATGCACCTACAAGTAGATCCTCACATCCGATTTCTGTGACAATTTTTATTTACTAGGGTAGCTGCCCTACCTCAGTCGCCTTTTACGACATGCATTGTAGGTCGCAGTGTTACTATTCTTTGCTGGCCTTGCGAGTCCCAGCAACACAAGGGCAAAATGGTATCCAACTGTTGTTATTTTTATTGTTGCATTTATTGATACCTTGACCTTTATTGAGAATCCCATGGACTGCTAAAATAACCAATGTTGAGGTGCTGAATGAGATCAAGACAGAGAAAGCTTATCATCAATATAAGAAAAAGGCAGTCATAATTTTTCAGGCATGTGATGAGGAGGGGTGATTTAGAACACATTGTGACAACTGGTAAAATCGAAGTAGACAAAAGAGGAAGACAGAGAGAGACAATTTTTGATAACCTGACTTCATGACACGGTAGAGCATCAACACCTGAGTTGATAGCAAACACCAACGACAGAGATTTGTGGAGATCCACGATCGCCTACGCCAGCCGGCACGGCACCTGATGATGATGACCTTTATTACAAGCACATTCTTCATTGGTGACCTATTTAGCAACATTCCCAAAAATCTGTACCCATTTTTATCTTCTATTTGATCAGAAGAGTAACAAAATTTTATGAGTGCTCATAACATTTCTTTTCACTTACCTTTTCACCCCGTAACGTTTTTTTACCTTCGGGTACATTTATATTGCATTATATATGGAATTGTCTAGTATAACCAGATTTGCATCATCTGAAAAAGTATGCACGCCAATATATCAGCACAGAAGGATTGATGGGTTAATCATACACATCATTTATTAATACAGGGCATTCAGCTAGTCTGATAGCACACCTCAACAGAATAGGTCTCAGGGACTCGCAGCCTCACCTGTAGATCAACAAAGCAGTCCCCAGAGCACATCCTGCAAGACTGCCCTAGTCTGAGCAGTGAGAGATTGGAGATCTGGCCAACAGAAACAACACTACAAGACAAACTATGGGGAACCGGTGAAGACCTCAAGCGCACCGCCCTGTTTATGACACATACCGGAGTAGTCGCATAGCAAAAGTTGATCGCAGAAGAAGAAGAAGCTAGTCTGATATAGAAAATATGTGAATATTTTGTTTAAATTTAGTGAATATTTTATATGTTCTAATTTAGTGTATATGTTTATATCTAAACCTTTAACAATTTTTTGTTTGTAATCATTTTTGGAATAATCTTTCTGAAATCTTAATGTTAGTTTAGCATGTGTATTATATTGCAGTAAATTCAAATTTATTTGTATTTCTCTTTCTTTTTTCACAGATAAAAATGTTACCAACACCAGCTAAATTCCACTATATCTTCAACCTCAGAGATTTGTCCAGAATCTGGCAAGGTATCTTGTATATCCAAGGTGATGAATGCACTAAGGTCAGAACAATGATCAACCTATGGAAACATGAAGTCTGCCGTGTTGTAGAGGATAGGTCAGATTTTTCTTATTTCGCTTTCAAACTTTGTGAAAATGATAAGTATTATCGATATAAGAAAAGACTGCAATACAACTATGTAGCATTATTGATATAAGGAAAGACTGCAATACAACTAAGTAGCATTATTGATATAAGGGAAGACTGCAGTACAACTATGTAGCCTTATTGATATAAGGAAAGACTGCAATACAACTAAGTAGCATTATTGATATAAGGAAAGACTGCAATACAACTATGTAGCATTATTGATATAAGGAAAGACTGCAATACAACTAAGTAGCATTATTGATATAAGGAAAGACTGCAGTACAACTATGTAGCATTATTGATATAAGGGAAGACTGCAATACAACTATGTAGCATTATTGATATAAGGGAAGACTGCAATACAACTATGTAGAATTATTGATATAAGGGAAGACTGCAATACAACTATATAGCATTATTGATATAAGGGAAGACTGCAATACAACTATGTAGCATTATTGATATAAGGGAAGACTGCAATACAACTATGTAGCATTATTGATATAAGGGAAGACTGCAGTACAACTATGTAGCATTATTGATATAAGGAAAGACTGCAATACAACTATGTAGCATTATTGATATAAGGAAAGACTGCAATACAATTATGTAGCATTATTGATATAAGGAAAGACGCAATACAACTATGTAGCATTATTGATATAAGGAAGACGCAATACAACTATGTAGCATTATTGATATAAGGAAAGACTGCAATACAACTAAGTAGCATTATTGATATAAGGGAAGACTGCAGTACAACTATGTAGCATTATTGATATAAGGGAAGACTGCAATACAACTATGTAGCATTATTGATATAAGGGAAGACTGCAATACAACTATGTAGCATTATTGATATAAGGGAAGACCGCAATACAACTATGTAGCATTATTGATATAAGGAAAGACTGCAATACAACTATGTAGCATTATTGATATAAGGGAAGACTGCAGTACAACTATGTAGCATTATTGATATAAGGGAAGACTGCAATACAACTATGTAGCATTATTGATATAAGGAAAGACTGCAATACAACTATGTAGCATTATTGATATAAGGGAAGACTGCAGTACAACTAAGTAGCAATGGTGAAACACATAAAAACAAAGTGTTGTAGTTTTACAAAAACAGTAACAATACACAGCAACTTCTTCTTTTGTCATCACACTGCTACCGGGTTGTTGCCCAGTGTTGTAGTTTTTGTTTTTTTTATCTTGCGCTGTTCTGGTGGCTTAATAATAATTCCTCTCGTACCGTTATACGTTACATAGGGCCTGCAAGTAATTTATCCATACCGCTCTATCCTGAGCAACTCGCTCAATCTCCTCCATGGAACTGAGACCGATATTTCCTGCCTCTCTCAGCAAAGTTCGTTTCAGGGTCTCCTTAGGTCGACCTCTCTTTCTTGAACCCTTTGCATCCCACTTCAATGCCTGTTTTGATATTTGTTGATCATTTCTCCTCAAAGTGTGCCCAACATATCTCCATCTTCTCTTTCTTATAACAGTTGTCACTAGTGGTTGACCAGACATGTCTCTGATTTCATCACTTCTCCTGAATTCGTTCCATTTTATATTCATTATTTTTCGAGACATCTATTTTCAAATGCATTCAACTTGTTTTCTATATCTTTAGTCATTTTCCAACTCTGCTAGCATATGTTAGGATTGATACAACATTTGAGTTGAAAATTCGTAATTTAGTTTTAATACTATATAACTTGCAGTTCCATATTTTATTTAGACTTTTAAAAGCTGATGTTGCTTTGCCAATTCGTATCATAATTTCTTTTTAACATTTCCTGTGTAATTTCTGGTGGCTTGAGTGATTGTTATTTTTGCTCTTTGACAGGATTCTACTATGCCATCTAACCATTTTTTTTGGTGATCTTCCTCTTGCCTTCTTTCCTGATGTTCTGTTGTAGAAGACTGTATACTGTATACACAGCAACTTTTCGACCAAAATGCCTTTATCAAGCAAAGGATACAACAGAAATGAATAAATTCACTTCTGACACGGCACAGAACATGTAGACTCAGACAATAAATTTATAATGGCCCTAAAAATCCTAGATTCCCAGTAGCAACGTATGGATGTTGAGCATTGACATTTAACAAGGTAGTGAAGAAAACATTATCTGCTCAGGACAAGCTATCTGATGATGATGACCTTTTTATCTAATAATTATTTATTATTTCTTACATGGCATCTGTTTTTGTCATATCTGTTTGTACATTTGTGGATTCTATCTTTTATGTCACATATTTTTGTGTTAAACCTTACATCTGGGAACCATGATCTTCTTCCTCTTCATTCTTTACCCCTGTCCTGTGAGGCATAGGTTCAAGCTCTCCTATCCAAGGCCATGTTTTCTAGATCTCACCTTTCTCCCCATTTTCTTGCATTCCATCTCTAAATCCCACCTCCAGGTGTTCCTGCGTCTTTCCTTACTTCTTTTAACCTGAGGGTTCCATCGGAAAGTTTGTCTCAGGATGCTGTCAGAGGGTCTAATCAGCATGTATCCTATTCAACGCCACCTTCTGCTCTTTATCTCTTGTTCCACCTGCCTTTGTCCCTCTCTATCCCACAGTTCCCTGTTTGTGGTTCATGATCTAATGTAGCAAATTGTCTCAATTAATTGATTTGTTTGCAAGTCATCATTTGTTGCATCAACTGCATCAATTGTTGGGAGTTAAGATGGATAAGACTGGTATTATTTTGTCTCTTCGCGACTGCCTGTTGGAGGAGGACACTAAAATATATGTTGAATCGATCCAGCGATTTAAGCAGTTTGCAGTTATCCATTGTACAAGTAGAACTGAATGCCTGAGGGGCAGAGTTAGGAGTGTGTTTAATCAGCGAGCCATGGAACCCATCAGTATGCATACTCTTCTATATCTGTTGGGGAGACTGAGCATCTATGGGTCTGCCTGGCATGCAATGACATCAGTTTAGTAACCAATAACCAATGCATTTGTTCATTTTGTCTTATTCTATCCAGATTTGTGAACGAGGAGGACAAAGCTTGGTTTCAAAAACTGTTTTTCTGTAGTTTCTGATGAGATATCACCAGATGTAGCCGGAATGATGATTTCTTTGCCACATTTCGTGGACTTCATGAGAGATGCCAAGGAAGAAGCTAATGAGGAAGAAGGTGGTGGAACAGGTGCTGCCGCTGCTGCTGGTGAAGAGGAAGTTGTAGTTCCAAAATTTTATGAAATAGTAAGTTATATTAAACAGTCAAATTTTGACAAGTGTGGGGGGACAATGATCACTGATGATCTTCCTTCTTCTTCTTTGCGTTCTTCGTTCTTTACAACCAATTTTAATCACTCTTTGTGATATGTTTGATCTTTGCCAAGAACGTGTATACGTTGCACATTGGTTTGGTAGGCCCCTAAACGCATAGACTTCTATGATCATCTTCTTCTTCAAACGCTCCATATCGATCACTTGTTAACCACTCTATTTGATTTGTGTGTGATCTGAACCTAAGAGTGATTGTAAATTGTGCCAGTTATGCGCCAACTAGTAGGCCAGCACATCCGATTTCTGCGATGCTTTTATTTACTAGGTAGCTTTCCTAGGTCCTACATCAGTCGCCTCTTACAACATGCCTTGTAGGTTGCAGTAGTTTTATTCTTTGCTTCCCTTGTGGGCCCCGGCACAGCACGGGCGACTAATGATCAAAGAAAAGATAATATCAAGTATGACAGCTGTAACAATAACAAATAACAAAATTAAGGCTTATATGGACATTAAAAAATGTAACCTCGGAATCTAATCTACAGTTAATATGTACAGTTGTCATTTCTGTACACCTATCAGACATGGACACCTACTTCTGGTCTGGAGCATAAAATATGTCTTATATCTCTCTCGATCGGACAAAAAAGTTAATTGCAAATCCTTTACAGGACTTTGCGAATCAACCCCAGCTTTCTAATGCTTTCTAGGCATTATTACGTTCAGTAGTTTACCATTGCTTTCTGAACGGGTGGTGCCGTCCCTTTGTAAAAATCCATGCGAAATAATTTGCAACCAAACTGTCCTAGCGTGATCGAACTCAGAACGTCGGGGTTAAGAGACTGAGTCACTATCCCCTAAGCCACAGACGCCACCAAACGCGATCAGACAATGATGTAGAAATAGATAGCTTTGCTGTAGATTAAAACCAGAAATTGGATCATAACACATTAATGTAAAGATTCACTTCGTTGTTCCTTTAGGTTCTTGCAAAAACTCCATTTGCTCATCTTGTAAAGTTAGCACTAATTTTACATTAACCCCCTGTTGACCAAATGCCATACTAAATAGCTTTTGTTTGGATGCATTTTTACAAGCTGCCACACTAAAGGGCATATTGTATTCTAAAAACAAATGGCTTGTAAAAACATGGTTTTTGCCCTGGTCCACTAGAGTTAAACAATGCTTGGCCCAGTGTACGGAAGTTTATTGAATTTTCCTTTGCCATAACACAGTTCACTGAAACTTGTTTTTTCTTTGCTTTACCACAATTCACCGAAACTTGTATGATTTAATTGCTAGTATTATTGTTTTATCTGCAGATTGAAGATTATGATGTGCTGAAGAATCGCATGCAACATTTTATGAAGGAATACAATGAGCAAGTCCGTGGAACTAAACTTGATTTGGTGTTTTTCAAAGATGCAATGATTCATCTTATGAAGGTGAATACTACTGTCAGGTCCAGTGACTGTAGCAAGTTCAGCTACAAAAAAAATAATCAGCCGCAGTGAATACTAATGTTGATTATACTTATTAGTCATTGGCATTTTCAATTTTTTTCATTTTTGTAGGTGTAACACATTAACTTCTGCACTGTGCATAATTACTGTTTGTTTACTTATTCACTTGCAGGTGTCTATACAAAGTAAGTTGTCTATTGTCTTTCCCCAGGTGGATGATGTAATTGCTTGTCCACTCTTGCAGTTAAGTGTAGGGGTGCAAGCTTTAATTTGCGTTCCAGGGCCAGATGAGTCACCCTTGTTGTGTTATATTCGTGTTTTCGCCCGAGTAACCAGGGCATAAATTTGGGGTTAAAGAATAGAACCACTGTTACCTGCCACGCATGTCGTAAGAGGCAACTAAGGAGGATTGGCTGAAATCGGATGCACGTGTCCTAAATGTGTAGAAGTCAACCTGTTGCCTTGCAGGTCGGCTGGGGACAACCAAAGGCTGATGGAGAGTGAACCCATTAAACGCTGGCTGAATCCGGACACCTTGCAGAAGGATAAGCACCAGAGCTCCAAATGGCGCTGAGGATGTGACAAAACCCACCCATGCTAAGGCTGCATGAGTCAGATTCCCACATGAATGAATTATGGGGAGGTCTGGTACATCAGTCTTTTAGGTGATCACAAGAGAGAGATATCTGTGTTTATTTAGTGTGGTCTTGATCTTCTCTTGGCTCTAGTACCTGGTCTCTTTTTATTGTATTCTGTTATTGTGGTTATTGGGTGATTATGGATAAAATAGTGCCAGAAAATGAAGACATTACAATGGTTGAAGAATAACAGCAGTTAATGGAGGAGGAAGGTGATGTCAGCCTAGATGTAAATGTGACAATGATGTATTTTCACCTCTTGGGAAACATACTAACAATATTCTATTTTATTATAAAAGAAATAAACTGCAGGTTCCTACCAAAATTCATGTTCATGACAGGTTCATAATTTTGGTTCTTTGTATTTGTCAGATATCCCGTGTGATCCGTACTCCTCGAGGTGCAGCTCTGTTGGTAGGAGTTGGTGGTTCTGGCAAACAGTCTCTGACAAAACTTGCAACCTCCATTGCTGGCTATCATTGTTTTCAGATTACCATCACAAAGTGAGCCTTGTGTTTTTGTGTAACCATGATTTATTTTACTAGTAATAACTGTTATAAGAAAGAGAAGATGGAGATATGTTGGACACACCTTGAGAAGAAATGATCAACGAATATCAAAACAGACATTGAAGTGGGATGCAAAGGGTTCAAGAAAGAGAGGACGACCTAAGGAGACCCTGAAACGAACTTTGCTGAGAGAGGCAGGAAATATGGTCTCAGTTCCATGGAGGAGATTGAGCGAGTTGCCCAGGATAGAGTGGTATGGAGAAATTGCTTGCAGGCCCTATGTAACGTATAATGGTACGAGAGGAATTATTATTATGATTTATTTTGTAGCATATCTTCAAATGTTATGGCTAGAAGCATTTGATGATATATTTTTCCACAACCATTTGAGTTTTTCACTTTTTTCATGGGACACACTCTCACACACCTCAGAGATAACATGCTTAGTTTGTCTATCATTTGATCCACACTTTTTTTTATATGGACACGCTCACTTTACACACATCTCCAGAGAGAACATGCTTAGCTGTGTCATCAATTGATTCACACTTTTTACATGGGACAACACGCTCCATACACATCTCCAGAGAGAGCATGCTTAGCTTTGTCTATCAATTGATACACACTTTTTACATGGGACAACACACTCCTATACACATCTCCAGAGAAAATATTTCAGAATTACACTGAGAGCATTCTTTTGTTTTCTTCAATCCTATTTGTCTCTCAGCGTCAGGATAAGAGATTTCTAGAACAGGCTTCTGTGTGCGCATCACAAATGGTGTTCTTCACCGCCTCTGCTATTTCTGAAATACACCTTTTGTGTGAACAGCTTTTTGCTTTGTATCCACTGTATCAAAGTAGCTTGCAACTTCACTAATGCCAATGTTGATTAAAGCCTAATCACTCCATGTTGTTCAGAAATATATATATATATATATTTTAATTTGGACACTGACAACAAATGATAGAAGAAAACTATTTACGACAGAGATGAAGTGTCTACGCAGAATGCTGGGTGTAACAAAGAGACCAGTTGAGAAATGAAGACATCAGGATAAAAGGTGGGTACAACATCAGTACTAGACTTCATCAAGAAACAACAAATTAAATGGTTTGGTCACGTAAGCAGATTACCATCAGACAGTGCACCTCAAAGAGCAATGCTGCTCCGATACAATGGGTACAAAGCAAAAGGCCGGCCACGCAAAAGATGGACCTCAGAGATAACAGAGGCGATGAAAGAGACTATCTATGAAGCGCATACAAGGGCCCGTTTTATAAATCTTTTCTTGACCTGACGCTGTCAGGCAAACAGGATTCGAAAAGGAGAAGATTTTTATTTATTTACACAATTTAAACTCTATTTCACTTTCAAAATACCAACTAAAGCGGGTGATGTAAGAGATATTTAAAAAACAGAAAGCTTTGCAAACTACAAGTAGATACAAAATATTTCACCCTTACATGGATATATATATAGACCTGTAATAAGCTTCTGTACAGATGAAGTGTCTATGCAGAATGCTGGGTGTATCAAGAAGAGACCGGTTTAGAAATAAAGACTTCAGGAAAAAGTGGGTACAACATCAGTACTAGACTTCATCAAGAAACAACATCAAGAAAATTAAATGGTTCAGCCGCATATGTAGATTTTTTTGTAGTTTTTGTTTAGTTTAGTCGTCAGATCATTATCACTGCATGTCGAACCAATTAGTCCATAAGTGCTCCAATCTTCCCCTCAGTAGTTCCCTCAGCGTGTGGCGACTAACGACACAGATTCTATGATGGTTTACTATTCTTCTTTGTCTACCAGCATAGCGTTCTTGTCTAGCTACACCACATAAGTAGATTACCAACAGACAATGCACCTTAAAGAGCAATGTTGTGCCGATACATTGGATATAAAAAAAGGTCGGCCATGCAAAGGTGGACCTCAGAGATAATAGAGGCGACGAAAGACACTATTTATGAAGCGCACACAAGGGCTCGCTCTAGAAATCTCTTCTTATCCTGATGCTGTGAGACAAAACAGGATTGTAGAAAAGAAAAGAAAGAATAAGCTTCTGAAGTTATTCTGTTGTATCTTTCTGTATTCATGATCTATTCCTTCTTATTTTCTTTTAATTTATAGATCATATGGCATGAATAACTTGATGGATGATCTCAAATACCTGTATCGGACATCTGGGCAGGGCGGACATGGCATTACATTTATATTCACAGATAATGAGATAAAAGATGAGAGTTTCCTGGAGTTTATCAACAATATTCTTAGTTCTGGAGAAGTAAGAAATCATTTTTATTCTGAGAACACTTTGTGACATGTTTGTTATAGATAACTAGGGCTTAGTCAGATTGGCCTGTATGTTGCCGGCACTCGCAAGGGGAACAAAGAATAGTAATACTGTGACATACAAGGCATGTCGTAAGAGGTGACTGAGGTAGGAGAACTAGGAAGCTACCCTAGTAAATAAAAAGTGTAGCAGAAATCAAATTGCTGTCCTAATTGTAGGCGCACAACTGGCACAACATACAATCACTTTTAGGCTCAGATCACATGCAAATCACAAGTAGTGGTTTAACAAGTGGTCGATATGGAGCGTTTAAAGAAGAAGAAGATTGTTAGAGTGTGCAATTTTCAATTTCAAGAAACAAGCCGAAATTTCAGTTTATTGATTGTTGCTGAATATAATAAATAAAAATGTTACATAGCCTTTTCAGACCTTGGTGTATAAATTGCCTTTCATTTCACATTTCTAGACCCTAGTGATCAGGAGGTAGGAGGGTCAGTTCCTTTCATCATGTGTGGAAGGTTGAGTGTGAGATTAAACCCACAACCATCTTGGCACCGCATTTTTAACTTTTAATTGGCTTCCTAGTTAGTGCACACTCGGTCGCTTGATATATTGTGATATTGTGGAATTTTAAGATGTGTGTAACTCCATCAATCCATCTTTTTCTAATGTTTAAATAATGCAATAAGCTGATATAATTAATTTCAATAAGAAACTAAACAAAATTAGAGGACCGGTCTCTCTCTATACATCGTTGTTAAATTAATGATAGGTCCAGAAAGAATTAATAAAATGCAAGATTTCTGGAATGAGATCAGTTGTTCACTATTGTATTGTGTCCTTGTTCTCAGATACGTGGCCTCCGATAACATACAACCGACAGGCTCAGGTAAAAATTATAGGAAATAAGACCACAACTGTCGCATGATCCTCGAATTTCAGTGTTGTTGTATATAGACAATTCATTTTAAAAAAACACAACATGCTAAATCAAGGTTATATTATGTTACAAATTTTGCTTAAAGCTAAGGAATATCAGTATAATTAACACTTGTCATGAATAAATAACCATGAACGCGTAGAATTAAGTAAACTTGCAACAAAAGAAAAGCATACAGTGTTCTATCAAACATATACAAAATCCAGCCCCCCATTAAACAGGAATTGTCAATTTCCCATCTGAACTAGTCGGCCTTATGTTGCTGGGGGCCATATCCCATAGTACTGTATTTGAGTCACAAAGTGATCCATCCTCTTCTTCAGCAATATTGTGGTCATGCGCTTAGTTTACTGTGGACCACAAACTGGGCAGTCAGCTTGAGGTCTATCAGGTTTCCCCAAAAGTTTAGTTTTTAGGCAGACTGGGTGTGGTCACTTGTTGCTTCTCAGCTCACCAAGGAGAGGACAGTCTTGCAAGTCATACTCAGGTGCCTATTCCGCATGCTGACATGGGCGGAGATCTGTTCTATTCTCTATGTGTCGGTTGCGTCTGCAGTGTCCGTATGTAGACGAAATAGAATGACCTGATCTGTTCTGCTTAGGCCTCTGAGGAAGCAGCACGGTTATGCAGAAGGTAAGAGAGTAAACCTTGACCACAAATCTGGAGGGAGGCATCTCCTGCAAACCCTGCTTGATTCCAAACATATTGACTTTGTCTTTCATTTGGATGAAACAGTAAGGTAGAGATGGGGTCTGTTCAAAATGGGCAAGGCACATACCCCATATCAGCTGCCCAGGCTAGGTATATATGGAGAGAACACTACATTCTTGCTTTTGGCTTGGACACTACGGAAAGCAACAGTCACTAGAAGCTTATGGATGAACTGAAAGGCAAGAGAGACAAGTGCAAACTCAGAAGAAGCACATTCCCCATATCAGCTGCACAGTCTAGGCATATATGGAGAGAACACTACATCCTTGCTTTTGGCTTGGACACAACACTGAAATTAACAGTCACTTGTGGCTTATGGATGAGCTGAAAGACGAGAGACAAGCGCAAATAAAAATTGTCACAGTATAACACATACCAGTAAACCTTCTGTAAAGACAAAAAATGATACATATATTCAAGTAGTTGAAGTACCAATGATTCAGACCATCAACTATATATTTGTCTATCTTAGATGAAGCTTTGCCAAGCAATCATGATAATTTGTTAATAATGTACTTATCACCAGATTTCCAATCTGTTTGCAAAAGATGAAATTGATGAAATTACTGGGGAATTGATTGCAGTAATGAAGAAAGAATATCCAAAGCGACCACCATCGCAAGAAATGTTGTATGAATATTTTATGTCTCGAGCCCGGGCTAATCTTCACACTGTTCTTTGCTTCTCACCAGTAAGTGACATATTTTTTTGGTAAGTTCCTGAAATAATAAATTTTTGGGTTTGTTTCTTTATTGAATTTGATGTAACATGGTTTTGTGATTTGCTGACTCTAATGTTTGTATAATTAATGTATTAGGTGACCAGTAAGTTTAACAAATGTTGGGCATTGTTTAATATCATCATCAGAAAGCATAGTGAACTTTTCCACCCTAACAGTCCATCTGGATTTTCTCTCATAGGACAGATGTCCTGACTTTGCAGCCGCCGTGCTCAAATTATCAGTTACATCCTGAATCCATCATCTTCTCTTTGATGGGATGCTTCCTTCCATAATGTTCTTCTCCAACCCTTAATGTCTCTTTATATGTCCTAAAATCTGTTTAATATACAGCTAGGATATTTAATTGTATTATTTGGTTAGATGTATAACATTTAATTTAAGTTAGTGACAAATATAACCAAGACTTTGTCATTCATCTTCTTCACCTTTCAACTTCCAACTGAGCGTCTTCAACAAGCTTCTTCCAGCTCTTCCTCTCTCTTGCCATCCCATCCAATTCTTTCCATGTTTTACCTATCCTTTTAATATCAATCTCCAGCTATCTTCTCCAGGTATGTCTAGGCCTTCTCCTACTCCTCTTTCCTTGCGGGTTCCAAAACAGTGCCTGTCTTGCAATGCTTCCAATCAGTCTTAATGTGTCCTATCCATCACCAGAGTCTCTTCTTTAGCTCTTTCTCCGCTGGTATCTGCTTAGTTCTTTCTTCAAGTTCCTCGTTCATAATCTTATCATACCATCTCAGTCCCTCTATACATTAATCTAACTAAATAAAATTTGGTATGTTTTTAATATTAGGAACAATTTATGTTTTTAATTAATCAAATTTAACATATTTATTAATACTACAGTGGATTAATAATCGTCTAAAATCAAATTATCATGTGTGATCATCATTAAGTGTTATGCCCGCGCGGTATACGATCGTATCTGTTAACAATTATCTTGCTGTTGGTCATTCTATCAGTTGCGACATTCATCTCTTGTTGAACCTCAATCTAACACCTTCCAGCATCTTCTCCCTTTGCACTCCTTGATCTCTCTTCTCTTATATTTTACCCAATGTTACCAAATAATTCAAATCTCCTTTGTGCATTATGTGCCTGCATAATATTGATTGTCTAGTTCTTTTTAATTTTATCCAATTTTGCTGTGTGTAAGCCTCTTTTAAAATCTCATTTGTCTTTATTGCTATGTGTGAAATTTTCAACATACTTCTATAAAACTTTATGTGTGTTAAAATTGATTAATATATGTGACTAGAAATTTAGAATGTTTTTTTAATCCGTTATGTTGGAATAATGTATGTGGTTTATCCTATCCAATTTAACAAGTTCTTTAACTCTTACAATACGCATACTAAAACCGCCTTTTAGCACTGTTTTGAGGAACAAATTTTAAGGCGCAGGTGTCCTTACAAAATTTGTTATAACTTTCTTACATTCAACAGCAGATACAAACTGCATACACCAAAATGTGCGCAATTGAAAGATCTATTACAAACACCCACTTGCTGTATTTGAATTTTAAAATACACTTAAAGCATTAAATGTATTTAGGAAGTTAAAACAAGTGGTTAGAATCATATGGTCCGTGAAGTGGCTTTTCGTAAAATGGGAACTAACTTTATGGTCTGTCAGGTGGCGTTTCGTATTGTAAGAGTTAATGCTTGTACTACTTTGAATTAATGTGTGTGATTTTTAAAAAAATGTAGCATGTTTTTAATATCGTGTTTCATTAGTGTGTCTGATCAGATTCTTTGTCAGAATATTCAGTATAAAGCAAATAATGATTTCTAACCAGAAGAAGAATATCAGTTTAAATGTGAGGGCATATATTTTTACTTTTCAAAATAATTCACTAGGTAGGAAACAAGTTTCGCATGCGGGCATTGAAGTTCCCAGGGTTGATCTCTGGCTGCACTATGGACTGGTTCAGCAGGTGGCCCCAAGAGGCACTGGTGGCAGTATCGACTCACTTCCTGGGTCGATTCAAAATGGAGGCCTTGCCGGAAGCTAAAGCAAACCTGATTGAATTAATGGGAGCATTGCATGATGGTGTTGCAAAATTATGTGTTGATTATTTTGAAAGGTAAGTGTGATCAGCAGAGTCTTAGAAATATATATGTTGTGGGTGGTGGCATTTAAAAAAAAATATTTTAGTTTCAGTCTACTAGAAGGCAGAGTATCAGGACACAGAGGCAGACCAAGAAGAAGATGGCTACAAGATATTAAAGAAACCATGAACATGACTATCGACGAAGTGGGTGAACTGGAAGATGAATAATTTGCCACGTTAAACGTCACAGTGCTTTGAAGAGAACAGTAATGGAAGGTATGGTTCCTGGAGTATGAAGCAGGGGAATGATCAAGAGGAATGGGGCAGCAGAACATCAAAGAATCCTTGAACATGATGCTGGAGATAGAAGGAGAATTTGCTAGAGACAGATTTTTTTCAGGTGAGCTGTGATGAAAGCGATGTTCTGCAACTAACATGCTGCTACTTGAGCTCAAATAGCACCATTTTCTAAACAGGGCAAAAGTCCAGTCCCCTGTAACATAAGATTATTCAGCTCAAGTGAAATTTCCCAGAAATCCTTCTTCTCACACCATGTGATCCTTACATTTCATTATTATTAGATTGAGAGAAATGCATTTAAAAACGGCAAATAAAAAAGGTGACATTTGATCAAAAGTTAATTTAGCACCATGGAATTTTAGTTTAATTAATACTTTCCATAAATAAATAACTGTGGATAACTGTGGGCTCATAAAATTGTGTACAATTTCTCAGTTAGGCTTATAATATTCTATCAAATATATGTAAAAGTCAGCCCACTCCACTGGGAATTTTGCATATCATGACTGAAATTAACAGTTTTACGTTACTTGAATCTGTGGGCAACAGGTAACATTGGTGCTTCCAGGGAAACGTCATTACACATCCAATGATGGGAATACCAAGCAAGCAAAACTTGCTGTAAGCTTTATCTATTAAAAAGGAAATTTTGATAACTTAACCAACTGAGAGCCACGGTAGCACAGAAGTTAATGCACATGCTTTCTAGATAGATGGATTTGGTTTTCTGTCTCGCGCGATCACCTCCCTTACCGATGTACCAGACCTCCCCATAAATTCTATTCATGTGGAAATCTGATTCATGCAGCCTTAGCATTGGTGTGTTTTATGTCACACCTTTAGCAACATTTGGAGCTCTGGTGCTTATCCTTCGGCGATGTGTCCAGTTTCAGCCAGCGTTTACTCAGTTTGCTCTCCGTTCTGTAGCCATCTAGTGTTTTTTACGGTGTGGGGTAGCTAGCACCACGTCCAACCTCCTTACTCACCTCTTACGACATGCGTGGCAGGTAACAGCGGTTCTATTCTTTATACCCCAATTTGGGCCCCGGTAACCACTCGGGCGGGACTTGGTTCAATGGTTCAATCCCCAGTTATAGGGAATTTTTTCACTTGGAAGCAACTCTCGTGTTGACTCAGCCTCAATTTGTTGTAGACTTTTTGTTCTTGTATCTGACTCGCTAACATTCTGTTACAGATTCCGTCGTCAGACGAGTGTGACACCTAAATCATACTTGTCCTTTTTGGATGGATACAAAGCTCTGTATGTTGTAAAGGCAAGATATACTTACATTATTTTTTGTAATTCTGTAGTTTTATTATATGTATGACAATATATTACAATGTGTGTTCTCCGCTCCATAATTAGTTTTTTTTAATGAAAAAATGAAAATCGTGGCATATCCTTTATAGGATGTTGTCATCAACCACAGTAAATGAGTATTCATTTTCTGGCCCCACTTATACATTCAGTAGTTTGCCATTGCTTTTTGAATCTTCAGGTCTCGGGAACGCAAGAGAGAGAGAGAATCTTCAGGTCTATTTTTATCGTTCGTAAAAATCCACAGGAACATATTTGCTGCCAAACTACCCGTCGCGAGTTTGAACAAGGTACTCTTGGGTTGTGATCGAGCTCAATACCACTAAGTCACAGACCTAGTTTTTACAACATAATTGTGTTTTAATACATTCGTTGAGATAAATATTGAGCATTGGGACAGATTTATTACCACAAAAATTTAATCTGAACTTTAAAATAGTGTAAAAGCAAAGGATTGACTTCAGTGCACCGGACTTTCCCATGGTGATCCGTCACTGTCAGCAGAAATGACACGCCACCTGCTGAGAGTATTGCACACAGAGCGAATTTCATGGCTCCAATAACAATCCTAGGAAACTCACATGTGACTTGGTCTAGATTCGAACATACAACCTTCAGAATGACAGATGTCGCTATAAATATATGATATGTGTTGTTATCGAAGAGAAGTAAACTTTGCTAATCAAGTTGCGAGTGCCAGGCCGTAGACACTGCACTTTTAAATCATAATGCATGGGTGTCACTTTCGTAGATAATAAAACTACTTCACGTCCGAGTGGTTACCGGAGCCCAAATTTGGGGTGTAAAGAATAGAACCACTGTTACCTGTCCCGCATGTCGTAAGAGGCGACTAAGGAGGTTTGGCTGAAATTGGAAGCATGTGTCCTAAGCATGTAGAAGTCTATGCATTTAGGGGCCTACCAAACCAATGTGCAACATATACACGTTCTTGGCAAAGATCAAACATATCGCAAAGAGTGATTAAAATTGGTCGTAAAGAATGAACGCAAAGAAGAAGAAAACTACTTCACCTTATCCTCAGTGATAGATAACATGTTTTAGTTTGCGGCTTCTTATTTGTATAGGTTGAGACAGTTCTACAGACTGTCACATGGTGGGGTGCCTATAGCACAACAAGCAGAATACTTCATATGCTAGCACTATTATGATAGTTGACTTTGGCATAGGAACTTCCAATCTAACCATTGATAGGAGATATTTATATATTATTTTATGCTAAGTTTCAATAGCATGTTGTATATTTAATTATTTGGAATAACAAGCGATCGATATTACTTTTGTGTTTTAACGTTGTACGAGTGATCACTGGTTTCAGCTCCTCCTCCAAAAGTGTACTGTATCTTGCACTATTTACTGTTTCATCCTTTTTTCTGATAATTTTCCACAAGTGGACCATTCATATTCCAGAAGAGCAGGAACATGACCTTTCCAGAAGAGGGTTGAGACATGAACTTTTCTTGCTTGGAGAAAATGTGTGCCGCCACTCTAAAGACTGCCTCTTGTTTTTGGGGTCAAAGTGATGCACCCATGTTTGTCACCTGTGACTATTCGTGCCAGGAAGTCAGAATCTATCTGCTAACAGTATCTATCTTCTAGTGTTTTGATAACCTGATTGTCAATTTGCCCAGCCAACACATAGGAATCAAGTAAATGCATTTGAATTGTCAACTTCTATGATTCATCTTGTTGTGGTGCAACATGCTTTGAAACCTAGCATAGCATGCTAGGCTGAGGATGTGTAACTCAAACTTCTTGCTTGAGACTTATTCTTTCTAGTATGCTTTGCACAGACTGGGTTTAACTGATTCAGTACCAGGTTTTTTCACCTCTGGACGGAATTATTTTTAGCTTCAAAATATTGCACACATACTTTAGTTAAATTAAAATATTGTTTCTAAATATGATTTAAAGTTGAACTTATTATATATCAAATTAAAGATAAATGATTGTACTTTCATAAAATATTTATTGTATGCGAAAATATAATGTTGTGTTGACTGTGCATGACAAATATTAGCATGTAATAAAAAAATTAATTGAAATTGTGAGAACAAAATCCAACTTACCAAGGGCCTTGAGGAACAATATGGTGAATAAGTCAGTGTAACTGCTCTCTTTATATAAGTAATCCATTGATGAATACACAAAAATTAAGAAAATATTGAAGGAATATATGGTTTACTAACTGTTCGCAAATTAGCAACACGACCATCTGGAACCTGACTGGGGCAACGCCCTCGCAGCTGGTTGGGAAACACTACTAGTATTATTTAAATTATTAATAATCGACGTATTTAAATCACAAACTTCTGTGTCATCAGAATCAGAAGCTTCACTATCTTCACTATCAGTATCTACATCTTCATGCAACCAATCTCGCGCTTCTGCAGCTGTAAACGTGCAGAACGAGCTGATAACAAACCATTTCTAGACTCTGAATTGTTAGACATTATTTTTTAATCACAGGGTAACTTGAAAACGAAAATTAAACTTGGTTTCACTTCTGATTCTAGTCAAAACCACGATGTTGTGATTTGGTTATCGTTAGTACTTCCTTTCTACTTAGTTTCCGGTTGATATAAAACTACAATCGGAGTGAAAATTAATAAAAACTCAACGCAATAGTAGCCGTCTTTTAAAAGACGCTTGGGACACGCAGATAAGAAATATGTGCACTATAGTGTTCCATGGGACCGAATCAGTTAAGAGAGGTTGGGAGAGTTTATTTTTATCTTCTTTATGACAAGGTTTGCACAGAAGAATTACAAAGTGGGTTTAGGAGAGGTTAATAGAACTTATTTCTGTCTTCTTTATGCAGGATGTGCACAGAAGGATTACAAAGGAGGTTTATTTGTTGTCTGTTTTATTTACCTGTTATAAAATTATTTTTCTAAATTTGCAATCACCGTTTAATTATACTACATTTCTGCATCTAATCTTTATCTAAATGTACTCTCTTTTGTGCAGGTTGAAGAGCTAAAGGAACTAGAAAGAAAAATGAACGTGGGTCTAGAAAAACTTGTTGAGGCTGCAGAATCAGTGGATCAGTTAAGCAAAGAGTTAGTGGTCAAAGAAAAAGATCTGGAAGTGGCTAACAAAGCCGCAGACAAGGTAAAAGAAAATATGGTGTCAATCAGATCATATTTATAGTTGGTTTCCTTCTTCAGGTGGCGTCTGTGGCTTAGGGAATAGTGACTCGGTCCATAAACCCTGATTTTCTGAGTTCAAATCACGCTGCGGACAGTTTGTGTGCACATTTTTTCGCATGGATTTTTACAAAAGGACGATGGCAACACCCATTCAGAAAGCAATGGCAAACTACTGAACGTAATAAGGCCTAGAAAAATCACAAACAGCGTTAAAAAGCTGGGGTTGATTCGCAAAGTCCTGCAATTAACTTTTTTTCCTCCGTCAAAGATTAATTGCAATGAATCTCAGACACTGTTTCATGCCTGTGAGGAAAACTGCCAGGCTGCTATTTCTCAGTCTCTTGACATATACTTATTCTTTATTCATCTTCTTCTTCCAGAAGACTGACTGTGAAGAATCTTTAAACCTACTTATTTTCGAGGGCTCCCTGTGACTTCGGACATACCTTATGGAAGACACCGTTGAGTGTCACTAGACAAGCACTTGAGTGGAACCTGCAAAGAAAACAAAAAAGAGGACGCCTTAAACTAACATGGAGACAAAGTCTTCTTGAGGAACTAAAGATTCCTCGACTATCCTGGGAGACCATAAAGAAAACAGCCAGAGATCAAGAAGAGTGGTGAACAACTGTTGAGGCCTTATGCTCCACGAGGAGCGAAGAGGAATAAGTCAAGTCAAGTTGTTCCCAATGGAGACAATTTTTATTTGATCTCCTTCCTCTTCTTTGCGTTCGTTCTTTACAACCAATTTTAATCACTCTTTGGGATATTTTTTATCTTTGCTAAGAACGTGTATACATTGCACATTGGTTTGGTAGACCCCAAATCTGATCTTTGATCTCTATTTGATCTCTGAAATCAATGTAGATGAGATGGAGTTCCTAGTCCTGTCAGGAATGGACGATAAAACATAGGTCCTGTATTCACATTATCATGCTAAGAAACAATTGACAGTTTAAAATTATAGTATTTTGGAAGCTGCTGTCCGGCAAAATTCATTTTAAAAAAAATATTAATTAAATTAGATCAAATTTCTATCATCCTAAAGTAAAAAGATTACATTGTGACTTTTGAAAATGCTATGGAGCTTGTGCACTACAGCTGAGATCTTGCTGTGTAAGAAAGAGAATAAAGCACACATGGTTATTCACTGAAGTGCACTGATAATGTTTATATCTATCAATTAATCATTTCAGCTTACTTTTGAGCCCTCATCATCATCACATAGCTTGTCCTGAGCAGAACTTTGCCACCCCAACAGTCTTCCATAATTTCTCTCTCTTATAGGCCATATGTCCTGCCTCTGCAGCCGTCATATTCAAACCATCAGTTACATCCTGAATCCATCTTCTTAGTGTTATTTCCCTTCTCCTCTTTGTCAGGATGCCTCCTTCCGGACAATTCATTTCATCCCAAGAAAGAAAGATCACAACATGTGAAATGAACTGTTTAAGAAAAGCTGTCAATGTTAGAAGACGAATGGATTGAGAAATGGGAACATTCGAATTGTTGTTGGAATCAAACCATGCATCCAACATATTAGAAGATAACAAATAAAATGGCTCGGTCACCTAATGATAATGAAACCAGATCTATTAGCATCTCACACATATAACAACCAACAACCCCAACGCATAGCCAGAGGAAGACCAAAAACCTGATGGATAGATAATATCACAGATGCCCTGCAACAGCAAAGACTAAAAATTACAGATGCGACTCACCTGACACAGGATAGACAACTGAAACTCTCCATGACGCTTCACGGCACATGTGGATATGACAAGATAGAAGATTTTTTTTAAACAGAAATGTTTGTATACCAAATTATCTGCATTTATGCTACTGTTTTATTTACAAATTATATTAATGTAGATTGTGGCAGAAGTAGCAGTGATGGCAGAAGCTGCTGAGAAAGTCAAGGCCTCCGTACAGAAGGTAAAGGACAGAGCCCAGCACATTGTGGATGATATTGAAGCAGATAAAGCCATAGCTCAAGTTAAGTTGCAAGCTGCCAAACCTGCACTAGAAGCAGCAGAAGAGGCTCTAAAGGTAGAATTTCTCAATTTAGTTTTTCTTTTATTAGCATCTAAAGCCGAAGGATTCACTTCATTGCACCATGATTTGCCCCATATGGCTTGGTCCCTCTCTGCAGAAATGTCACGCAACCTGCCGAGAGTATTGCGCAAACTCCATAGCTCCTGCAACAATCCTGGGGGTCTCTGTAAAAATGCACACGTGAACAGAACACTGCGATCCGGAACGCAAGGCAAGGGCTTTATCACTTAGTCACAGAGACCCTTTAATTTGATTGATGTGTATCTTTTTGAGAAAATCATCTTGACTATGACAGATATTTTTTGTCTTCGCTTTGGGGCACATGATGTCATTGGCAATGAACAAGCAGACAGGCCGGCTGGCTCTGCCGCTATATCAGTGGGCCAGTCAGTGGACAGAGCTGACATCTTGAACGCCCTCATAGAATGTGGCCATAGAGATTTTCATCTAAACAAATCCTTGTCAACTACTAGATTGCGGGAGCTGGGCTTAAAGATTGGTGTGGCAAGAAAAGAACAGTACGATAGGTATACTAGTAGGCTCATCAATCAAAATTGAACTGGTACGATCAGTCGCTGGGCGCTGTTGGAGATATTGCGAAGAAGATTGGAGCACCTATGGACATGTCCTGAGTGCAGTGAAGATATTTCAAACTGAAACTGAACTTAAATATTTTGTCAAGTTCATGCTTCAATAGTTCTATAACAGCTATTTATGTGAGAGTTAAATTTGTCACATAATAATCCAGAGTTGGGGGTAGTCAATATAAGACCACATCACTCACAACTGAGAGGAAAGTATGAATATTATGAAATGTGCTGATCATCGTATAGGTTTGCTGCTTGCCTCTTGTGCCAAAGGTAACCGTTTCGCTCCCTCATGGAGCCATCGGGATATTTTTCCAGAGATCCCTGATCTCAGTGTAGGTCAGATTGAGTTCCAAGTCCTATCAGAGACTGACGATAAAACATAGGTCCTGTGTTCAATTTGAGCATATAAAAGAACCCTTTACAGTTCAAAATCAAGAAGAGCAAGTTTGAAGGCCACTGCCCGGGTAAAATTCATTAGAAAAAGGTAAAATTCATTAGAAAAAGGTAAAATTCATTAGAAAAAGGTAAAATTCATTAGAAAAAGGTAAAATTCATTAGAAAAAGGTAAAATTCATTAGAAAAAGGCAAAATTCATTAGAAAAAGGTAACATTGAAAAAATTCATTAGAAAAAAGGTAAAATTCATTAGAAAAAGGCAAAATTCATTAGAAAAAGATTACAAATAAAATTCCTACAAAATATCTTCACCGTCTTCAAAATTACATCAGTGACCCTTTCCGGTGTTACGGAGTTTGTGCACTGCAGCTGAGTTCTTCCTGTGTAAGAAAGTAGCATACATGGTTACTCACCAAAGTGCAACAATGATATTCCTGTAAATCAATTAATAAAATCACGTTGCCGAATGTAGATTGTTAGCTTATGCTTGTTCTCTCATGAAATCTGAGAAAACATAGGTGGTATAAATAGTGATGAACGTAATGAGACAAGGAGAGTTATGAAAAAGAGATTAGCCCACACATGGTTACTCACCAAAGTGCAATGATGATGGTCCTTTCAACCAATCAATGTAAGTTTTTTTTAATTTTTGTTTTACTTTACAATTTTATGAATAAACTTTGATCTTTTCAATACACTATGTCAGCAACCTCAAGATTCGGAGACAAGAATTCCAACAGCTTGATGTTACATTTAAAAAAAATTATATATTTATAATTCAACAGATATATTGATGCTATAATTGGCCGTTTTATCTGCCATTTAAATTAACTCATTTTTTACTAACTACCGCAGTGTGTGTCAAGATTGTCTATTAAAATAAACCAACTGCTGCACACTTCGCCAAGCATTGTTTCATGTAAAATTAATGTAAAATTTACTGGCATCAGCATATGCTCTTTCAATTTACAGTTTTTATGATAGAAGAAAACTAATCTGTTACCAGTGCCAAACTTGGTCTCTTACAGCAACACACCACAGAAAGCTCACCACATGTGAAATGAAATGCTTGAGGAAGACAGTGTGAGTCACCAGGAAAGATAGACTATGAAATGAAGACATCAGAAGCAGAGTGGGCATAACTTCATGCACCGAATACATCGAAGACAACAAATGCAGTGGTTTGGACATTTAATGAGAATGAAATACAACCAACCACCAATAACAGCATACAATAAAAAAGATCGGGTACTAGAGCTAAGGGAAGACCAAGAAAAAGGTGGATAAACAATATCACGACCACACTAAATAAACACGGATATAACACAAGGGCGACTCATCTGACCTTATAACGCAAATTAAAGCTCTCATCCCTACGCTTAATGGCTAGAGTGGACAGCCAACTCCATCTTCCACCTGGGAATAGACAATAAGCAATAGAAAACTAGATACAACAGAAATGAAGTGTCTACGCAGAATGCTAGGAGTAACAAGAAGAAACCGGTTGAGACATTGATATGAGGAAAATATTGGGTATAACATCAGTACTGAACTTCATCAAGAAATAAGTATTAAATAGTTCGGCCAAAAATAAGCAGATTACCAACAGACAGTATGCTTTAAAAAGCAATGTTACTCTGATACAGGGGATACAAAGTAAAAAACCGGCCACGCAGAAGGTGGATAACAGAGATAACAGAGGTGATGAAAGACACTGTCTAGGAAGTGCACACAAAAATCCATTCTATAAATCTTTTCTTATCCTGATGCTGTGAGGCAAAACAGAAATAAAGAAAAAAAAGAAAGGACAGCTTTTTATTTTGACATCATGGTATGATCCAGAATTTGGTAAAATGTGCTATTTGTATGAAATGTATTTATTTTTCAAACTGGAAAATATGAACAAAATTTAATTTGGGCATATCGTATTTTTCAATTCTGTAGTGAATATTTTACAGATTTCACAATAGTTTTTAATTTGTTTGTGTTGAAATGAGAAATATGGTATTTGTTTGTGTTGAAATGAGAAATATGGTATTTGTTGGTGTTGAAATGAGAAATATGGTATTTGTTTCTGCCCTGCCCAGACTATTAAAGCATCTGATATAGCAACCGTGAAGAAGCTGGGAAAACCCCCGCACTTGATCACCAGGATTATGGATTGCTGTCTGCTACTTTTCAGAAGGAAAGTCGATTTTCTGGAACCTGATCCAGAAAGACCATGCCCAAAACCATCCTGGCAAGAAGCAATGAAGGTATCTATGGTTATTACCCTCATGACATTTATCATTCTGATCATTATCAGCATTATCTTAAGCTGTTAGACTTAACGATTGAAAAAAATAACTGTACTATCTTTGTAATACCGCTTTTTAGGGTGGTATAGGACAGGAGGGACATGTGCCTAAGGAATTTAATAGTCGCATGGCTAGTGTAGTCACCACAAAACTGTTCAGGTTCTGATTTTTTCTTTATGCCCGACAAATAAAAAAACTTTGTGACCTTACTGAGATTGAATTTGGGTCTCCCGAATGGGAGCCTCATTCTAACCCATTTGGTCAGATGCTCCTCACTGGATGATAACTCCCCTTAAGTCGGTGATCCGATGAATGGCATAGGTTAGAATGTGGTCAGAATAGAGATGTCTTCAGAAGAAATTCAACATCTTGTGAGTTTAATGAATTTCACATCTTCTTCTTTCTTTTCTTTTTTTGTCATTACGCTGTTACCGAGTTGTTGCCCAGCGTCATGGTTTGACGCTTTTTGTCTTGTGCTGCTCTAGAGGTTTGGATGATAGTTATTTTTGCTTTTTACAGAATTCTGCTATGCCATTTAACCATCATTTTTGTGGTCTTCCTCTCACCTTCTTTCCTGATATTTTGTTGTAGAAGACTCTATATACAGTGGAGTTTGTTTGCATTCTGATTAAGTGGTCGAACCATTTCATTCTTTGTTCTCAATGTAATTCAAGCAAGGTATTTTTCTGCATATCCACATTTCACAAGCTTCAATTCTTCTCTCAATCTGTTTGTTCATTGTCCATGTTTCCGCTCCACACAACACTAATCAATATATGTAGCACTTGACATATCTTATCTCTTTTGTCATCATCATTGACCTCTTTGTATCAGGAGACAATAGGTTTTGCGTCACTTTGTTCTGTGCTGAATCACAACGTTTCTTGTGGCTGTAATGGCCTATTCTGGTGTGGCAATCTATGGGACAGTTTCTGCAGGTAAAACTGGAGCTGTTACATAGGATGTTCTCTCTGCCCTCAACGCTCTCTTTTGCCTCCATGCGCGAGGTGTTTTTCTTTTGAGACGCCCTCCACTGCCGCTCGCCATGTTTACCTCTCTTCGACCAGTCGCTCCCAGTATTCTTTATCTATGCCACATGAAGCTAGATCATGCTTGCAGCTGTCAATGAATCGTCATCTCTTTTGTGTATTTGTTATTGTTTTTAAAAATGTTTTACATCAGTACCAAATTATTATTGTTCAGTGTGACTGTGTTTTAACTATCCTCAGTTGATGGGCCAAATGAGCTTTTTGCAACAGTTGGTTGACTTTCCCAAAGACACAATCACAGGTGAAACGGTGGAATTAATGGAGCCATATATGCGAATGGAGGATTACACATATGAGTCTGCCTTAAAGGTAGGTGAAGCAGACTTTAGGGAAGAACTAACTTCACCTTCATCTTTCTCTCTCTCTCTCTCTCGCTTCGTTCTTTTCGGCCATGTTTATCATTTTAATTGTGATATGTACACAGCCTTTGCTATGAACGCAATTTTATGTCACAATGTTCATTACCATTTGGAGCTCTAGTGCTTATCCTTCGGTGAAGTGTCCGATTTCAACCAGCGTTTACTGGGTTCGCTCTCCGTTAGCCTTTTGCTGTCCTCAGCCAACCTACAAGGCAGCAGGCTGCTATTTTCTTTTAGGGTAGTGACCCTTAGATGACCTGCCCTCCTGGGTTGATGAGCGCATCTGCCCAGCTAACCCGTCTTTTTATGGACTACTTGGTTTGCCTTCCATCCAGTTTTGTGTATGGTTTGCTGCGCTAGCCTTTGATTGTCCTCAATCACACTACAAGGCAGCAGTAACTTTCATCTTTCAACTCCCAACGGAGCACAGGTCCCAACAAATTTCTTCCATCTATTCCTCTCTTGCCATCCCTTCCAATTCTTTCCATTCCTTCCAATTCTTTCCATCTTTTACCTATCCTCTTAATATCGCTATATTCTCTTCTCCAGGTCTGTCTAGACCTTCCCCTACTCCCTTTTCTCAGCGGGTTCCAAAACAATGCCTGTCTTGCAATGATTCCGGTCGGTCTCCTCAATGCATGTCCTATCCATCGCCAGCGTCTCTTCTTTAGCTCTTTCTTCACTCGTTTCTGCTTAGTTCTTTCTCTGAGTTCCTCGTTCGTAATCTTATCATACCACTCAGTTCCTCTATTCTATGTAAACATCCATTTACGAAGGTCTATAACTATTATCAGCTAATTGTTATATTAAATATTAACTAATATCAGCTGTACAAGAATTTTAACATTACTTAAAGGTGAGTGGTTGCAGGCTTTATAGAATGCTTGAGGTATCTGTGGTGAAGGGGTTAAGCATTTGTCTTACATTATGAGGGTCAGGGTTTGGATCCAGACCACATCTTCTGTTGCCTTTTTTTTTTCAAGTGCATTTTTTTTTCCTAGTAGATCCCTTAGGATTATTGTCAGGTCTTTGGAGTTTGTACTTTTTGGAATACTCTCGACAGGAGGTGTGTGATTTTTGCACAGAGTGACTTACCCATATAAGAAAACCTGATGCTTTGAAATCATTCCCTCGTCTTAAGATTTTTAGACCATAGAAAAGAACTATTGATCAGTTGTACTTCCTCGATCTCACTCAATATCTCCTTATTATGTATGTTCATCTGTCCATTAATTAATGAATTGCTATACATATTTTGTTCTTATTTCCATTGGGTTTCATTAATGTATTTACCTATAGAATTTGTTTGGTGGTTCGATTTGTATTTAATTCATGTATTAGCCTATAGATTTTGTGTGACTGTTTGTGATGTATTTCATTCATATATTTTTTGCCTGTAGATATTCTGTGAATTTTTGTTGCATTTCATTAATTTTATTTGCCTGTAAATATTCCTTGCATGTTTGTGATGCAATAATTATAATTTAGCCAGTGATTTTGTTTGATTAAAAAGCAGGATTGGAAGAGTCCCACCGGTCCTAAAAATATTGCATTGAAAGAAGTTGCATCTAATCAAAATGTGCAGATATTTCAGCTGTACAGTTAATTGGGATAAAGTGCAACAGTCGCTCTTTACACTGAAAATGAAAGAGCATTGCACAACACAATATTTCTCCCCACAATATGCTATTAGTGCCACACCTGGACGCTGACATCAAATGATAGAAGAAAACTAGTCACGACAGAGATGAAATGTCTATGCAGAATGCTGGGAGTATTAAGAAGAGACCAGTTTAGAAATGAAGACATCAGGGAAAAGTGGGTACAACATCAGTACTGAACTTCATCAAGAAATAACAAATTAAATGGCCACATTAGCAAATGACCTACAGACAGAGCACCTCAAAGAGCAATGTTACTCTGATGCCGTCCACGCAAAAGGGGAACCTGAGAGATAACAGAGACAATGAAAAAACACTGTTTATGAAGTGCACACAAAAGGCCATTCTAGAAATCTCTTCTTACCCTGATACTATGAGGCAATACAGGATGAGAGAAAAGAAAAAGAAGTAATATGTACAAGATGTAAAAGATGTATAACAGACAAAACAATATCTCAAAGACAAATGTTTGCTAAGTATAATGTTGTGAATTAATGGAGTTTCGACTGCATTCTAGGTGTGTGGTAATGTTGCCGGACTGTGTTCCTGGACACAAGCTATGGCTTTCTTTTATGGCATCAACAAGGAGGTTCTTCCTCTTAAAGTAAATAGATCTACATATACATCTCATGTTCTTGTTTATTTAAGAAATATTGTTTTGTCTTGTCATCATAGTCAGTCTTGATCTCGTCCAATGAGACATGAAGCAGAGACAAAAAATATCCACTGAGTTTGATCTTGGGTCTTTCTCTCTACCTCAAATCTAGTCTTATGCATATTTTTAAACTGTGCTTCAATGAAGGTCTCTGTGATGTGGAGGTAAAGTGCTTGCATCTTGCTCCAAACATACTCAATTCTTCCCAATGTGGAGAAATTAAGATATTTGTTTGATCTCGGTGTTGGTCAGATTGAGTTCCTTGTTTTATTGGGTATAAACAATAAAACGTATGTCCTGTTTTCAAGTTGAATACATAAAAAAAACCTTGACAGTTGAAAATCTATAGGAGTAGATTACAAAGCTGCTGCTAAACTGCATTATTCAATTTCTTTTCTCCTTCTCTGCTTTTTTGCCGCTAGCCATAGCAGGTTTAACTGATGATTTGTTTCAAGATAGTGACGCTTGGTGCTTGATATTCTGTGGTATTGCTACGATACAATGGATATAAAGCAAAAGGCCGGCACGCAAAAGATGCACCTCAGAGATAACAGAGGCAAGAAAGACACTATTTATGAAGCGCACACAAAAGCTTGTTCTATAAATCTTTTCTTATCCTGAGCTGTGTGGCAAAACAGGATTAGAGAAAAGAAAAAATTGTAGAGCTTTAATATGTCAGTAACTCCATCAATCCATCCTTTTTCTTCTTGGTGTACCATCAGAGTGTACCAAGATTATTAATTAAAAGAAAATTCTACAAAATTTTTACCATCTTTAAAATTACATAGCGGCCCTTTGCTGTGGCTACAGAGTTTGTGCACTGTCTCCGAGATCTTTCTGTGTAAGAAAAAAATTGAAGCATGCATGGTTATTCACCAAAGTGCTATGATGATAGTCCTATTAATCAATTTAAAAGTTTGTCTCCATATGCCCCTAGCATCCATTTTTTCTCTGTCCTTGGGTGTCTACTGCATTGCATGTCTTTCTTTTGTCATCCTGAGGACATATCAGATCATAACGCTTTTCTCATTATTTATATTTTTATTTTGTTTAGTGTTATGTTATTATTGCTAGGATCGGAATGCTGGAGAATGACAGAACAGGATATGTCCAGACTCTCCGCCTTTCATACAACTTGTCTGCGAAAAATCTTACGCGTGTACTGGGCGACTACTATCTCGAATCAAGAATTGCTTGCACGATGCCAACAAGAGAATATGGGCACTATCATCCGAAGACGACGCTGGAGATGGATTGGACATGTGATGCGCATGGAGACTGGCTCCGACATGAAAACTGCACTGAGATGGACTCCAGAGGGTAGGCGAAAGCGTGGAAGACCCAAGACAACCTGGAGGAGAACGATAGAGCAAGAGCTGAAGGAAATGAATCATAGCTGGAACACATTACAGAGGAAGGCCATGAACAGGGAAGAATGGTGTACGTTTGTTGTTGCCTAACGCAAGGGGTAACAGGATAAAGAGAGAGAGAGAGTTATGTTATTGAGCTGTCGTTCAATATTATGTAACTCATTTATCTCAGCTCATTTATGCCCACATCAAACGATATGAGTGCCTGGAGAAGTTACTTCTGGTGCATATGGTACCTGGAAGAAGAATGAGAGGAAGACCTAGAAGACAATGGGTGCAGGATGTCATTGATGATCTGAGAATGATTGATGACTGACGCCGGTCATCTTGCACAGAATAGTGTTTTTCAGGACTGCTGTCATGGAAGCTATGTTCCGGAAGGGACAAGCTACTTGATGATGATTTATCTCAAACACTTGTACACATGCAGTATAAAATCATCATCTTGTGCCATCTCCACATCAAAGATTAGCTGTAATAGATTTCAAACAAATTATGTTCCTTGTCCTGATGGAACACTCTGACTTGCTGCTTCCTGTTTACCTCTATGTTCCTCACCTAGTTATATCTCTGTCGTTCCCCTTGCTCGTTTGATTTTAACTGTCCTATTCAGTATGGTTTTTTTTTTTTAACCGATCCAGAAGGCTTCAGCTCTTGGCTCGGTGCCATGACATCGTAACCCTTTGGTTCTGTGCCACGAACACCGTAAATCTGGGGAATCTGTGGTTTTTCTGCCATCCCGTGGAATTGACCCCACACACAGAAGGGATAGTCACCCGTAGTCCAACGCGCTACGAACACGCTGGGCAGACGGGCCAGTATGGTCTTCAAAGATGTGTCATAAGGAGGTTTCTGTGGCTGGAGAGGTTACTTGCTCGTTCCTTGTTCTTAAGGTACTTGGTTTGCTCCCTTTGGGAGCCTTCTGGAATTTCTTAAAATCATCTCAATGTAGGTTAAATCGAGTTAATAGTCCTAATGGAGATGGGCCATAAAATGTAGGTCCTATGTTCAAGTTGAGCAAGTAAAAGAACCTTTGGCAGATCAAAATCGAGAAGATCAGACTGGAAAGCCGCTGCCCGGTCAAAATTCATTAGAAAGTTTTTTTTTTTTATTCCTGCAAATTATTTTTTACCATCTTCTAAATTGTTTCTGGGCCTGTGCTATGAAGTCTGTGCTCTACCGCTGAGATCTTCCTGTGTAAGAAAGAGATTAATGTGTCTGTCTTTTAGTGTGACCAATGTCCAAGCATCGCTGGGTCGTCTTGCAGTGGATACCCTCTCACTGTGGAATACCAGGAAATGAAACAGCAGACCGATTGGCCAAGGAAGGTGCTGCAGGAGAGCAACCGGATGTGCTAGTTACCTACCACCAAAAGAAAAGGATGATTAAATCAATGAGAAAGCCACAAATACCAACACAAGACGATTACTATAGTATGAGCAGATTGGAACAAGTTGTTATTCTTCGTCTTAGAACAGGACACAAACGGCTCCGCAGCCACATGTATACAAAATTCAAGATTAGCAATTCAGCCATGTGTACATGTGGACAGGCAAACCAGACTGCAGAGCACATACTTCAAGACTGCCCCAATATGATACACTGAGGCAAACTCACTGGCCTAACGAAACAACACTGACAGAAAACTACACGGACCTCTGTGTGAGCTACAAAAGACAGTGAAGTTCATACAAGAGACAACATTGAATATATAGACATATTTCAAGCAAACGAAAGGAAGGAAGGAAGTGTGACCAAAATGTGACATTTGTATAATTTTCATGTCCTTGTTATCACTGATATTGATAGTCGTTATATCGTAGTGGTTAGTGCACTTGCTTCTTTGTTGTGTGGTCCAGGTTCAATTTCACAAGCTGAAAATAATTAACTATTGCTTTATTTATTCTTTAAGGCCAACTTAATAAAGCAAGAAGCCAGGTTAAAAACTGCCAGTGTGGAACTTTCAGATGTTCAGAAAACATTAGATGAAAAGCAAGCTGAACTGAATGTTGTCCAGGCCAAATATGATGGTGCCATGACCAAAAAGAAGGTATTCTGATTATCATAATACTCAATAACTGATAATAAAGTTATTAGTGATTATTTTTTTAACTTTGAGTGGACACATGCCAGAAAATCAAATTTTTCATTCTCTGCAGTTTCATTACCTAGAAATCTTTCTTCTTCAAACAGAGATACACATCTAAACAGCTACATTTATCACAAATTTATGTGATGTATAAGTAGCTATATGTATCACAAATTTATGATACCTAAACAGCAACATCTATCACAGATTTATATGATATCTCTTCAACAGCAACATCTATACATTTTAATACTTTGTGATTTGTATATGATCTGAGCCAAAGAGTGATTGTACGTTGTGCCAGTTATGTGCCTTCTGATTAGCCCATCTGATCCGCACATCTGATTTATGAGACGCTTTCTATTTACTAGGGTAGCTTACCTAGGCCCCTACCTCAGTTGCCTCTTATGACATGCCTTGTAGGTTACAGTGTTACTATTCTTTGTTTCCCTTGCGAGCTGCTGCAACACATGGGCGGCTAGAAACTTTAAAATGTACAGCTGCCATTTTTGATGGATATGATCAACTGTCACATTGCATTGTGTAGCATCTACAAGAAGTTGTTAAGTAACAGACACTAACCAATCAGTGATTGTTTTATTTTTGTGCCAAATTATGCAGATGTAAGGGGAAATGATTGTACCAATAGGGTTGTAGATATGTCTGCTGTAAAAAGCGGCTGAACAATGGACCAGGCTGATATTCTAAATTCCTTAAGAAAGAGAGGATGTGTAATTGATTCAAGTAATAGTGGTGAATCTACAACCCTAATTAAGCTGCAAGAATACCAAGTCAAATGTGGTGTAGCTAGACAAGAACCCTATACTGGTTGCCAAAGAATAATAGTAAACCAACAAGGAACTAGTGTCTTTAGCTGCCACCTGCTGAGAGACATGCTAAGGAGGAAATTGGAGCACTTACTAAGTGGTTTGATGTGCAGTGATGACGATTCGACGACTGAAACTAAACTAAATTGCCATAGATAAATAAAATTTGCTATAGGCAACAACATTGCAAACATTTATTGGTATAAAAACCAAGCTTGTATAATGATTGTTTTCTAATAGAGTGTCTTGCTGTCGTTAACATAGGCATTGCTGGAGGATGCTGAGATGTGTCGAAACAAGATGAGCGCAGCCACACAACTCATTGGTGGGTTGGGAGGAGAACAGATCCGATGGACAGCCCAGAGTTTGGAATTCCGTGATCAGATTACTCGGTTAGAGATTGTTGATTTGCTTGTTCTACTTTTACCTGATATATCTTTTGTAGATTTTTTTTCTGCTATCTTCTGTAACATTCCTCATGATGTTTTCTGCATATATGTTAAACTGTCGCCTTGTCTGTTTAACATATATGCAGAAAACATCATGAGGAATGTTACAGAAGATAGTGAAAAGAACAATACTGATCCTTTATAATCGGAGGAAGAGAAATACCTGAACTAAGATACGCTGATGATACAGTGCTACTGTCAACATCACAAAAAGGGATTGAGAAATTATTAGAAGTGAAAGATAAAAGCGAAAAACAAAATCTATATCTCAATGTATCAAAAACAAAAATAATGATAACATATAAAACGAACATGACAAATGATATTTTATCAATGGAGAGAAAGTAGAAAATGTGAACAGTTTTGATATCTTGGTTCACTGCTAACAACAGATGGAAATGGGATGACATAAATTAACAGAAGAACAAACATGGCTTTACAACAAATTAAACAACTCAAAACAGTATGGAACGGAACTGATAAGAAAACAAAGATCAGAATACTAAGAGCATGCATATTCCCAGTGGCAACGTATAGGTGTGAAGCATGGACATTTAATAAAGCAGTGGAAAAACATATAAGTGCTTTTGAATACAAGTGTTACAGAAGAGTCCTTGGTATATCTTGGACAGAGAGGAGAACAAATAGATCTATCCAGAAAGAACTCAAAATCAAAGAAAACTGGCTTATGCTACAAATAAGAAAGAGAAAATTGAGATATTTTGGACATATAAAAAGAAATGAAGGGCTGAAGAAGACCATCATCAAGGAGGATACCGCAAAGGAAGAAGAGGAGACCACGGAGAAGATGGATTCAGGATGTAACTGATGGTTTGAACATGACGGCTGCTGAGGCAGGACATCTGGTCTATGAGAGAGAGAAATTCCGGAGGATTGTTGGGGTGGCAAAGTTCTGCTCAGGACAAACTATTTGATGATGATGATATTTCTCTCTCTCTCTCTCATGATCGTTCTTTTTGGCCATTTTGATCATTCTTATTGTGATATATAAACAGCCTTTGCCAAGAACATAATTTTACTTCCCATTGTTCAGCGCCATTTGGAGCTCTAGTGCTTATCCTTCAGTGACGTGTCTGGTTTCAGCCAGCGTTCTGTATATTTAGTTGGCCTCCTTTATGCCTTAAATCAGTGCTGTCCAACACATGCCCATGGGCACCATGGTGCCAGTATTTTTCATCCCTGCGTAGGAATAATTCAACAGTATTTCACCATTGGAAATTGTGTAGGAATAATTCAACATTATGTAAAGAGACGGGGCCAAAGGCGCATGAAATTAGGGGATGGGGGAGGGGGACAGGCAGCATCGGGGTCAGTGAGCTGGTATTGACCAAGACCCTATCCCACCTCCATGCAGTGACCCTGGAAACAGACCAAAGTCTGGTGAATCGGATAGAAATCAAGGGGATGCCATTACCATGATGTGGTGGTAGTGTATATATATACTTCTTGAGAAGAAATGATCAAAGATTACCAAATCAGGCATTAAAATGAGAAGCAAATGGTTCAAGAAATAAAGGACGCCCTATGGAAACCCTGAAACAAACTTTACTGAGAGTGACAAAAAATGTCATACTCAATTCCATGGAAGAGATTGAGCGAGTTGCCCAGGACAGAAATAATGGAGAAATTACTTGAAATTACTCTTTTTCTTGAACCCTTTGCCTCTAACTTCAATGCCTGCTTTGGTATTCTTTAATAATTTCTTTCTATGGTATGCGCAACATATCTCCATCTTCTCCTTTTTATAGCAGTCGTTACTAGTGGAACAAATAGATAACAAAATCATATACTTTGAAGAAAAAAAAAGCTAGCGTGGACATTAGAAAGAAACCTAAATTATCCAACAATGACTACCACACACTCGACAGACAAGGACAGACTATCCTCTTCCAACTCAGGATAGGACATAACGGACTGAACAAACACCTACACAGCTACGATTGTCCCCATCTCCTCTGTGTCCCTGTGGCACCGCTGATCAAACCACAGAACGTCCTGCAAAACTGTCCCTTATATTCCTCCTAGAAAGGAATGCTGGCCCTACAACACTACATTCAAAATTACATGGCACCATAGATGAGTTCCAGACAACAGTCAGCTTCATCATAGGAGCGCGTCTAGCGGTATAATCATCAAAATAAGGATCGCAAAGAAGAAGAAGACTAGGGGTTAACCAGACATTTCTCTGATTTTTACAAATATTAATTCATAATAATGTCACTTAAACACACTAACCCATCCATTGTTTGTCTCATTGTGTTCAGATTAACAGGAGATATTTTAGTATGCACAGGATTTCTGTCATATGCTGGGCCATTCAATCAAGAATATCGGAACAAGCTCATTAGTCAGTGGTCTACAGAACTAGCAGTGAAGAAGATTCCATTCACCAAAAATTTGAATGTTGTGAATGCACTTGTTGATATTACTACTGTAAGTTTTGTAAAGTCTCACAGATTAGATCAAATCAAATGTCATCTTTGCAACTTTTTCTTCTTCTATGCTCCAGCAGTGGTCAAGCAACTCTTCTCCATCGGCCTAGTGCTATGTTGTGGTATCTGCATGTGTTTGTAAACTGTTGTTTTGTTTTGTATATGTTCTATTTGTCTGGCTTGGAAGAAATAAAGATCTTTCTGACATCATGTAGCACTTGGCACCTGAAGAGGTGATGGTGAATGGTTAATGATGATGTGAACACAGCTGGCATTCTAGAGTGTGTTTTGGTTTAATTCTGTTCATGTGATTATTAAGTGGTATATTTTGAGTTTGAGAGTCTAAAAATGATTCTCTGGTCTCTCCTTTTAAGGTGGTTGGTGTTGTTCTGGAGTTTAAAAATTACAAAAGTTGAGTGTTATGTCTTTTAAATATTTTTATGATTCTTGTCATAGGGGTGTGTTCTTATAGAATTTAATTTTCTACCAATTTATAATCCTAACAACTTACCGATATCTTACCTTGGCTGCTACTATTTCTTCTAGTATGGTATTCAGCTTCTGTTAGTAGTGGTACATTCTAACAGGCTATTTATCTCTTAATGTTTCCTTTCTATCTATTTCACTTTCCAGCACTTGCCAATTAAGAATGAATGAAGGAACATTTAATCAAACCTGAGAAAAGACAACTTAAACGTGTGAAGAAATAATTTTTTAAATATTAATAGGGTTGGTTGAAATGGAGCTTTACAACTAAAGGCAAATACACAAAGTCATTGTTTTTACCAAAATGTCTTTATTAATGTTAATCAAAACAAAGCTGTAATCTACCAGCTAACCCCATTGTTAACTATTTCTACTCTTTTCACCGACGTTGCAAGCGGAAGTCCGTTGAATGCCATTAACCGCACACTGCGCCATAGAGTTGCTTTCCTTATAAGAAGTCTTTCTAGTTTGAATTCTACTATTTTACTTCTACTACTTTTTAACCTTGTTATTCTATTAGGTTGTCCAGTTTTCTTCAATTTAGTTTATAAAGATATATATGTATTTATTTATTGACTAGAGTTGGGATCGGTTTTTTTAACCTCCTTGAATTAACTGTTTAAAAATTGAGGAAATAACTTGGCGTGGAAAGAGTTAAGGGACCCAAAAATTTCACTGACAGCAAAACAATAGATGATCAACAGCATTTTCATACCTACTTTGTGTTACCAGAGCCAAACATGGACAATGAGCAAAGCACAGTCACAAAATAAAACTACATGTGAAATGCGCTGTATGAGAAAAGTTAACAACACTAGAAAAGACAGATTCACCAACATCAGCATAAGAAAGAAAGTTGGGACAGAACTTGCTTGAATGACATTGAGAAACAAAGAATAAAGTGGTTTGGCCACTTAATAAGAATGCACCTAAACTCCACAGTATACAAAGTCTTCTACAACAGAACATCAGGAACGAAAATGAGAGGAAGACCATAAAAAGATGGTTAGATGGCATAGCAGAATCCTGTCAAAGAGCAAAAATAACAACCACCCATGCCACCAGAACAGCACAAGACAAAAACAGAAAACCATGACACTGGGCAACAACCCGGTAGCAGTGTAACAACAAAAGAAGAAGAAGAAGAATCAACGCTCAGTGGTTCTCTCTGTTAGTTCTCAACTAAGCTCACTTGTAATTCTCAGCCTTAGCTCTTGGGCATAGCTCAGTGGTTAGCTCTCAGCGTGGCGCAGTGGTTAGCTCTCAGCATAGCTCAGTGTTGTGTGTGCTTGACTATTCACCTCTGGAAAGTAGATTTGGCCACATTTGTGACTGATTATTAGAAATTAAATCAGAAATGATATACTGAAAATTGTGAGAACTTCAATCACTTGATCTGCATTGATCCTATTTTTGTCTATAAATCCCAGATAGGAGAATGGAATATTGAAGGACTTCCCAGTGATGAACTATCAGTCCAGAATGGTATAATTACCACCAAAGCTACTCGATACCCACTACTCATAGACCCACAAGCTCAAGGTAAAAGCTGGATCAAAAGCAGGAAAAGAAAAACAATTATTAGTAGGTTTTTTCGTAAAGTTATAATTTGTTCTTTGAATTTTCTTATACTTTTAAGACATATATAACGCAGCGAGAGTTGGAAAATGACTAAAGATATAAGAAACAAGTTGAATACATATGAAAATAGATGTCTGCGAAAAACAATGCATAAAAAATGGTCAGAATTCAGAAGTGATGAAATAGAGGAATGTCTGGTCAGCCACTAGTAACAACTGTTATAAGAAGGAAAAGATGAAGATAAGTTTGGCATATCTTGAGAAGAAATGATCATAGAATACCAATGAAGGCTTTGAAGTGGGAGGCAAAGGGTTTAAGAAGAGAGGACGCCCTAGGAGACCCTGAAATGAACTTTGCTGAGGCAAGAAATATTGATCCCAATTCCGTGGAAGAGACTGAGCGAGTTTCCCAGGATAGAGCAGCCTGGAGAAATTACTTGCAGACTCTATGTAACATATAACGGTACCAGAGGAATTATTATATCTCTTATTGAGACCAAAATATCTCAATTATCTATTCTATATCTCCCCCTGCAGTTCTTCTTTCTCTCCGTTTCCACCTTCCCTTCCAAGATGGTTTTTCAACAGAGATCATATCTCCAATGTGAGCAAAATATTTCAATTATCTATTCTATAATCTCCCTGCAGTTCTTCTTCTCTCGTTTCCACCTTCCTTCCAAGATGGTTTCAAAGAGTATCATATCTCTCAATTGAGCAAAATATTCAATTATCTATTCTATATCTCCCATGCAGTTCTTCTTCTCTCGTTTCACCTTCTTGCAAGATGGTTTTCAACAGAGTATCATATCTCTCAATGGAGCCAAATATCTCAATTATCTTTATATCTCCTTGCAGTTCTTCTTCTCTCCGTTCCACCTTCCCTTCCAAGATGGTTTTTCAACAGAGTATCATATCTCTAATGTGAGCCAAATATCCAATTATCTATTCTATATCTCCTTTCAGTTCTTCTTTCTCTCCGTTTCCACCTTCCCTTCCAAGATGGTTTTTCAACAGAGTATCATATCTCTCAATGTGATCAAAATATCTCAATTATCTATTCTATATCTCCCCGAGTTTTCTTTCTCTCCGTTTCCACCTTCCCTTCCAAGATGGTTTTTCAACAGAGTATCATATCTCTCAATGTGAGCAAAATATCTCAATTATCTATTCTATATCTCCCCCTGCAGTTCTTCTTTCTCTCCGTTTCCACCTTCCCTTCCAAGATGGTTTTTCAACAGAGTATCATATCTCTCAATGTGAGCCAAATATCTCAATTATCTATTCTCTATCTACCTTCAGGGTTCTCCTTTCCCTCCTAGTTGTTGAAATACTTGTTTATTAGTTGTCTTCACTTTCCATGATACTCTCTACTTTCTATGTTTCTGTGCATCCACCTTCTGTATGATGCCAGTATAATAACCAAAAGTATTGCATGTTTTGAGAACTGCAGTAGTGTAGTTGTTAGTGAACTCGCTTCGTAGGCTAGTGGTCTGGGTTCAATTCTACAGTGGGCGTGGAATATTTTTCGACCAAAACGACTCTAAGGTCTACCCAGCCTCAATTGGGTACCAGGAAAAGCACTGGGAAGTAAAGGCGGCTGGCATGATGTTGACCACATCACACATTGTGTGTCGACAGTGAGTGAAAAATACGGGCCTAACACCGTCTTACCCTATATGAAATGAAAATCGTGGCATATCCTTTACAGATATAGCCATCAACCACAGTAAACGAGTCGTTGATTTTCTAGGCACCACTTATACGTTCAGTAGTTTGCCATTGCTTTCTGAACGGTCAGGTCTATTTTAACCTTTTGTAAAAATCCCACTGAAACTAATTTGCTTCCAAACTTGCCCACTGTGGGGTTTGAACTAGGTATGCTTGGGTCTGTGATCGAGCTCACTACCGCTTGAGCTACAGACGCTCACTTATCCTATATACCACATGTTATAAAAAAGGATCCCTTTTTTTTACTGACTTCATGTTTTGTATATTCTGCTAATAAATTGTATGTGCTGCAGGTGACATCCTTGAACCACAAGTACTTCAGGCAACATCTTGAAGATGCCTTATCACTAGGTAAACCACTGCTAATTGAAGATGTGGAAGAAGAGCTTGATCCTTCATTGGACAACATTCTGGAGAAAAACTTCATCAAGTCAGGCTCCTTTTATAAGGTGAGTCAGCCTTGTGGTGTCGGGGCCCACAAGGGAAGCAAAGAATAGTACCACTGCTAACTACAAGGCATGTCGTAAGAGGCGACTGATGTAGAAACCTAGGAAGCTACCTAGTAGATAAAAAAATTGAAAAATTGGATGTGCTGGCCTACTTGTAGACGCATAACTGGCACAACGTACAATCACTCTTAGGCTCAGATCACATACAAATCATACAGAGTGGTTAACGAGTGGTCGATATGGAGCGATTCAAGAAGAAGAAGATTAAAGTGAATAGTATAGAAGCAACAGCTATCGATAAAGGTATCTCAACATCTCAACAGCGTATCTCAACATCTAACCTAACCCGGAGAATGTCCATCTTCACAACACAAAATCTGAGACGGTGAATGGGAAAATGGGGTAAAGGAACCCTTTTTCATACCTTGAGGTATATGAGGTAATATGGTGTTAGGCCCGTATTTTTTTTTTTGACCATCGGCACACAATGGGTGATAGGGTCAACATCACGTCATCGCCTTTTCTTACCAATGCCTTTCCTGGTACCTAATTGAGGTTGGGTCAGCCTGAGAGCCGTTACGGTCTGAAAATATTCCACACCCACTGTGGAATTGAACCCAGACCTTGTGCCTTGGTAGTTAGTCTGTTAAGTGTTGTCGTTCACAGTCTACAGATGCTGGTGTTATCTTTAAGCGATTTCATATTAGCCTCGTTTACAGATCCGCTTGTCTTATCGCAGGAAGTATCGTCTTTGAAATATTACAAATATTTTGTGCTTTTCCATTGCTTTCCACTCCTATTCCATTTTTATATTAACTGAAAACTACTTAAATGTGGAGTTTAAATTATAACAAATACATATCATCCAGGCTTATGCTAGAAATAGAAGTGAAACAGAGTTTACCACACATTCTAGGATACCCTTTGACTTAAAATAACAAGAGATTTTTCATGAATGTTCATGATGCTAGTTTGTAAACAGTTAATAAACAATGCATCTATTCACAATTTTCTTAATGTTTATGTATTCATAAATGGATTACCAATATAAAGAGAGCAGTTGGACTTGTTTATTCAGCCTATTGTTCATCAATACCCTTCGTAAGTTGGATTTTTGTGGTTCCAATTTCAACTTTTATTTTTAATTCATGCTAATATGTTTTTAACATAGCTAGCACTGCACTATATTTGCTAATACAGTAAGTATTTAGTGAAACTACATCCATTTGTCTTCAGTTTGATATATAATAAGTAATATTGTTAATCCGTCTGTGTGTTGCGGGGCTCACAAGGAGAGCAAATAATAGTAATACTGCAACCTCGAGGCATGTTGTATGACTCGAGTGAGATAGGGGTCTAGGGAAGCTACCCTAGTAAATGAAAAGTGTCACAGAAACTGGATGTGCTGGCCTGCTTGTAGGTGCATAACTGCACAGCTGACAATTGTGCTTAGTCTCAGATCACATACAAATCAGAAAGTACGGTTTAATAAGTGGTCAATATGGAGCGTTTTAAGAATATATTGTAAATCATATTTAGAAACAATATTTTAGTTTTGCTTAACTACGAGAACAATTGTTTTGAGAAAAATAATAATTCCATCTAGAGGCCAAAAAAACACTGTTGCGAATCAGTTAATTTAATGTCCGCTCTTTAACTTTGTTATGTTATGTTAAGCGATCAACATCACGGCACATTGAGGGATTCCCATGCATGTTCTGTCCTCCACTGCAGCAACCCTCCCAAAGTCCATTTGCTCACCGTACCCATGAGAATTTGATTACTATATCTTCTCTACCACGAAGATGACACTGTCTGGCATGTCCAAACTTAACGCCTAATTCTCGAACTCGTTCCAGTGTCGGAGACTTGCCCATGTCACATAATTGAGAGCGTACCGCATTGATGATATCGGTTCTGTCCATACTTCTGCCCATTTGAGCTGGGGCATTGTTTGCAAGAAAGTCAGCACACTCGTTACCCTGCACTCCAGCATGTCCAGGTGTGTGCAGCCAAGTCATTTTCTTGAGATGTGATCTCCGAATGCTGTTCACCCATTCCACACACATACTTCCAGATTCAATTGCACTCTAACTTTGTCAAGCCATGCTCACCCAAGATAGTTTAAAAAGGGAAAGAGAAGCCAGTATGACTATTTGATGGTTTTTGTTTTGTTGTGATCAGGTGAAAGTTGGAGATAAAGAGTGTGATGTCATGAATACATTTTACCTGTATATCACAACAAAATTGGCCAATCCAGCTTACACACCTGAGGTAAGTCTAATGCTTATAATAATCCTTACCTTACTTTTTCTCTGAGGTAATCATTTAGTGGTGGGCGTCTGTAGTGAACTTAATCATAACCCAAGCATACCTAGTTCAAACTATGAGGTAGGAAGTTTGGAAGCAAATTTGTGTCTGTAGATTTTTACGAACGGTAAGAATAGACCTCACAGTTCAGAAAACAATGGCAAACTATTGAACACATACTTGGTGCCTAGAAAATCAACGAATGTTTTACTGTGGTTGATTGCTAAGTCATATAAAGGATATAACACGATTTTAATTTTGTTACCAATAATAAAGTACCCATCCTCAACTTTTGTTTCCTACCTGAAGTAATATATGTCTAGAAAGGATCTAAAGCAGAAATATTGATTGCACCAGGTTTTACACCATATGACTCAGTCCCTCTCCACAGAAATGGCACCATCTGCCAAGAGTATTGAATAAAGCATGAACTCCATAGCACCTGCAACAATCCTAAGGATCTCTGGAAAAAATGTACTCTTGAACAGAGCGGCACAGTTCAGATTTGAACTAACGACCTTTAGAACGCAAGGCAAGGGTTTAACCACCTAGCCACAGAGACCCCCTCAGTAATGTATGTGCTTATCTGAACACTTAGTGGATCAGGGCAAAAGCCATATTTTTACAAGCCATTTGTTTATAGCATTAAAACGCTCTTTAGTGTGGCTCCTGGTAAAAAGACATTCAACTAAAAGCCATGTAGTATGGCATTTGGGCCACTACAAGTTAAAACCACTTACTAAAATATTTATATTTATTGTTGTCCTCAGAATTTGTTATCCTTATTATTTTCATTTCTTTTTGTTTCTCCAGGTTCTTGCTTATCAACGGTCTTCTTATCATCTCTGGGGTTTTTTTTGGTTTTGTTCTACATATCTTCTTGTTTAACCTGCTGCCTTGCAGGTAGGCTGGGGACAGCCCAAGGCTGACGGAGAGCGAACCCAGTTAACGCTGACTAAAACCGGACACATCGCCAAAGGATAAGCACCAGAGCTCCAAATGGCGCAAAGATTTCCACATGAATAAGACAATTTATGGAGAAATCTGGTACATCAGTCTAAGCGGTGATCGCGAAAGAGAGAGAGATATCTTCTTGTTCCGTATTCCTCTTTATCTTCTTCTTTTCTTCCTTTGAATGCCTCCACATATAACAGATGGTTTCAGTTAATCACTGATATCCGTTTTCTGTCTTCTCTCTATTGATCCTTGCCAAAGGGCTGCCTGGTGTCATTCTAAACACATCCACACCATCTCTATTCTTCTACTTCTTCTGATTGTAGTTGCCATTGATTTGCTATTAGCATTCTTCAGCAACTCCTCCTTTGTAATCTTTTCTGGCTTAAAGATTTACAGGATTTTATGTCGACATATTTTTATTGCTATTTTCATCCATCATATAGCAACTTGGAGGTATGGGCCGAATGACATAGAGTGCGGCTCCCATGTGGGAGACCCATGTTAAATTCACGCTAAGGCCAAGGATTTTTCTGTTTGGGCATAAATGAAAAATCCTAACCTGAACAGCTTCACGGCGACTGTACTAGCCATGCGGCCATTAAATTCCTCAGGTTCTTTTCCCACCTGTCCTATACTACTCTAAAAGCTGTACTACACGCATAGCAACAGTTTTTAATTTTTATATAGCAGCTTGTTCTGTACAGAACTTTGACATTTTAACAGTCCTTTGAAATTTCTCTCAATCATAAGCCTTTGTTGTTGGCATGCTCAAGTCATCTATTATATTCTGTATCCATCTTCACCTTTGTCTTCCTCCTTCTTCTGCATTCACCCGCAATTAAATCAGGCATAGCCATGGCACCTGGGATAGCGCTTCTGACTGATTTTTGCATCAAAGCCTGCTTACCGTTTTATTGGTTTTCCTTGCTATACAGGTGGACTTATCTGACTTCAGAGGTACACTTTGTTCTGCCACTTCTGGTCATCTATCACATCCTTTATCCATCTTCACCTTGGTCTTTTACTTCTCTACTTTGTCTCAATGTTTCCCTCTATAATTATGTTTCCAAACATTCATATCTAGTCCAAAATAATTTACTTTTCTAATCTTATTTATTTTTATTAACCAAATTTTCTTCAATTTGGAGCTGCTGTTTCTATTAACAAATAGCTACTGTCTTTCAAGTGAGTGAGAGCCGCAGTAGTGTAGTTGTTAGTGAACTCACTTCCTTTATGTGTGTGGTCTGGGTTCAATTCCACAGTGGGCATGGAATATTTTTCCTACCGTAACAGCTTTCAGGTAGACCTACCCTCAATTAGGTACCAGGAAAAACATTGGGAAGTAAAGGTGGCCGGTGTGATGTTGACCACATCACCCATTGTGTGTCGATTCAGTCATTATGGGCCTAACGCAGTGTTTGTTACCCAATACACCTTGAGGTATGAAAAAGGGTTGCTTTACTACTTTTACTTTTTTCAGGTGAGTGCCCGAACATCCATAATTGACTTCACAGTCACACAGAGGGGACTTGAAGACCAACTACTGGGACGAGTAATTGTAACTGAAAAATATGTGAGTTATTCTATTACATTTGTATTAGCGATTCTAGACTAGAAACCAACAAAAGATATTACATGTCATCTCTAACATATGTGGTTACACAGCAATTAATTTGGTACGTCAATTGAGTCATTTGTATGTGTCGATCCTCCCCGCCAATAATGGCTGACACATTCTATTTCTGAGTAGATTTTTTTTTAGTTTGTTCTCTAGACAGTTGCAGTCCCTTGCTAACGAGATCTGTCTTCCCGGGTTTGTCTAGAGTCGTCCTACTCTAGATGACTTCAACCTTCTGTTGCAGGGCTCACCAACCCAGGCTTTTATGCAGGGTGTGCTCCCTGGATACTATAGTTTAATCCCATATACTTAAGGGAAAGTGTCATAGAAGTAGAAGACAAGACAAAGGATGTCCTCCTCAAGGGAGAGAGAGGTCATTATATTTCGACTATGTACCGGACACTGCAGACTCAACAAACGCTTATATAGACCAGGAATAAGTCAAACAGCTCTCCACCAGTGTCAGCAGGTGGAACAGACACTGGAGCATGTCCTGCAAGACTGTCCTCTCCTGTGTGAGTTGAGAATCAACATGTGGCCACACCCAGTCTACCTAAAAACTAAGCTTTGGGGAAACCTGACAGGCTTGAAGCTGACTGCCCAGTTTGTGGTCTACAGTAAATTAAGTACATGACCAGAGATTGCTGAAGAAGAAGAAATTGGTAAGTTTACGCCATACAATTAATGACTGGGCTCAGATGACTTAAATGAAATGTGCTGCCGCTATAGATCATCACTAGATTTATGGACACAACACGTCTCTTCTTTTGAACTTCTGAGCATGAGAAACTGATTGCAAAGAAGAAGATTCAAAAGGGGAAATAGTGACATAGTAGTAACAGGTGCACATGGTTGCTGCCCTGGTACTTTTTATGTAACCATCTAGTAGTGCAGAGGTGCCTCAAAAGTAAAGGAAATTAGCGGATGCTACAAATAATTGTGAGAATATTGAAGCATTTTAGAAATAGAAATATACATAAGGGAATGAAAAATACAATTATGGAGGGAGACATTCCAGCAAAGACAAGTAGTGGAAGACCATGGAAAAGATGGATTTAAGATGTGATTGAGAATTTCTCTCTCTCTCTCGCGATCCCTGATTGAGAATTTGAAAATATCAACATCAGAGGCTGGACATCTGGCCAATCTTCTTTCTTTGCTTTTGTCCTCCTCTGCTTTTTTGCCGTTAGGCGTCGCAGGTTTAACTGATGATCGGTTTCCGGAATAGTGCGCGCTCGGTCACTTGATATGCTGTGGTATTGTAGAGTTTTAAGATGTCTGTAACTCCATCAACCCATCTTTTTCTTGGTCTGCCCATTGCTACTGATGATTCCATTTGCAGGTTGTATGCTCTTGGAACTGGTGTATTCTGGTTCATTCTCACCAAGTGGCCAAACCATTTGAGTTTCTGTCTTTCAATGAATCTAACAACAGATATTATTCCAACTGTTCTAACTTCCTCATTTCTGATACGGTCTCTCCTTGTTTTACTTACCGCTTGCCTCAATTCACATGTGGTAATTTTCCTTTCTTGTTCTTTTGTCAGTGCCCATGTTTGGCACTGGTAGCACAGTGTTGGTATGAAGATTGCATTTATACTTTGTCTTTTAGTCTGTAGTGGAATTTCTGGGTGTTTCAAGGTTGGGGTATGTAACATTGTTGGCTTGCTGGATTCTATTTTCAATCTCTTTGTCCAGTCTACTAATCGCCAATGATAGCAATTCTGAAAGACTGTGATGGTGAGAAAGTTCTTAGGACAATCAAATGGATGAGAAGTATTATTAGTGGAAAATATACTTTAAGCAGTGTTGTTATTAAAATGATATTCCCAATTCTCAGTGATTTTATTTTCTTCATTTCCTTTGGATACATATTGTTTGTGACAATATATTTACCAAAAATTATAAATGATAATTAAAGTGGAGCATCTGGCCTGGCCAAATGGATTAGACGCTGGCTCCCATTCGGGTGACCGGGTTCGATCCACGGTAAGGTCATTGAGTTTTTTTGTTGGGGCATAAAGAAATTTTTTAACCTGAACAATTTCACTGTGACTGCACTAGTCATTAAATTTCTCTGGCTTCTCCCCCTCCTCCCTTCCCCGTCCTACACCACACTAAGAATCAGTAACATCAGGCCGTAAAGATAAAGACATTCATTTTGTGTTGTAATTGACAAGTAAAAATTTGATGTTAATGATTACCTAATGGTCTTGTTTTAAAATAATGTTGATCAGGAAATGGAAGAAGAAAGATCGAAACTTGTACTGGACGTAACAAATAACAGACAGCGAATGAAAGAACTTGAAGAAAATTTGTTATACAAACTAACAAGTATACAGGTATGCTGCAATAAAATGGTACTTGTACAGGTACATTATGGAAACTTACAACTGTACAGGGTAGATTTTCCAAGGTATGGAAGTATTTTATTTTATAAGCTCTCAGCTTTGCACAGTTCATTTTTGTAAAAGATAGACAAGACTGTGGTTCTATTCTTTGCTATCCCAAAAGCCACACATGGGAGGCTGTAAAGAATACTCATATTATTAGTGAAAATATATATAAATATATATATATATATATGTATAAATGTATAAATATTATTATATTATATATTACTCGCGTATCGTTATATGTTACATGGGGCCTGCAAGTAATTTCTCCATACTGCTCTGTCCTGAGCAATTCGCTCAATCTCTTCCATGGAATTGAGTCCGATATTTTTTGCCTCTCTCAGCAAAGTTCATTTCAGGGTTTCCCTAGGTGATCCTTTCTTTCTTAAACCCTTTGCCTCCCACTTCACTGCCTTCTTTGGTATTCTTTGATCATTTCTTCTCATGGTGGACCCAACAAATCTCCATCTTCTCCTTCTTATAAAAGAAGTTACTTGTGTTTGACCTGACATCTCTCTGATTTCATCACTTCTCCTGAATTCGTCTCATTTTATGTTCATTATTTTATATATATATATAAAATGCCTTCACTTATCTTTCCACTGGCTGAGTTTATCTTTTTTGTCTTCAGGGCTCTTTGGTTGATGATCCAACACTGATTGAGGTGCTGCAGACAACAAAAAGGACAGCATCTGAAGTTGCTGAAAAACTGGCAGTGGCAGCAGAAACAGAAATTGAAATAAACACAGCAAGAGATGAGTTCAGACCAGGTTTGATACCAAAAACACAATTAGAATTGCTTTTGTAATCTTTAGATAAAATTGTCACCTGTGTTGTGCGGGGCTGCAAGGAAGCAAAGAATAGTACCACTGTGACCTACAAGGCCACTGATGTAGGCAACTGATGTAGGACCTAAGGAAGCTACCCTCATAAATAAAAAGAATCGCAGAAATTGGATGTGTTGGCCTGTTTGTTGGTGCATAACTGGCACAAGGTACAATCGCTCTTAGGCTCAGATCACATACAAATCAGACAGAGTGGTTAACAAGTGGTTGATATGGAGCATTCGAAGAAGACGATAAAATTGTACTGGCACAGTGTAGTGGATAGTGCACATGCATTGCAATCGAAAGAAATTGAAATCACTTCCTTATTCTGTCAACTCGGCTGATAAAGTTACTTTCTGAGTTTGTTTGTTTGTTTGTTTGTCGATCAAGGGAGGATAGTCAATGGATAGTGCAGATATCAGCAATATTTAAAAGATGCAGGTCATATAGATGACACTGAAGACATTTTAACATATGCATCCCTTTCAAGAGGGAAGGAGATGGAAGTGAAAATAGTGGCAACTGCCAGGAACACTTTGTTAAAAGCGTGAGACATTTGATTAATCAACACAAAACGGCTATGATTAGTTGTTATGTGCTGGTAAAGATATTGAGGAGGAGATTGGACCATCTGTCCGGTGTTCCGTAATGATGATAGTCACTAATCACTAATTATTGGTATTTTATTTCATATTGATAGGTTTAGTTTAGTAGTCAGATCATCATTACTGAACATCGAACCAATTAGTCCATAAGTGTTCCGATTTTCTCAGTATGTCTCTCAGCTTGTGGCAATTAACAATACCAGTTCTTTGTTAGTTTACTATTCTTCTTTGGCTACCAGTTTAGTCCTCTTGTCTATCTACACCTTATTTGACTTGGAATTCTTGTAGTCTGCTTAGGGTTGTAGATTCACCACTATTACAGGAATTATTTACATATCCTCTGTCCCTTAGGGAATTTAGAATATCAGCTTGGTCCATTACTCACCCATTGTTTACAGCAGCCATACTTGGAAGCATATCGATGCGTTTATTGCCCCTTACACCTGCATGCCCTGGCACAAAAATAAAATTGATTTTTGTGAGTCTTGACCTCTTCAGCACAATTCCAACCAATGTCTCTGATCCCAGCCTGTTTCAATCTTTCTGAGCATACTCATTGAATCACTGAGAATACATACATGGATAAAAGTCTGTTACGCCTGCCAGACCATTGCTCTAATGACATATTCATCTCTACCTTCTTCTTCTTTGCGTTCGTTCTTTACAACCAATTTTAATCACTCTTTGTGATATGTTTGATCTTTGCCAAGAACGTGTATACGTTGCACATTGGTTTGTTAGGACCCTAAACACATAGACTTCTACATGTTTAGGACACATGCATCCGATTTCAGCCAAACCTCCTTAGTCGCCTCTTACGACATGCGTGGCAGGTAACAGTGGTTTTATTCTTTAAACCCCAAATTTGGACCCTGGTAACCACTCGGACGGACATATTCATAAAATATTGCTAAAAGACGCTGAAGTCAATTTGAACACAAAGTATGCCAGAAATAATATAAATAATTGTAGCTTTATATGTTTTTGTATAAAAGATAAGAGTTTCTTCTATGGAAAGAGTCAATCATGTGCCATGCCTGTCTATGTAGGCGATCATGTCTCTCCACAACTCTCTCTCCTTGGTGCGGGAAATCAGTTCTGACGTTGATCTTTTGTCGAACCACGATGCCAGACCATCCAACATCTTCCTCTGTCTTCCACTATCTCTCCCTCCCTGAATTTTACCTGTAGTCACCAAATGTTCTAAACCTTCTTTTCACATTATATGCTTGGAGAACCTTTATTGTCTGATTCTTATTCTTTTGATAAGATTTCTTTGTGTGCATGCCTGATTAAGAACCTCATCATTTGATTTCTTCGTGTTTCATGGAATTTTCAGCATTCTTCTGTAAAACCACATCTCTGTGGCTTCCAATGATCTTATGAATTGATTGTTAATTGTCCATGATTGCTGCTACATAAGTATTTATTTCAATATAGCACTGGATACTTCTTCTATGGAAAGATTACAAATAAATAATAATAATATGGATACCTAAGAACTTCGGTAAAAGTAAAGACATGATGAAAATATTTCAAAATGCAACTCATCTTCAATAAAGTATATGGTAGAAATTTATCTGAAGAATACAATGCAATTATGATGAATCAGTTAGCATGTTATTGTACATATTTTTACAATATTCAACTTCTAGTTATTTGAAATTTAAACTGAATTGTTGTTTTTAGTGGCCTCCAGGGGAAGCATTCTGTACTTTTTATTGTGTGACTTAGTGATGGTCAACAGGATGTATTCAATCTCACTCACTCAGTTCCTGGTGATTTTTGATAACTCAATGGCCAGGTGAGAATTAATCACTTAATTGATCTTATTGTTAAATGTTTGTTTCTTCATGCCTGATACAGGTGTTCAAGTATATTTCTGGGAAGAAGAGGCTATGGATCGCAGCTCATGGAGGGGGAAAATAAGAGTAGAATTAGAAGAAATGACATGGGTTTGGAAGTTGATAACATGCTGCGATAGTGACCATGGACCATGGAAATTCAGGTGTTTTCCATGCCACCATGGCCAGCTTGAGCCATAATCACTCTTTGTTTCATTTAGAATATATTCAAGATGCAAATTAGGGAATTCTTTCTTTCTTTTGCCCCACACTGTTCCCTGGTTGTTGCCCAGAGTTGTGACCTTATGTCATTTTCTCACCAAAATTGGTTGATGCTTGTATATCAGCATTTTAATTCTTTTCTTTAATTCCAGAGTTTCTTCCCCACTTTTGTTTTCAACTCTGCTGGAATATTGTTAATTATTTAGTTCTGCCATCTATTTTTTAGTACATCACATTATTCTTATTTCTTCTGAATAAATTGTTTGATCCTGCAGCAAGAATATTTGTATGTATTCAGTAGTCACATAGAACAAGATAGGTGGATAAGCTGTCAGAAAATTTGACACTTTTTCTGAAAGTAGTTAATTTAAGAAAACTTTGCAATCAAATTTCTTTTTTTTGTGGTCACAGCTCTTCCTTCTCAATATAAAATTAACACCCATTTGAACACAATAAAACTGAACTACAGTATGTCTAAAACTGAAATGCTACTTAGACATAGTTTCTCACCAGTGTGTTGTCAAGGCTGCAAGGGAGCAAAAATAGTAACACTGTTACCTACAAGGCATGTCGTAAGAGGTGACTACGGTAGGGGCCTAGGGAAGCTACCTAGTAAATAAAAAGCATCACAGAAATCAGATGTCCTGACCTACTTGTAGGTGCATAATTGGCACAAGGTACAATTGCTCTTAAGCTCAGATCACATACAAATCACACAGAGTGGTTAACAAGTTTTCAATATTGAGTGTTTGAAGAAGAAGAAGAAGAAGAAGAGGACTTTTTACAATGAAACAATGCATGCTGCAGTCTGTAACACATGGCCAACTGGAACAGAAAATGGACATATGCTGAAGAAGTTGGTAGGTAATCTGTTAATCATTTAAATTTAGTGCCATGCCAGACTTTTAAATTTGTAAAATACTTTACCAAGGTCAAAGCCTCACCCAAAAAACCAGATACGCATCGGCAATATTATTGAGTACTTGACTTATGAAATTTGGTGTTACACATCTCGTTCGTTGTACAATGAAGACAGGCTTCTATTCACACTCCTTCTGGCTATAAAGATTGATGTCGCTAAGGGAGTTATCAAACAGTCTGAATTTCAAGTATTTATCAAAGGTAACCTACATTGATTATATGTTAGATACAAGTTTGCACTCTTATGGTAATAATAGCCATCCATCGCAAGCGATGATAACAGCCTCAGATGTGTACTGCTACACTTATCTGGTGTGGGCGAAGGTGATTGTAGAGTCCAATCTTAGAACACAATAGCCTACCACAGGTGGGGCATACCTGATCAAGGTTAGACATGTGGGTGTTGTGCATTCTGTCTTTTCGCGCAGCTTGTTTTATCTTTGCCTCAAAAGCAACATGATTCTCAACTATGCGGGTTCCTCTTGTATTGTTACAGCGCCACATTTGACGATCTTGCGCCAGGGATTCCCAGCACATGGTGTTTATATCGAAGCACTTCAGAGACACTTTAAGAGTGTCTTTAAAGCGTTTTTTTTAAAATCTAGGCTTGTTTTATGTCAGTCTTTCCATTTGGCTAATATTAGTTAGTTAACTGTTTTTGTTTTTTTGATAGTCATTCTGTTTAAGGATATTTCAGGATATATAAGGATATTTATAATTTGTTTAAATCACCATTAATTACCAATACCATGAATCTTATTAGAATACGAATCTGGGACTTTGTTTACTGAGGCCATTGTTATTTCTGACTCTCAGTCGATGCTTTGAAAGATCCTGAATGACAGGTTGTGGTGTGAGTGGATGTTGTCTATAGAGGTTTCCAACCTCCCAAAATTCACTTGGATCTACTGTCATGGGCTTGCTTGTGTTTGTGGCAACAGGAGAGCGGCCAGGCTTGCATCGATTTTTGGGGAGTTTAGGATGGATAAAGGGGATATTCTTTGGTATCTTGGTGACCTACTGTTGCATAAGGACACTAAATTTGGTGGTCTCAATGCGAGCGTTAAGTTGTTGTCTGTCATCTGAAGGTTGTGGGTTCAAATCCGGACCGATACACATGTGTAATATTTTCATGAGATTCTTAGAATTGTTGCTGAGGCTACAAAGTTGCAATGCTCTTGGCAGATGGCATGCTATCTCTGCTGACAGGGACAGAGCCATATGGGGAAACCCGGTGAAATGAAGTCAATCCTTCGCATTTGGACCCTTTTCTTTTGGACTAAAATTGATGTTGAATCATTCCAACAATATAAGAAGTTTGAAATTACAAGTAGAACTGGATGCTCGAGAGGCAGAGAGAGGAGTGTGTTTAACCAGTGAGCCACGGAAACCATCAGTATGCATACTCTTCAACATCTGTTTGGAGAGACTTAGCACCTATAGGTCTGCCCGGAGTGCTGTAATGTCAGTTCAGTAACCAATAACCAATATGATGGTTAGAGCATATTGATAGAAAGGCAGAGAACATAGAGCCTAAAATTTCATATACAAAAACTTACCGGGCCCAAATTTGGAGTGTAAAGAATAGAACCACTGTTACCTGCCATGCATGTCGTAAGAGGCGATTAAGGAGGTATGGATGAAATCGGATGCATGTGTCCGCTAGGGAATGCTAACCGAAACAAATGCTTGCAGAAAACGGATGCACCAGGCCTAAAGGCGCATAACATGGTGCAAGGTTCCCTCACAATCTGGAATGCATGGGCTTGCTTGTGTTGTGGCACAGAATCTGCCCTGCAGATTTTGGTTTTGGAGGTAAGAATTTTCGGACCCACTCATCACTAAATTGGTGGTCTCTGGAAGAGTGTTCTGTCACAAGGTGGGTCAAATCGACATACACAGTGTAATATTTCTCAGAGATTCTTAGTTTTGCTGACTACAAGGAATGCTGGCAGATGGCATGCTATCTCCTACAGACAAAGATATGGGGAAACCGTGAAATGAGGCAAGATGGCTCCTTTTTTGACTAATCTGAAATTTTCCCAATATAGTTTGAAACAAGAGAAGATGCTCAAAAAGAGATGGAGTGTGTTGGGACAAAATCATGAGATACACCAAGAAAGCTATCATAGGTAAATCTTATGTCAGTAGAAACCATACCAAAATTATCAAGATAAAACTAAAATAGACCTAAAGAAAATACAAGATAAAAAATCATGCAGTAGACCAAAAAAAGTTATCAAGATAAAACTTTACAGTAGACCTAAAAAATTTATCAAGATAAAATTTTACAGTAGACCTAGAAAATTATCAAGATAAAACTTTACAGTAGACCTAGAAAATTATCAAGATAAAACTTTACAGTAAACCTAGAAAATTATCAAGATAAAACTTTACAGTAAACCTAGAAAATTATCAAGATAAAACTTTACAGTAGACCTAGAAAATTATCAAGATAAAACTTTACAGTAGACCTAGAAAATTATCAAGATAAAACTTTACAGTAGACCTAGAAAATTATCAAGATAAAACTTTACAGTAGACCTAGAAATACTAGGAGTCAACAGTTGGGAAGTGAAAGCTAAGAACAGAGATGAATGGAGGTGGGTAATATCTGCAGCAATGAACATCAAAGGCTTGTTAAGCTGAAAAGAAAGAAGAAGCTGTTTAAATATATCTTCATAATAAAACTCCAAGTTTATTTTCTTTTATTCTTCAGGAGGAGCAGCCTTAGACTTGAATGCTGTAGCCCCCAAACCAGCTAAATGGATTTCTGACATAAATTGGCTGAATCTGGTGCAACTAAGTACTTTGCCAGTCTTCACCAACATACTTACACAGGTTATTGGTTTTTTTTCGTATTTTATAATCTTGAGCTTATTTTTGTTTTACACCGTCTGTGATTGTGTCTCAATATCTATCCTGTTACATGCCTGGCGCTTAGGACAACAACAAGTGCACACAATTCTTCTCTATTCTTGACTGTCACCTGTAGTGTGTGATTGATTGATTGAATAGGACTATCATCATTGCACTTTGATAAGTAACCATGTGTGCTCCGATCTCTTTCTTGCACAGGAAGATCTCAGCTGTAGTGCATGAACTCCATTAGCACCGCGAGGATCCTATCTAATTTTAAAGATGGTGAAGATATTTTTGTAAAAATGTATTTTTAATCTTTTCTTATGAATTTTGCCTGTGCAGTGGCTTTCCAGCCTGCTCTTCTCGATTCTGTTAAATGTCCATGCTTCACACCCATATTGGAGTCTCAATGGCGAAGTCGTTTGCGTGTTGTAGTTTGTCAAATATTGTGGGATCAAATCAGGGCAGAGACACAGGGCAATTTTTCATGAGATCCCTAGGATTGTTGCCTGAGCTACGGAGTTTGTGCTTTGTGCAATGCTCTCGGCAGATGGCATACCATCTCTGCCGACAGGGATAGAGCCATATGGGGAAGACTGGTGCAGTGAAGTCAATCCTTCATATTTGGACTTTTTTTGGGACGTTACCACTGGGAATTTACATGCTCTTAGTATTAGTAATATAAGATTAGCACATATATTTCAAAGAAGCATGTTGGAAATGTTTGGTTATAGAGGTAGCTACTGTGATGATAATCATGAGAATAAGGGCATTGATATTACATTTATTGCAGATTTCTAACAATGACAAAAGCTGGAGAAACTGGTATGATAAACCTGCCCCAGAGGAAGAATCAATTCCTGACAACTACAGCAACACTCTTGAACCATTCTCAAAATTATTGCTCATACGGTTTGTTTTTGCTTTGCATTCAAATTACTTTATATTTTGTTTGGGAAGTACGATATTTTGTTTGAAAGTGTCCAGGGAAGTTGTGTTGTGCTTATCTTATCTTCACCACATTTGCAGTAAAGCGGCGTGGGAGATTTAGTTTTCTATCTTGTGCCAGGTGTGTTGCGCTTGACGTTGCCAGTCCATGCTTTCGCAGGGACTCTGAGATATATATCCATCGTGTTCTTGGCCTGCCTCGTGCTCTGCGCCTGAGTGTCGATTATTGTAGGCATGTGATGTTAATAAACGTGGTCTATTCTCATTAGATGGCCCAACCCCTTGATTCTTTGCTCTCGATGTACTGTATGCATGGTATAGTACCAACGATGCTTATGATATTCTCGTTTCTCACTCTATCTCTCCTTGTAACGTTGACAGCTTTTCGTAGAAATCTCATTTCACATGTTGTAATCATTCTTTCTTGTATCTTAGTCAGGGGCCATGTTTGGCACTGATAGCAGTTGTAATGTGCTCACTTGCTAAATTGTACTGGCATTATGTTGCAACAATTTCATCTTCCCTTTAAGATATTTTATGGGTCTCTGTGGCTAAGTGGTTAAGCCCTTTGCCTTGGGAGTCAAAATTCGTGGGTTTGAGTCCGGACCGCGCCGTTCTGTTCACGGTGCAGTTTTCCATAGACCCCTAGGATTGTTGCTGGAGTTACTGAGTTCGTACTTTGTGCAACACTCTCGGCAGGTGGCTTGCCATTTCTGCAGAGAGGGACCGAGCCATATGGGGTAAAACTCAGTGCAATGAAGTCAATCCTTTGGCTTTAAAACCCTTTAATATTTTGTATCCGATATGCTTCAGTTTTGATTAACAATTGAACTTCTGCCCACCAAAGTAGACTTTGCTCCTGAGCTAAATTTTTGTTATATGCTTTTCCTCAGTTTTTTTCTTCTGTTCACCCGATATGAATTCAGGCATAGCCATTGCTCCTGTTATTGCGCTTCTGACTGATTTTTGCAGGAAAGCATACTTACCACTTTATTGGTGCCCCTCACCATGCAGGCAGGCCTTCTCCGACTTCAGAGGTTCTTGACAATCAATCAACAAACAATTCGCCAAAGTGAGCAGTAGTCAGAACCGTGCAATGCGCATTATCACTGGAGCCATGATGTCCACGCCAATCAAGGCGATGGAAACAATCACAGGCATCCAACCAGTGGCAGATCAAAGGGAAGGAAAAGTCTTGGTGTTGGCGGAAAAACTTAAACGGCTCGATTCTCACCCTATGTACGAAAAAATGAATGGATTTGGAAGGGGCAGAATACAGAGGACCAGCTTCGCAAAAGCGCGTAAGCACTGACCGCAGACCATCCGGTCCTAACAAACTGCAAAGTCAAATCAATCCCGGCAACCGATAAGTGCCCGCTGTGGAAAACGAAAATGCCGGAACTAAGGGAATCAATCCCAGGCATACTAAAAAAAGGTCAGCAAGAAAACTTCGAAAGAAGAGCAGCCACAGAAAAGTACATAGCGACCGAATATCCTGAAAATAAGTGGATGCATGTGTACACTGACAGGTCGGCAAGGAACACAATCAGCGATGGTGGAGGAGGAATAGTGCTTAAACTCTCAAAGAAAGTCACAAAAGTGATTGCCACAGGCAAATACTCAAATAACTACCAGGCAGAAGCAGAGGCAATAAGAACAGTGGCGAAATGATCCTAGAGAGAAGAGGCACCTCTCGCAACAAAGTCATGATATTCACCTATGCTCTATCGGTCATCACGGCTCTCAAAAGCGCAGGCAAAACAGACCTCAATGAGCTGGAAGCGACCCTTGATGCATTAGTGTACACACTCAAACGCACCGTCATTCAGTGGATGCCATCACACTGTAATATAAGTGGAAACGAATATGCCGACAAACTAGCTTCATAGTTCATAAGATCGGTTCCAACTTCACTGCAACGGGTCACCCCATAATTGCTCCGTTCCTGTGCCAATAAAATCACACGAAATGCTAACAACTGTGAAATGTTTCCTGTGTGAACTAATTCCAGAATGAAACAGCCGATTGCCACCACAAAAAGCAACCTGCACCGCATAAAATGCATATGCGTCAGCTAATGTAGCAACACAAAACTGTTCATCACTTGAATTGCAATTCTTGTCAAGGGAACATCAATCACAACAAAATCCAGCTTTTTTCACTCGCAATATAACTGCATTCTGAAGATTGAGTTTGTTCGTCATAACCGCTGTCCTCCATTTTCTGAATACACACAACAAACGCACGGTTGACACAGCAAAAGCATTCCATGTAACAGTCATAGCTCACAGCGTTGCTCAAGCACTAACTCAGTAGCTCGGCAAACGAAACCGGAAAATACCCGACCAAACATGGCGAAAATGCGCTAGCAAAGTCGTATTCAGAATCAAACAGTTCTGACTCTGAATGGCCTTCCCGCTTTCCGCCATTGCTGGCCAGATTTTTTCCGATGAACTAGCTAAATAAGGCGGGCGACTACCTCAGACTGATCTCGAGATCAGTTATGAGGAAGCCAGAACAACCATCAGCTGGCACTATAGAGACAAATGGACAAAAGAACATCCTCAGCATAACAACAGCAACAGGTACTATGGTCTGACTCGAGCGAACAAGTTGTCATACTTCGCCTCCGTCGCCACAACAAGCTATGCGCCCACATGTTTCACAAATTTAAAATTGGCACAACTAGCCTGTGTTCCTGCAAAAAGGCGGACATGATGGCAAAACACGTTCTGCAAGATTGTCAACTGATAGCAGATATAAGAAAAGAAACCTGGCCTAAAACACAGAGCTTCGAGAAGCTATGGAGGAACGGAGTCCCTTAAAAACACTGTAAAATTCATGATAAAAGTTGGTTCACCAGTCTAGGCCGGGATCATGAGAGAGAGAGATCCTCATGTGTCATCTGTGGTCAGAGAACCTGTAGTCCGAACCACTTGCCATGATTTTACATTAAATTCCTGGTCCACGTTTCTCTCATTAGTTTAGCATCTGTTTCCCATGTTGCAATTTTTTCATACCCGCCTGGGTTTATTTTCATAACAGTGGATTCTAGCTATTTATTTTTGCATATATCATAGCTATGTATTTTTTGCATATTACGTAGCTATTTTTCTTCTTCATATCTTAGCTTTGCTCCTGGATGTCGATATTTGCTCACAAAGGAATCAAATAATGATTGTTGCTTTTTACGTGTAATTTGAAGCTTTGTCAATATATATTTTTTTACCAAAAATAGTAAAGAATTTCTTTTTATTACTGTATGTTTCGTTCCTTTTAAGAGATGATACCAAATAATAATACAAATGTTTGAGACCTTCTGTATAATTTAATCTTGCCCATTTATTTTATCGGAGAGCCAAGGTAGCGTAGTTGTTAGTGAACTCGCTTCTCAAGGCTGGTGGTCTGGGTTCAACTCTCGCAGTGGCGCGGATTTTTCCCAACCATGACGGCTCTCAAGTCGACCCAGCCTCAATTGGGTACCAGACATGCTCTGGGAAAGTAAAGGCGGCCGGCGTGATGGTGACCACATCACACATCATGTGCCGATGGTCAATGAACGATACAGGCCTAATACTGTATTGCCCTATATACCACAAGGTATGAAAGGGTTCCTTTACTTTTTTTAACTATTTATTTTATCATATGTTTTACTGCAGTATATATATGACTTGCATCATTATTCTTACCAATAGATCTTGGTGTCCGGACCGTACATCAGTGCAGGCCCGTGAATATACTTCTCACTCTCTGGGTAGAAAGTTTACAGAGGCAGTCATACTTGATCTGGAAAACATGCTAGAGGAGTCGAACCCACGGATACCACTTATTGCACTACTTTCAATGGGCTCTGATCCAACAAATGCAATTGAAAACATGTCGAAGAGATTAGAAATTCGTAAGTATTTACGTATTCAAGAAACTTAGAAATAGTTGCTATTTAGCTGTATTTACAGTTCATCATCAAATAGCCTGTCTTGAGCAGAACTTTGCTACTAACAGACCATCAGAGTTTCTCTCTCTCTCATAGACCAGATTTCCCACCTCTGCAGCCATCATACTTATACTGAAGAAATTGTGTACTGTTTACCTCTGTGCAAGATTATCAACATCATCATTAGTCCCCATCACGCCCAAGGAACATAAGGCAGAGACTTTGTCTAATCACTTGTTTTGTATATCTGAAGTTTTGTCTTATAGCCGTAAGCATTAGATCTCCAGATATTGCGAAGTCTGCTGTAGGCTGCATTTGCTCTTAAAATTCTTTATTTAATTTGAACCATAATGTGTTCCCATCAGGAGAAACAATACTACTCAAGTAGTTAAAATCTCTTACTATCTCTAACTCAGTATACTCTATTTGTATGTATCCTCTAGTCTTCAGCTTTATCCCCATTACTTTGGTTTTATTTGTATTGATCCTTAGTCCAATCTGTTCTTCTATTTTATTGCTACTGTTGATCTTTTGCTATAGATGTCCTTTGCTTTGAATAATGGAATTTGCAAGATTATACATCAGTTTAATTAGGACTAAAGAAAGGGGGTTTTTAAACTGAAGAATTGACTTAATTGCACCGGGTTTTATCCCATATGACTTGGTCCCTCTCTGTAGAAATGGCAAGCCACCTGCCAAGAGTATTGCACAAACTCCATATCTCCAGCAACAATCCTAGGGGTCTCTGGGAAAAATGCATTTGTGAATAGAACAGCGCAGACCAGATTCTAAACCATGACCTTCGACTTGCAAGGGCTTAATAACCACTTAGTCACAGAGACCCCCAAATTAGGACTAGACTAAATGAATGGCCGTTATAATGACAAAAACAAATAGAACAACTGAATATATTTCATCATTTTGTTGCATCAGATTTCTTTAGTTTTTAACCAGTATGTTTTTTTATTTAAGTAATAGTTTTACTTAAGGTCTAAAATATGATGCATGGCATCCAATGCACAAATTGCACCGTACTTTGTAATATATCTATCAATTGGTGCACTTTCTTCGCTACAGAGGTTTTTAAGCCTCTGGACAGAATATTTTTAGCTCCATTTTGTTTTACTATTATTTTTAATGAGCAATATTTTGAGAATTCATATTTTAGTAGTACTGTTAAATTATATCCACAGCATACTATGCCATCTCAATGGGACAGGGACAAGAAATTCATTCAAGAAAACTGATTTCAAATTTTATGGAGAATGTGAGTGTAAATAATGTATGACGGCAGACACCTTTTCAGACTAGTATTGTCTGTGTGTGCATTTTCTTCTTCACCCCTAAGGAGACGTAAGTCCGCAACCAAGATCTTCCAACTCCTCCTATCCAAGGCCATCTTTTCCAGATCTCTCCACTTTTCTTGCATTTCATCTCCAACTCTCGCCTCCTGGTGTTCAGTGGTCATGAGTCCTTCCTTGCAAGGTCTTTCTTCCTCTTCAGGTGGTGAGCTATCAATTTCCTTGTTTCTGATTTCTCTAGTTATCTAGTGTTTTTTACAGGGTGGGGTAGGTAGCTACACTCCCAACCACCTTAACCGTTTCTTACGACATGCATGGCAGGAAACAGTGGTTATATTCTTTCAGCCCAAATTTGGGTCCAGGTAATAACTCGAGCAGTGTGTGTATCTTAGTGTACATAAATTTTAGTCTGACCTTTACAATAAAAATCAGATGAATAATGTGTGTGAGTTCTGCATTTAATTGATATTGAAAAAAAGTTGAGGCATATCCTAAAGACGTAGCCATCACCCACAGTAAATGAGTCGTTGATTTTCTAGGCACCACTTATACGTTCAGAAGTTTGCCATTGCTTTCTTAATGGTGAGGTCTGTTTTACCTTTTGTAAAATCCCATGGAAACGAATTTGCTTCCAAACTTGCCCACCGTGGGGTTTGCACCAAGTACACTTGGATTCATAATCGAGCTCACTACCTCTTGAGCTACAGACGCTCACATTTTCTGCATTGATATTACATTTTCTGAAATGTATTTGCTATGGTAAATTCTGTGCTAAGAAAATTCTTTAAAATTACCACATTAAAAAAATAAACAGGGATCTATGTGCCTATGCATTGTGTTCCGAAAGGCATGGTTCGGACTCTGACTCCACCATTCTTTTCACGGTGCATTTTTTCCAGAGACCCCTAGGATTTTTGCAGGAGCTACAGAGTTTGCACTTTCTGCAATACTTTTGACATGTGGCATTCCATTTCTGCGGTGAGGGACTAGGCCATATGGGTAAGACCCGGTGCAATGAAGTCAATATTTTTCCTTGGACTATTTTTAGAATGGTTGAAGTCGCTGAAGTGGTCTAGGCTGACAAAGATGGTTTTATTTTTTTACCAGGGCATACAGTTGTAAGGGAAAAGGAATTAACTGATAGGCTTGCAGGTATGGCTGCTGTAAACTGCGGGCAAGCAATAGACCTGGCTGATATTTTAAATTTCTTAAGGAAGATAGGACATGTAAATGATTTAAGTATTAGTGGTGAATCTACAACACTAACCAGACTGTGTAAGAATACCAAGTCAAATGTGGTATAGCTAGACATGAGCACTATACTGGTAGCCAAAGCAGAATAGTAAACCATCAAAGAACTGGTGTCATTAGTTGCCACATGCTGAGAGACATACTGAGGTGAAGATCAGAACCCTTGTGGCTAATTGGTTTGATGTGCATTGATGATGATCCGACAACTAAACTATTGTGGAGTATACTGTAGTAAAGTTGAATGCTAATGTTAAAGAAGAAACAAAGCATGAAGTGTGACAGTTTCTTACAAATATAATTTCAGAAAAATAAATAATATAAAGAAGTTTTAACCAAATGGTCTTAGACATTCATATATTTATTGTTCACATGATCAAATATACACATAGATTGTGATTTTTATTGTCACACATGTAGCTGTTTAGATATCATATAGAATTTTTGTCATGTAGCTGTTTAGATGTCATATAAATTTGTGGTACATGTAGCTGTTTAGATATCATATAAGTTTGTGGTACATGTAGCTGTTTAGATATCATATAAATTTGTGGTACATGTAGCTGTTTAGAAATCATATAAATTTGTGGTACATGTAGCTGTTTAGATGTCATATAAATTTGTGGTACATGTAGCTGTTTAGATGATCATATAATTTGTGGTACATGTAGCTGTTTAGATATCATATAAGTTTGTGGTACATGTAGCTGTTTAGGTATCATATAAATTTGTGGTACATGTAGCTGTTTAGATGTCATATAAATTGGTGGTACATGTAGCTGTTTAGATGTCATATAAATTTGTGGTACATGTCGCTGTTTAGATGTCATATAAATTGGTGGTACATGTAGCTGTTTAGATATCATATAAATTTGTGGTACATGTAGCTGTTTAGATATCATATAAGTTTGTGGTACATGTAGCTGTTTAGGTATCATATAAATTTGTGGTACATGTAGCTGTTTAGATGTCATATAAATTGGTGGTACATGTAGCTGTTTAGATGTCACATAAATTTGTGGTACATGTCGCTGTTTAGATGTCATATAAATTGGTGGTACATGTAGCTGTTTAGATATCATATAAATTTGTGGTACATGTAGCTGTTTAGATGTCATACCGCTCATGTGATGCTGGGGCTTGCAAGGGGAGCAAAGAATAGTAATACTGCAACCTACAAGGCATCTTGTATGGGGTAGGGGCCTAGGGTAGCTACCATAGTAAATAAAAAGCATCACAGAAATCAGATGTTTTTGCCTACTTGTAGGCGCATAACTGGCACAGCATACAATCACTCTTAGACTCAGATCACATACAGGTTGCAAAGAGTGGTTTAACAAGTTGTCGATATAGAGTGTTTGAAGAAGAAGAAGATATCATATAAATCTGTGATACATGTTGCTGTTTAGGTATCACATAAATTTGTGATTTATATTGTATGAGTATGATTCATAAAGTTGAAACAGGAATTGTGAGATGAAACTGGGTGGAGGTACTGGTACAGACAGGGATCAGAGAAATCATCTTCATTTTCGTCCCTGGGCATGCAGGAATCAGAGGTAATGAATGAGCTATAGATTGTCTGGCATGGCTACGTTATCAGAGGGAGCTGCAATGGGACGAAATGACATTCTTAACGCAGTGAGAGAGTCTTTTCGAACTGAAGAGTTTCAGGGTTGTAGGTCCCACTCACTGACCAGACTGAGAGATATGTGTATCAATATTGATACAGCTCGAAAAGAACAACATACTAAATATGTAAAGAGATTGATTAAGCAACATCGAACTGACGTGTTGGACGCGGACGCTGCTGGATTTGCTGAGGCGGTGATCGGGACACCTGTGGACATATCCGGATTGCTATGATGATAGTCCTCTGATAACCGATAACTGATAAATTTGTAATACATAGAGCTGCTTATATATCATATATATTTGTGATAAATGTACTTTTTTTTAGATATCATATAAATTTGTAACAGACAAACCAAACAGAAACAAATCCTTTACACATAAGTTTCTTCCCCTTAGGGAGGCTGGGCACTACTTCAGAACTGTCACCTCTGTCTTCGATATCTGGATGAGGTTCTAGCTACTGTGCTGGACACTGAGTCAATCAATTCAAAGTTTCGGTTGTGGATTACAACTGAGGTACACAATTCCTTCTCCATTGGGTTGCTGCAGGTAACTGAACATTTTCCTACTCTTACAGTTTTTTAAAGTTTAGAAATGAATGAAATATAAATGGTAACATTCCAATTTTCTACTTCTTTCGTATTCTTCCATCTTGGGCCAAAGGTACTAGGTTTGCTCCCTCCTATAGCACTCTGGATATTTTTCCAGAGATCCCTGATCTCAGTGTAGGTGAGATTGAGGTCCTATCTGAGACGGACAATAAAACATAGGTCTCCTGTTCAATATGAGCTCATAAAAGAACCCTTGGCAGTTAAAAATCGAGACGAGCAGGCTGGAAAACCGCTGCCCTGGCGAAATTCATAAGAAAAGATTAAAATTTCTACAAAAATATCTTCACCATCTTCAAATTACACTGGAGACTCTCGCCGTTGCTACAGAGTTCATACACTGCAGCTGAGATCTTCCGGGAGCAACATGGTTGCTCACCGAAGTGCAATGATGAGAGTCCTCCTATCATCAATCAATCATCAGTCAATCAACCTTCCTATCAGTCATTAGTTAACCCTTTCACTGTGTAATTTTTTTTTTACCTCTGGACGCAGTTATATTGCAATGTATAATGAATTAGACAGTATACTGGCTTTGTGTCACCATAAGAAATACAGTGAGCCAGTATGTCAGCTCAGAAGAGTGAATGGGTTAGATTAGTAGACCTGAGACCTCTTTGAAGGGTGTGGTGCTGCACAGAAAAAATAAATTCTTGGCTCTTACCGAGAATTGAATCCAGATCTCCTGCATGGAAGCCCAAGTTCTAGTTCATTTGATCAGACGCTCCACTCATTTTTTTTTATGTTGAAGATGTTTTGATTGATCTGATCTCTATTCATGTCTGTTCATGCTTAATTTTTTTTCTGTCTCAATTATTAGGTCTCAATCAAGTTCACCAATGATCCACCTCAAGGAATTAAAGCTGGACTCAAGCGAACATACTCAGGACTGACCCAGGAATACATTGACATTTTCAACCTACCTCAGTGGCGCCCACTTCTTTACACTGTTTCATTTATGCACACGGTTGTGCAGGTAAGGCTTCTTAATTTGTCAATAAATTTTTTTTAAACTGTCATTATGCTTGTAATACCGCTTTTTAGGATGGTGTGGGACACAGGAGACATACAGCTGTAGTCAGGAAAGGGCAAACAGTGGATAGTGCAAACATTATCAATGCCATGAGAGAAACAGGTTGAATAAATAAATTTGAACATGTAAATCTGCTTCAAAGAAAGAAATCTAGCTGGTTCTTCTTCTTCTTTGAATGCTCCATATCGACCACTTGTCAACCTTTCTGTATGATTTGTTTGTGATCTTAGCCTAAGAGTAATTGTAGTTGTGCCAGTTATGCACCTACAAGTAGGCCAGCACATCCAATTTCTGCGCTGTTTTTTATTATTTACTAGGGTAGCATCCCTAAGGCCAACATCAGTTGCCTCTTACGACATGCATTGTAGGTTGCAGTGGTAGTATTCTTTGCTTCCCTTGCAGGCCCGGCACTACGGACGCTAGCTGGTGCTAAAAATAATAATGAGAAAATTGAAGTATTTTGGACATATAAAGAGACATGAAGGGTTGGAGAGGACCGTTATGGAAGGAGGCATCCTGGCAAAGAGGAGAAGAGGAGGACCACGGGGAAGATAAATTCATGATGTAACTGATGATTTAAACATTATGGCTATGGAGCCGAGACATCTGGCCTATAAGAGAGAGAAATTCAGAAAGTTTTAGGATGGCAAGTTCTGTTCAGGACAAGCTATTTGATCATGATGCATCCCTACCCAGAGTGAAGGAGATGGAAGTGAACCTGCATAATCAATGAACCACTACATGACATAGGAGAGAGAGATAGATTGAGAGTGTGTGTGTGTAAGAGAGAAACATAGCTGTTTGTCAGTGAAATAAAATGTATATCTTCAATTGTAGGAGCGCCGTAAGTTTGGCCCTCTGGGCTGGAACATTCCCTACGAATTCAACAGCTCTGACTGGGGGGCCAGTGTCCAATTCATACAGAACCATTTGGATGATATGGACATTAAAAGGGTAAGCTATATACTACTCTTACACAATGTCATATCAAGCTTAAAAATTCGATTCAAACAATGAACACAAGTACAATTATTGCATAGGGATCACAAGTGCACAGAAGAATTAAGATTATTTCATAAAAATAATTGCAAATAAGTTTCATAAAATACCTTGAAAATTTAGAAATGTTTAGTTTTTACAGATTTGAAGAAATTTGACCAAAAAAAGCAGTCCAGTAAAGAATATGCCACTTTTTCATTCAGTTATTCTTCTTTTCTTAACTCCCCTTGAATCATAAGTCATCAACAAAGTTCCTCAACAAATTTCCTCCAACTAGATCTGTCTTGAGCTGCCATCTTAATCAATTCTAGGTCTTTCCTGCGTCTTCTCGTTCTCAGTCTACAGTATGTCTCCATATGTCATCCTCTACCTCTCTTGACCCCTGAATGCCATTTCAAAGTTAAATCTGTGTATCTGGTCTTTTGCATTCTTAATGTATGTCTTCATCAAATAGGTTAGTTAATATCTTCTAATTTGAATTTCTCCATTTAAAAAAATTACTGAAGTGGTATATCGCAGTCTATTTAAGAGCTAGAGAAAAAAAAGGATCAGTTCATTTTTTGGAGTCAGAATTTGTTATCTCTTTGCAATGTTAATTTTAGGGGTCACTGTGTGACCTTTGTCTTGTGCTCGAAGGTCATGGGTTCGAATCCGGACCGCACCATTCTGTTCATAAGGTATTTTTTTCCAGAGACTCCTAGAATTGTTGCCGGAGCTAAGGAGTTTGTGCTTTGTGCAATACTCTTGACAGGTGGGGGTGCCACTTCTGTCGAGAGGGACCAAGATATATGGGATAAAACCCGTTGCAATGAAGTCAGTCTTTCAGCTTTAGACTCTTTAATGCTGCCCGTGTGGTGCCGGGGCCTGCAAGGAAGCAAAGAATAGTACCACTGCAACCTACAATGCATGTTGTAAGAGGCGACTGGTATAGGCCATAGAGATGCTACCCTAGTAAATAAAAAGCAGTGTAGAAATCGGATGTACTGGCCTACTTGTAGGCGCATAACAGGCACAACATACAATCACTCTTAAGCTCAGATCACATAGAAATCACACAGAGTGGTTGACAAGCGGTCAATATGGAGCGTTCGAAGAAGAAGAAGACCCTTTAATGTTAGTTTTAGTAAATCTATTGTACACTTGAAGCTATATGGACAAACAGTTTTAGTTGATAGTCTGTAACTATGACATCAGACCGGGAGATGGGGTCTTCTTGAGGAAATGAAGGAGAATGGGCAATCCTGGGAAGTTATAAAGAAAACTGCTAGAGACTGGGAAAAGTGGAAAACAACTATTGAAGCCCTAACCTCCACGAGGAGCAAAGAGGAATAAGTAAGTAATTATGACATTATTTTTTTCTGTATGTTTTTTATTCTTGAATAAGGAAAAGGTTAACGGTTGTTGATTCTGCATGCATGAGAAAGTACAACGCTTTTAAAAAAAATATCTCTGCAGGGTATTTCATGGCCAACAGTTCGATACATGATTGGTGAAGTTCAGTATGGAGGCCGTGTCACTGATGACTATGACAAGCGTCTACTCAACACATTTACAAGGGTAGGGTATATTCTTTACAAGGGTCACTGGGCATGTAGGTAGGAGATCAGAGTGGATGAATCCAAACATAATAAAGATTGTTTAAGACACTTAACTCTTTCCCTGCCAATCGCTGCACACTGCGAATTTTGTTAACCCTTTAGCTGCTAAGGATGTATATATACATTTTTCCCATTCACTTCTAAAGACGCATTAACACATTTGTTATTATCTCTCCTCTGTGGGCTGAAGACGTGTTATAACACGTTATACATTTCTACTGCCATTGCTATAGACGTAGATTCACGTTTGTGACCTAGAAACAAAGATTAGTTATTTTTAGCTCAGCCTCCGAAAAGTATGTAGCAGCGAAAGGGTTAAACACCAAACGCTGTACACTACACCACTCGAGTTGTTTTTCTTCTACTATTTACCTTCTGCTACTTTTTAACCTTGCTATTCTAATATATTGTCCAGTTTTCTTAAAATGAGTATATAATCAGAACTATATATGTTTATTTATTGCTGAGTAGTTATGATTTTTTTTTATTGATTTTTTCTTCCTTGAATAAGCTGTGTAACACTGAGGAAATAACTGTGTAAAGAAAGAATTAATCACTTTGGGTGGTATGTCATCTTATCCAGTTTCCTTCCAATAACCAGGATGTTGATTGCATTGCTACTCCAATTTAGTGGATACAAAACAAAACATCTTCCATGCAAAAGGTTGGACCACAGAGAAAACAGAGGCAGGGAAAGACACCATGTTTGAAGCACACATAAAATCCAATTCTAGAAATCTATATTATTTTGATTCCCACCCATGTGTTGCGGGGCGCAGGGGAGCAAAGAATAGTAACACTTTGACCTACAAACGATTGAGGTAAGAGGCGACTGAGGTAGGAGCCTAGGGAGCTACCCTAGTAAATAAAAAGCATCGCAGAAATCAGATGCACCGACCTACTTGTGGGCTCATAACTAGCATTACACACAATCGCTCTTAGACTCAGATCACATACAAATCACAAAGAGTGGTTAACAAGGGGTCGATATGGAAAGTTCGAAGAAGAATATTATCCCGATGATGTGATACTAAACAGGGTTAGGAATAACAAGAAAGAAAGAGAGACAAATATAATATTCTTTCTGCACCAAATATGTTACATATAACATTAGTGGGTGCTCTTCTAGTGTGAATGATACAGATTATTTATGTATAATAGCTACAGGGACTTGTAGCAGTGTTCAGAATTAAGGCACATTATCCTCTTAACATAACTACAATCGTGAAACACTGACATATTTTTCCTTTCTGACCAGGTTTGGTTTGGAGATTTCATGTTCTCTGACACTTTCCAATTCTACAAGAACTACAAAGTTGCCCGGAACCGTGTCCTGGGTGAAATTTTAGACTTCATTGAAGCCTTACCTGCCATAGACTCACCTGAGGCACTTGGTCTCCATCCAAATGCAGACATAACGTAAGTTCTCCTGTTTGACACATAATATAAGACAATATTTTAGTGGGGAGTCTCTGTGTCGTAGAGGTTAGGTGCTCGCCTTTTTCCTAGAGGTACTCAGTTCGCTCCATCATGGAGCTATCTGGATATTTTTTCAGAGATCCCTAATCTCAATGTAGGTAAGATCAAGTTCCTAGTCCTCTCGGAGAAGTACGATAAAATGTAGTTCAAGTTGAACACATCCAAGAACCCTTGGCAGTTCAAAATTGAGAAAAGCCAGCTGGAAATCTCTGCGAGACAAAATTCATTGGAAAATTATTTTTAAGCCTACAAAATATTTTCGGCATCTTCTAAATTAACCGGGACCCTCGCCTGCGCCGTTTAGTTTTTATTTTCATAAATGTTGTTTTCACTTGAGCTAATCTAGGATAGCAAGTATACCTCAGCTGGTTATGTGTTTGATTGACTGATGGGACTATCATCATTGCACTTTGGTAAGTAACCATGTATGCTATGATACACAGGAAGATTTCAGCGGCAGAGCACGAACTCTGTAGCTCTGGTGAGGGTCCCCAATGTAATCTCTTCTTCTTCTTTCTTTGCGTTCATCTTTACGAACAATTTTAATCACTCTTTGTGATATGTTTGATCTTTGCCAAGAACGTGTATACGTTGCACATTGGTTTGTAGGCCCCTAAACGCATAGACTTCTACACGTTTAGGACACATGCATCCGATTTCAGCCAAACCTCCTTAGTCGCCTCTTACGACATGCATGGCAGGTAACAGTGGTTCTATTCTTTACATCCCAAATTTGGGCCCGGTAACCACTCAGGCGCAATGTAATTTAAAAGACGGTGAAAATATCTTGTAGGTTTTTTTTTAAATCTTGCGAAAGAATTTTGCCTTGGCAACGGCTTTCTAGTCTGCTCTTCTAGATTTTGAACTGCCAAGAGATCTTTTACTTGCTCAGTTTTAACATAGGACCTACATTTTATTATCTGTCTCAGATAGTACTAGGAACTCGATCTCACCTACACTAGATCAGGGGTCTATAGAAAAAATCACAATAGCTCCACAAGGGAGTGAACCAAGTACCTTTGGAGCAAGCACTTAATCTCTACGCCACAGACCCTGATGTTTCAATAGATAACTCCGAAGAAATCTTTAACAACCGTAATTTACACATGGAACCTCCTTGCTTTTCTTAAATCTAGAATACAGAATAAATGCATGACCTCACTTACCCTAGGGTCAGGAATTGATGCACATTTATTTTCCACCTAGAAATTAACTTAAACCTTATTGGTGCAGAAGGCTAGTGTCTAACTTCCTACATCCACCCCATTATCAATGATCTGTCTGCCATTTCTAATAGGTATCAGACAAACACTGCCAAACAAGTTCTAGACACAATCATCAGCATTCAACCAAAGGATTCCTCTGGGGATGGAGGAGATACTCGTGAAACAGTTGTTTACAGACTGGCAGAGGAAATGTTGAGCAAAATCCCACCAGATTATAATCCATGGGATGTAAGCTTTTGTTATAGTTGTGTGTATGTCTTGGTTTCTCTGTGAATTATATCAGTGAGTTGGTGGTCTCTGGTTTATTTGTGAGTTATATATCAATGAATTGGGGGTCTCTGTATCACAGAGACCCATGAAATGAGAGAGAGAGCATGAGCATGTATAAGTATATGCACCAGATTATAATCCATGGGATGTAAGATTTCGTTGAAATTGTGTGTTGGTTTCTCTGTGGCACCAGATTATAATCCATGAGATGTAAGATTTTGTTGAAATTGTGTGTTGGTTTCTCTGTGAGTTTTATCAATGAACTGGGAGACTGTATCACAGACACACACGAAATGTGTGAGAGCGAAAGAGTGAGCATGTATAAGTATATGCACCATATTGGTCTTATAACAAAATACCAACCTAAAATTAACATCAATAAGGAAGACATTGAGAACGTCACATATTTTGAATATCTTGGGTCTATAATTAACAATAATGCCAACGTGTTCGTAGCCGTGGACTACGGTTGACAAGCCCTGTTAGTAGGGTTCGATTCAGGCTGGCAGAAAAGCCTCAGGTTCTCAGATTTGCGGTGTTGTGGAACTGAACCGAAGGTTACGATGTCCATGGCGGCCAAGAGCTTAGGGCTGTGCTCGGATCAGAAAATAATAATAACAATAACAGAAACTACACAAAGGAAGTTGAACGAAGACTATCCATGGCTTTCCAGAGCGTGGTCAGAATGAAGAAACTATGGCATGACACAAGTAATAAAACACAGTTAAGTGGCAACATATGGTTGTGAGACATGCACATCATTAACACAGGCACTAAGGTACAAAATCAAAGCGCTCGGAAATAAGGTGCTACCGAAAGATTATTAGACTGTCCTGAACAGAGAAGAGAAAAAAACAGGACATACAAGACTTACATATTGTGGAGCATTGGCTCATAAACAACATCTTGTTCCGGAAAATGAAGTATTTTGGTCACATTAAACGACACTGTGGTTTAAAGAGAGCAGTAATGGAAGGCATGGTTCCTGGGGGTAGAGGCAGGTAAATACAAGATGAAGATGGCAGCAGGATATCAAAGAAACCTTGAACATGATGTTAGAAGAGGCAGGAGAACTTGCTAGAGACAGAGATTTTAGGCAGGCTGTGATAAAGGGACATTTTGCAAGGGACGAGCTACTTGATGATGATGATGATGATGATACTATATTGGCACACACACTGAACTATCATTTTCATATTTTGCCATACCCATGGCAGTGATTTATGGAGAGAATAAACAGACTACAGTGGACCTTCTTCTTTTGTCGTCACACTGCTACCGGGTTGTTGCCCAGTGTCGTGGTTTTCTGTTTTTGTCTTGCGCTGTTCTGGTGGCTTGTGTGATTGTTATCTTTGCTCTTTCACAGGATTCTGCTATGCCATCTAACCATCTTTTCCGTGGTCTTCCTCTTGCCTTCTTTCCCGATATTCTGTTGTAGAAGACTGTATACTGTGGAGTTTGGATGCATTCTTATTAAGTGACCAAACCACTTCATTCTTTGTTTATCTATGTAATTCAAGCACGGTTTTGTGCCAACTTTCTTTCTTATGCTGATGTTGGGGATTCTGTCTTTTCTTGTGTTGTTGGTAACTTTTCTCAGGCAACGCATTTCACATGTAGTTATTTTTGTGACTGCACTTTGCTCAATGTCCATGTTTGGCTCTGGTAACACAAAGTAGGTATAAAAATGCTGTTGATCATCTGTTGCTTAGCTGCCTGTGAAATTTTTGGGTGCCTTGACAATGGGGCTAGCTGGTAGGTTACAGCATTTGCTTTTTGTACTCTAGTCTCTATCTCTCTATCCAGTTTTCCGTCTTCTGTGAATATGCTTCCTAAGTATTTGAATTCTTTCACTTGGTTTATTTTAGTGCCATTAACATGGATGTCTAGATTATTATGTTTTCTTCCCATATTCATTATTTCTGTTTTAGTGTTGTTGATTTTCATGTCATGTTTGACACAATTTTTGTTCAAGGTGTCAATATGTTGTTGTAGATCTTGTTCATTTTGATGTATCAGGCACTGATCATCTGCAAACAGCAGTTAATTTATTTCATCATTATCTGAATTTGATTCTTGAGTTATTTTATCCATATATGCAATAAAGAGTAGTGGTGAGGGGACACAACCTTGTCTAACACCTGATGTAATGGAGAACCAGTCGGTCATTCCTTCTGTTGTTTTTACTGTACTCTGGCTATCTTGATATAAGGCCATGATATTACCTAATAGTTGTCCCTGGACGCCATATTCTTCAAGGATCTTCCACAGTTTGCACCTGTTTACTCTATCAAATGCTTTTTCTTGGTCTATAAATATAAGCTGTTTATTTTGATTGTATTCAATTGTTTGTTCGCAGATCTGTCTTAGTATAAATATTGCTTCTGTGCAGCTCTTACCCCTCCTAAACCCAAACTGGCTATTGCTTAACTGGGGCTCTAATATATGTCTTGCTCTTCGCTCCAATGGACCAAGAGGTTAAAAAGATGCTGGCGCTGGATAGGACACACTTTGCGAAAATGATAGGGGAATATAGCAAGAAGGGTCTTTTCCTGGAACACACAGGGAAACAAAGAGGGGAGGCCGAAAAATACATGGAGACCAGATTTGGAGGCAGAGATGAACAATATAAAGAAGAGCTGGAGGGAGCTGCAGAAGATAGCTAGAGATAGGAAGACTTGGCATGAGTTGGTTGAAGGCCTATGCCCCAGGAGATAGCTAGAGATAGGAAGACTTGGCATGAGTTGGTTGAGGGCCTATGCCCCAGGAGATAGCTAGAGATAGGAAGACTTGGAATGAGTTGGTTGAAGGCCTATGCTACAACCCAGGTTAAAAAGACAGAGAGCGACAGTGATCATATATTTCTTCTTTAAACATCTCTTTGATTATTTCATTTCTTTGAGTAGGAGTTACAGATACTGAAGTTGGTAACTCTCTGTACTAGTAACAACATGCTGTGGAAATTCAGGAGTACAAAGCCAGCCAAATTGTTAAATGAAAAATCCTAGCCTGAACAGCTTCTCAGCGACTGCACTAGCCATGCAGCCATTAAATTCCTCAGGCTTTTGTCTCACCTGTCCTACACCGTCCTAATCAGCGGTACTGCAGACAGTAATGACAGTAACTACAAGGCCAGCTTGGGCCAAGAGTTATCGGTGTGCACACAGTATGCAGTTTCACTACAGGAGACCATGATACTTAACTTGGAGATCTAAATTACACTAGACATGCAGCCATTAAATTCCTCAGGCTTTTGTCTCACTTGTCCTACACCGTCCTAATCAGCGGTATGGGAGGAATTATTATTATAAGTTGATATATATTCATTTTATCCAACAATTTTATTTTTTCTTTACTGGTTTTCTTTTATTGTGAGTTTCTGCTAAATAGTTTTCTAAGATAATTGAGAGTTGACTTTTCTTCTTAATTAAATTTGTATTGTAAAAGTGAATAGACAGATAGATATATTACTTTAGTTAGCCTTAGATCATGTTACCTTTGAGACTTTACTATACATCAGTGTTTGCCAACGTGGGGCCTACGCCCCACAGGGGGCAATTTGTCAACTGAGCAGTTCAATTTTTTAACATAAAAATTATGTATATGTTGTATAACTTGGAGATCTAAATTATAAGTACCTCTAAAATCAGAGTAATGCTCACCTGAAAGGTGAGGGACATTAGGGATAAGAAAAGCAAGCCTTTACACAAGAATTTGTCAGAGGTGCAATAATAGGCACTATAATAATAATAATAATAATAATTCCTCTCGTACCGTTATACGTACATAGGGCCTGCAAGTAATTTCTCCATACCGCTCTATCCTGGGCAACTTGTTCAATCTCCTCCATGGAACTGAGACCGATATTTCCTGCCTCTCTCAGCAAAGTTAATTTCAGGGTCTCCTTAGGTCGAGCTCTCTTTCTTGAACCCTTTGCACCCCACTTCAATGCCTGCTTTGATATTCGTTGATCATTTCTCCTCAAGGTGTGCCCAACATATCTCCATCTTCTCTTTCTTATAACAGTTGTCACTTAGTGGTTGACCAGACATGTCTATGATTTTATCATTTCTCCTGAATTCTTTCCATTTTATATTCATTATTTTACACAGACATCTACTTTCAAATGCATTCAACTTGCTTTCTATATCTTTAGTCATTTTCCAACTCTTGCTGGCATATGTTAGGTTTGATACAACATTTGAATTGAAAATTCGTAATTTAGTTTTAATACTATATAACTTGCAGTTCCATATTTTATTTAGACTTTTAAAAGCTGATGTTTCTTTGCCAATTCGTATTATAATTTCTTTTTTTAATATTTCCTGTGCATTACTCTGGTTTCAACCATAAACCAGTCACTGTCCCACATCAGTGCGAACTGCACACTGTGAACCATCATAGAGGCTCTTAATAATGTTTTATTTTGTCTGGTATTCCATAGCATCTCAGAATATTCCACAGGGAGATTCAGTGTAGACTATCAAAGGCTTTTTAAAATCAATGAAATTTAGTATAAGTGGTTGTTGCTTCTCAATATGTTCCTCCAAAATTAGTCATAGGGTAATTATTTGGTCTAAGCAGCTTCTCCCAGGTCTAAAACCAGCTTGTTCTTCTCTCAGGGTTGTGTCCACTGTTCCTTTGATTCTATTAAGAATGATTTTTTCAGAAAGTCTTGGTCATTACTGATAATAGGGTGATCCCTCTCCGGTTGTTGCAATCTTTGAGATCACCTTTTTGGGGATCTTAACAATTATTCCCATTTTCCATTGATCTGGGACAGTTTCTTCTTCCCATACTTTATTAAATAGTTCTTGCACCTGGCTAATAGTTGTATCATCAGCCACTTTGAGCATTTCTGCAGTAATGTTGTCATCACCCGCTGCCTTATTGTTTATCAAGGAATGGATTGCCTCCATGACCTCAGCTACACTTATCATTTCTTCGTTAATTGGTAGAGAGCTGTTTCTTGCCTCTTCATCAAACTTTAGTAGTACTGGTGGATTTAATATTTCTTCAAAATGTTCTGCCCATCTTTTCTTCTGCTCGGTATCTGATGTTAGAACTTTACCATCTTTACTCTTGATTGGGCCACCCTTTGAAACAAAAGTTCCAGTTAGTTGTTTTAGTGTATTGTATAGCATTTTACTGTTTCCAGTCTTAGCTGCCTTTTCCCTTCTTCAGCCAGTCGATTGACATATGCTCTTTTATCTCTCCTAGCCGCTCTTTTCACTCCTTGTCTTTTAGTCTATATTCCTCTTTAGCTTGGATTTCATCTGTTGCATTCTTAGTATTAAATATCGCTAGTTTCATCTTTCTTCTTTCTTGAATACATTTCCAGGTGTCATCGCTTATCCAGGGTTTTCTGTCTTTCGTCTTTAATCCTCGCTACTATTTGCTGCCCCCAATAGTGTGTCCTTTATCTTAGTCCATTTGTCTTCAATGTTCTGTTCATTTCACCATTGAGTAACTCGAACCTATTCTTAAGTTCGAGCTGATATTCCTCTTTACTTCTTTATTTTGTAGCCTTTGACTGTCTATTCGCAGTTGTTCTTTTTAGTATGGTGAATTTTTAATTTCAGTTTCAATTTACCTATGCATAAATTATGATCACTTCCTACATCTGCCCCTCTGTATGCACGGACATCCAGCAATGATGTTCTAAATTGTGGATTTATGCACATATGGTCAATCTGATTCCTGGTCACTCCATCTGGTGAGTGCCAAGTAAGTTTATGAATTTCTTTATATGCAAAGATGGTACCTCCAATTACTAAGTTTGACAGCATACATAACTCTGCCAGCCTTTCTCCATTCTCATTCATTGTGTTTATTCCTTGTTTTCCTATAGCTCTCTCTACCCCTACATTATCACTTCCAACCTTGGCATTAAAGTTCCCCATTACTACTAACAGGTCATGTTTTTGGGTCTTATTAATTTGATCTTGTAGTTGCTCATAAAATGTGTCTTTCTTATCATCGTCGGCCTCATTTGTTGGTGCATAACACTGCAGTATTGTCATATTGACATGCCTGGTACTGAAGCCGGCTCTGATTATCCGACTCGAGATGGGTTCCCATTCTAACATGCTCTTTGCTACTCTAGGTGTCATCATTATACCCACTCCTTCAAAATGTTTACCGTCCTCTCTCCTGAATATATGAAAGTTAATCCACTAACTACTCTTCTATCTGTTCCAGACCATGTCACCTCACTTAACCCCAGTATATCCAGCTCGTATCTCTTCATTTCTTCTGCAATTTGGGCTGAGTTTGGCCATCGTTCTCACATTCCAAAATCCAATCTTAGTGTGTGTTTTTGAGCCAAGTAATGTACGAGTCGGGTTGCTGACTTTCGCAAAGCGGCTTTCATCAGCAACCGTCATTGATACACTAGGTGCACCGCATACCACCTGGCTGGTCGGTTTACCGGATGGCGTCCTTTCTTGCAAGTTTCTGTAGCTCTTTCAATTTCTTGTGATGAGGTAGCTGGCCTCACGCACAAGTCCTCCTCCTTTTTCATCCTGGCTTGGAACCGACATTGGCAGAATTATTAGGCACCATGACTGCGCCTAAATCCTAATGAGCAAACAGGAAAATAATATCATGGGGTATATGGATACAGATAAGCGTTGGTCATATCAATCAGATGAGTGTGTACCCTACCCTCTGAAGTTGGAGAAGGCTTGACTGAATGGCGAGGGACACTGATGAAAAGGAAAGCAATCCTTAACGTAAAAATCAGTCAGAAGCCCCATACTGGATGCCCTGAGTTCATAGCGGGTGAACAAGAAGAAGAAGAAGAGTACACCCGCATGTACCTTTGCATGTATGTAGTATACATGCACTGAGATATAGACAAAAAAATGATTGCTGTTCATACAGGTAAAAGCTCAACTAAGAAAGATGGGGCATCTTCAACCACTGAATATCTTCCTGAAGCAAGAAATTGACCGCATGCAGAAGATAATCTCTATAGTCAGAATCACTCTACAGGATCTCAAACTTGCAATTGAAGGCACAATCATCATGAGTGAGGTAGGTTCATTAACTCTTTCCACTTGCAATTATTTCCTCACTTGTGTAACAGTTAAGGACAGACGGCACCCCTAAACAGAAATATTGAGGTTGCGTTTATGATTCTAAATGATCAACTTGATGTTAAAGCTCAGGAAAAAAATCCAAGCATGTATATTCTATGAAAAAAAATTTAATATAGAGGTTTTTTTAAAGGGAAAAATGCCTAAAAAGCAACCTTGCAAATACAGGATGATTTATGTTCTATTCAGGTGAGCACTATAGAACTTTCAGATGTTATTGTACATCTGTATATCTTGAGCTGGTAGCAAAATATATATAAAGTATAATAAAATGAGTTTTTCTGAATTTTTTAATGCAAATCCAGATTTTTGACTCAAAAATATGGGGTAGGAGATATTCTTTTGCATGAGACACAAAAACTGTTCATGAATTCTATTTAAAGTGGTAGGGAATGATCAAATGTGCGTACGAAAGAAGTGTGCAAATTTATACAGCAATCCTTTGAGTAGTTTTTGAAAAAAGTGTATTTAGCGACATACATTTACGGAAAATAACAATTTTGAGAAAAAGCAAAAAAACTAACATGTTTTCAATTATTGACCAAATTAATTTACTTTAAGATCCCCAGGAGCATACAAACTCACCTCAGCACATACTTTAGATGCTAATGCTAGTTGTTTTACATCTTTCTATCTTTATGTGCCTAAATTCTGTATTAGCAAGAAAGATATGTGGTCTTTATAGGTCACTGCAAAATGCTGAAAATAATGTTTTCCAGTGAAAAGTTAAACTAAAACAAAAGTTTCATATTGGCACAATTTCATATTATTAATTACAATATTGGCATCATTGACAGTTATTTTTAACCTCCTCCTCAAAGCAAATGAGATCATAGGATACCAAGTCCATATAAGATTATGGAAAGATTCATTAGCATTGTGAGAACCACCATGAATGTATTTTATCAACGAAGTCGCAAGGTAGCTTGACAAATACTTGCTTTATGTTGCCAAAAATAAAATTAGGCAGTTTGTTTTTAATCAACTAAAACTTTATCTTTAGGGTGCAAGCTACTCTGCCTATTGCAGTTCTCATGGTTACCTTTTGATGTTTAAATATGGCTCAAATACTATTTATCCAACTAATGTGCTCTAGTTTCCCAGAATTTTTCATACAAGCTGCATCATAAAGACGCTGCATGAGTTTAATGATGCTATTAGTTAATCTATCGCACTACCATATTACTATAAACACTTTACCACCATCTGTTGAAGCATAGTTATATTTCCTATATAATTAGCTAAAAAAACATATACATGCCTAGTTAAAAAATTTTATTAAAATACAAAACTACATTTTTTTTTGCAAATTAAAGATAGATTCTTGTTCGAAATTGGATGTATTACCTAAAATATAAAATATTAAAAAACTCAAATTTGATTTTTTAAAGAAAAATCGTTAAATGTAGGGATGTGGTCTGTCCTTAATTCAAGGGTGACCAAAAAAAATAAATTTAAAATATTTAAAAAATCATAACTACTCGTCAGTATATAAACATATATATATCTTATTATATACTAATTTTAAGAAAACTGGAAACCTATTATAACAAGATTAGAAGTAGTAGAAGTAAAACAGTAGAAGTAAAACAGTAGAAGTAAAACAGTAGAAGTAAAACCAGAAAGACTTCTTATAAGCGAAGCAACTTCAATGGCGCAGTGTACGGCGAATGGTGTTCAACTGAATTCCACTGTGGCGACCTTGTAGTTTCGATACAACAAAAATGTCACTGGTATGGGTTGTTGGACCACTGTGATTTGTCGCATCAACTCTATTGCACAAGCATCGACAGTTTCCACCATGTCAACAGTTAGCTAGACAAGCTGGAAGTGTCATCTACCGTGTGTCTGCATATAAGGAATCACGATCTATGTTTTATGTTGGTGAAGCCTTCAGCTTTTTAATTTGGTATTGGATTCTGTATCACTGTTGGTTTGAGTACAGTCACTTGGTGCCAAGTTATGTATACCCGAACCCAAGTTTATTCACTGATGAAGAGCTCGGAATCCCTCCCGATGATGAAGAGTAGCCATGTTGGAAACTGACTAACTTTCAGACATTATAGATATTGCTTTATTACATAGTGTTGACACAAGAAAAAAAAAAAAAAAAAATGAATTCCACTGTGGCGCAGTATGTGGCGAATGGCATTCAACAGAATTTTGCTGTAGCACAGTGTATGACGAATGGTGTTCAACAGAATTCTGTGTGTGCAGTGTGCAGTGTAAAAGCATGGAAAGAGTTCACTGATTCACTAAGTAATTTTAACACTTTGAACCATGGCCACATGTGCCCTAAAAACCCCTTTCCCTGAACTCCTGAGCAAAAACAGCACATATTATAGTGATATTTCTTTTTCTTCTTTGAATGCTCCATATCAACCACTTGTTAACCACTCTGTGATTTGTATGTGATCCAAGCCTTAAAGCAATTGTACATTGTGCCAGTTATGTGCCTACAAGTAGATCAGCACATCATATTTGCTGTGCTTTTTATTTACTAGGATAGCTTCCCTAGGTCCCTACCTCAGTCGTCTCTCACGACATGCCTTTTAGGTCACAGTGTTACTATTCTTTCCTCCCCTGTAACACATGACCACTGATTCACCAAGTAGGTTAACCCTTTGAACCCATTCTCCTGAGCAAAAACATGACATATCAGAGTGATATTAAAAACACAATAATTTAGCACAATTAAGTGCTTTATGCTTGCCCCATCATCTCCGTTATTCCTGCTTATTATATATTTGGAGAATACTAGACTTTTTAAAATCTACTTTATATATTACGTGTCACACCTCAGTATACTCCCAGGTAAAGATTCTTTATACATGCTACCTACCATATGCTGTTTTAGGTTGGATATATAAACATGCGGTTTTGAATTACATATATAAACATGTTGTCTTGGATTACATATCACCCGAGTGGTTACTGGGGCCCAAATTTGGCATGTAAAGAATAGAACCACTGTTACCTGCCACACATGACGTAAAAGGCGACTAAGAAGGTTTGGCTGAAATCGGATGCACGTGTCTGCTAGGGAATGCTAACCCGAAACAAATGCTTGGGAAAACGGATGCACCAGGCCGTAAAGCACATAACATGGTGCAACGACCCCTCACAATAAGGAATGGGATAATGGATTCTACGGTTGCCAATCTGCCTTGGAGATTTAGCCACGCAGTAAGAATGTCAGACCTACCATCACGAGGTGGCCAAAACTTACTGCGGGAAGAGATCAGCACAAATGGGGAAGCAGAAATCGTAGGAATTATATCCTACAGAACTTCCCCAGTATGCAGACTTGAGAAGAAAGAGGTGGCCACTTACACCAGCATCCAAGACAAACTGTATGGCGTGGCTGATAATCTGAGGCAGACGGCTGCCTTTATTAGAGAATCCAAAATCCCAATCTAGTGAGAATGCAGAAAAAGAAGGATTAAATATATAAACATTACTGTTTTGGATTAGATATATAATTTTGCTGTTTTGAGTTAAATATATAAACAGCATTTGAGAACTTTCTAGATTTCTTTATTCTCTTAAAATCAAACTAACCAAAATTCAATAACTGATTTTACATGGTACAACTCAACAGCTCTTGCGTGATGCCTTAGACAATTTGTTTGATGCCCGTGTTCCAAGCCGTTGGATCAAGTTCTCCTGGCGGAGCTCAACTATCGGATTCTGGTTTACAGAGTTACTCGAGAGAAATGCTCAGTTCAATATGTGGGTCTTCTCTGGCAGACCCAATCTGTTTTGGATGACAGGGTTTTTCAACCCACAGGGTAATATAAGAAACTTCTTGTTGAACAATTGTCATATTTGAGAGATCAGGGTATTCCTTCTTACTTAATCACCACAATCATTTATTTTTAGATTTTAATACATCAAATAGTTTGTTCATTTTTCTCTAATCTTGTTTTACCTCACAGCTTCAGGATAAGAAGAGAGTTCTAGAACCGGCTTTTGTGTTCGCTTCATATATAGGTATTCTTCGCTGCTTTTGTTATTTCTGAGATCAACCTTTCTGCGTTGATGGTCTTTTGCTTTGATTTTTAATGGAATGCAGCTAATTCAGTCTGTCAAAAAACGCATGAGCTGATGCTCCTAAATTATCCATATAAGGGAAGACTGCAGTAAAACTATGTAGCATTGTTTTTAAAAAAATTTAAACTATGTAGCAATGGCATTCTGTTGTATTCTTTGCTTGATAAAGGCTTTTCGGTCGAAACGATGTGTATTGTTATTGTTTATGTAAAACTACATTACTTTGTTTTTACGTGTTTTGCCAATGCTTCTAAGTAACATCATGTTCCGGGAGATGAAATATTGTGGCCACATTAAACGTCAGAGTGGCTTGGAGAGAACAGTAATTGAAGGCATGGTTCCTGGAGTACGAGGCAGAAGATGACCAAGATGAAGATGGCAGTAGGACAACAAAGAAGCCTTAAGCATTAATCTGGAGGAGATGGGAGAACGTGCTAGAGACAGAGTTTTTTAGGTGGGCTGTGATGAAAGCGACGTTTCACAGGGGACATGCTACTACTTGAGCAGCTTTTCTTTCTGTTGCAACTTATATCTGTGCAATCTGGACACTTAGCAAATTAGCTGAGAAGTACATACCCTTGGCTGAAATCGGATGCATGTGTCCTAAACGTGTAGAAGTCTATGCGTTTAGGGGCCTACCAAACCAATGTGCAACATATACACGTTCTTGGCAAAGATCAAACATATCACAGAGTGATTAAAATTGGTCGTAAAGAATGAACGCAAAGAAGAAGAAGAAGTACATCAAGGACTTTGAATACAAATACTTTAAAAGAATCATTAAAATATCATGGACATGGAAAGAAACATACTAAAATAAATTCATACTACAAGAATTAAATACAGATAATGTTTGGTTTATCAGCTATTGGTTACTAAACTGACATCATTGCACTATGGGCAAATCCATAGGTGTTCATTCTTCCCAACAGATGTTAAAGTGTATGCATACTCATGGTTCTCGTGGCTTGCTGGTTAAACGCACTCCTCACTCTGCCCCTCAGGCATCCAGTACTACTTGTACAACAGGTTCCTCCAAACTTCTTAAATCGATTAATCATCTATTTTAGTGTCTTCTTCTTCTTCTGTCGTCACACTGCTACCGGGTTGTTTCCCAGTGTCGTGGTTTTCTTTTTTGTCTTGTGCTGTTCTGGTGGCTTGGGTGATTGTTATTTTTGCTCTTTCTCAGGATTCTGCAATACCATCTAACCATCTTTTTCATGGTCTTCCTGTTGCCTTTTTTCCCGATGTTCTGTTTTAGAAGAATCTGTATACTGTGGAGTTTGGATGCATTCTTATTAAGTGGCCAAACCACTTCATTCTTTGTTTCTCAATGTAATTCAAGCAAGGTTCTGTGCCAACTTTCTTTCTTATGCTGATGTTGGTGACTGTCTTTTCTGGTGTTGTTGGTAACCTTTCGCAGGCAACGCATTTCACATGTAGTAATGTAATTTTTGTTACTGCGCTTTGCTCATTGTCCATGTTTGGCTCTGGTAACACAAAGTAGGTATAAAAATGCTGTTGATCATCTGTTGCTTAGCTGCCTGTGAATTTTTTGGGTTCTTCGTACAATATAAATCTACTACAACGAAAAGATCAAAGCACTATCTTTCAGTTAAGAACGTGACATAATGGACTGAATTACCACCTAAACAAAATAAACCCCACACACCTACCATACTGTAGAAAGTGCAGTCATTCATGTGAGACAGTACAGCATATCTTGCTTGAAAGCCCTGGACTACATAAAGCTAGACAGGAACTCCTCCCACCACACCCATTTGTTCATAATTCCCTTTACACTAGTCTTCCACAATTACAGAACACATGCAGATTCTACAAATTGGCATTGGCTGCGCAATAGTGAAAACTCGCAGCCCTGGTTAGTAGAAGAAGTAGAAGCGTCTTCATACAACAGGTAGTCGTGAAGAGACCAAAGAACATCCCCCTTATCCACCTTTCAACTCTCCGACTATCATTGCTGTTGATGCAAGTCTGTTTGCTCTCTCATTGCCACAAATACCTGCATCCCCAGGACTCAGGACAGTAGATCCACATAAGCCTCTGTATGCTAGAAACTTCAATAATCGACAGCCACTCATACCGAAACCTACCATTTTGAATATTCTGAAGCATCTACTGAGAGTCAGTTGGATTTTTATAAAAGTTAGAACAATGAAGAAAAAGTACTTTTGTCATATAAAACTTCATAATGGTTTAATGAAGACAATCATTTAGGCGGTCTCTATGGCAAAGTGGTTAAGATGTTTGCCTGGTGTTCTGAAGGTTGTGGGTTCGAATCTGGATCGAGTCACATGTGCAATTTTTTTTCATTAGATCTCTAGAATTGTTGCTGGAGCTGTGGAGTTCATTCTTTGTTCAAATCTCTTAGGGGATGGTGTGCCATTTCTACTGACAGGGAACAGAGCCATATGGGGAAACCTGGTGCAATGAAGTGAATTCTTTGCCTTTAGAGCCTTCCTTTATTTAAAGGGTACATACAGGGAAAGAGAAATAGAGGAAAACCAAGAGGAAGATGGGTATGAGGTGTAATAGATGATTTGCAAATGGATTCAACAGATGTGGAGCACCTTGCACATTCTTCTTCTTCATCGATCTCTAGTCATGCACTTAGTTTACTGTGAACCACAAACTGGGCACTCAGCTTCAGGCTGTCAGGTTTCTCCAGAACTTAGTTGTCAGGTCAACTGGGTGTGTCCACATGTTGGTACTCAGCTCACACAGGAAAGGACAGTCTTGCACGCAGGACATCTTTCCGGTGTCTGTTCTGGGTGTTGACACTGGTAGAGAGCTGTTTGACTTATTTCTAGTTTATGTAAGCGTTTGTCAGGTCGGCAGTATCCGGTACGTAGGCAAAATATAATGACCTGGTCTGTTCTGCTTAAGTCTTTGAAAAAGTCTTTTCCATAATCATATCCAATGTACCCTGCATATCAAAGAGTGTTAATTATGAAAGCAGTTAATGGAACGATGTTCCGTAAGAAAAAACACTATTGACAGAATTGTTGCAAAATTATCACCGCTAACAATGTTCCGTCTCTTCTTTTCTACCATAAGGATTCCTCACTGCCATGAGACAAGAAGTAACTCGTGCTCACAAAGGATGGGCGTTGGATACTGTAGCACTTCATAATGATATGACCAAGTTTGCCAAAGAGGAAATCATCTCTAGTCCTGCTGTAAGATTTTCAACTGTTTAATTCATTCATTTTGTAAAACCTGTTTTTCTTTAGTATTATGCTTCACAGTTACACAGCATTCTTATACAGCATTCTTATACAGCATTCTCATACACAGCATTCTCACACAGCATTCTCACACAGCATTCTCATACAGCATTCTTGTACAGTATTCTTTTAACGCATTCTCACACAGCATACTTATACAGCATACTTATACAGCATTCTTATACAGCATTCTTACACTGCATTCTCATACATCATTCTTACACTGCATTCTTATACAGCATTCTCATACAGCATTCTCATACAGCATTCTCATACAGCATTCTAGCAGGTACCTGCTGCAGTGTGTACATTACTATTATATTGTTAATTGGTATTATGCATTATCATTATTATATTACCAACTCAATCCATACTGCTGACAACTATAAATGTATCACCAAAACTATTCACAATCAATAGAAAAATCTCTGTGGTGTGGAGGTACTGTGCTTGCCTCTTGTTCCAGAAGTACCCACTTCACTTTCCACATGGATTGTCTGGGCTATTTAGTCAGTGATCCCTGATCACAATGTAGCTGCGACCAAGTTCCTAGCCCTATAGATGACACGATAAAACATATGTTCAAGTTGAGCACGTAAAAAAACCAATGTAAAAATCAATGAGGATTCAACTGGAAAGCCACTTTCGAAAATCTATTCGGAAATTGAAATAAAATTCAAACAAATTTTCACTGTTCTCAAAATTATATCAGGGTACCTCACCGATGCTAGAGTTTGTGCTCTGCTGTTGAGATATTCTTATATAAGAAATAGATCAGAGCTCACATGGTTATTAACCAAAGTGCAGTGATGATAGTCCTATTAAATAATCAATAACTCTGAGTCAATCTGTTATTTGTTTGTTAATCAAAACAGGAAGGAGTATATATCTATGGTCTGTATCTGGATGGAGCAGGCTGGGACAGACGTAACCTTCGCCTGTGCGAGTCACACCCAAAAGTTCTGTTTATTTCACTACCTGTGGTACACATGTATGCCATTAACTCCACAGCACCAAAGGTAAGTCAGTGATAGATTATATCTTATTAGTTAGTCTTTCCTCTTGGGCCTGTGGGCGGCGCATAGGGCAGAGGTCATAGCTCTCCATGTCTCGCGGTTCATTGCTATTTGTTTTAAGTCTTTAATGTTTACTAGGCCCATCGTTGAGCCTTTCTGGATGGAGCAGGCTGGACAGAGTCCTCGCTTGAGTCTCCTCGTTCTTTTATTTCCTCTGTGGTCCATATGAGGCATTTAAGTCTCACAGCACCATTCAGTGATGATATCTATTGATTATGAATTAAGGGTAGACGAGAGGGCAAGGATGGCTATAATCTGCTCAAACTCTATATCAGTATGGTCCTGTACATCTGAGTTATACTTCTTTGAACGCTCCACATCGACCACTTGTTAACCACTCTATGTGATTTGTATATGATCTGAGCCTGAAAGTGATTGTATGTTGTGCCAGTTATGCATCTACAAGTAGGCCAGCACATCCGATTTCTGCGATGCTTTTTATTTACTAGGTAGCTTCCCTAGGTCCTACATCAGTCGTCTGTTACATGTCTTGTAGGTCGCAGTGGTACTATTCTTTGCTATTCAGGCCCCGGCACCACACAGGCGAAATCTGAGTAATAAAAAAAACTGCAACTTACAAACAGCAAAATTGGATGTTAACATTTTATTCAAGCTGTCTTTTGTAATATCAAAGGAAGAACTTGAATATAGTCAGGTAGGCAGTTTTTAAAACAACTGAAAATAAGGCAAGAGGTATCAGATAGACTGCTGGGCAGATGACGCTCATCAGCCCAGGAGGGCAGGTCGTCTATGGGTCGCTGCCCTGAAAGAAAATAGCGGCCTGCTGCCTTGTGGGTTTTGGCTGGGACGGACAGCAAAGGCTAACGGAGAGCGAACCCAGTAAATGCTGGTTGAAATCGAACACACCGCCAAAGGATAAGCACCTGAGCTCCAATAGGTACTGAAGGCTGTGCATGTACATCCGTTCTTGATGTTTGCCTGCTTATATATCACAATAGAATGATAAAAGCGGCCTAAGAACGATCGCAAGAGAGAGAGAGAGAGATAGACTCTCACATTCACCTTGGAAGACATAGATTTTGCTGTTGACATCACACTTCTATCTCACATACATAAAGATATTCAGGAAAAGACTTCCGCCGTAACCAGTACAGACAGGTAGTTGGGGGAAAAATCAATCAGAATAAAACAGAAATAATGACTGAATATGGCTACTACAGAATGTTAAACTAGAAGGTGCCCAAATGGTTACGGGCCAAATTTGGGGTGTAAAGAATAGAACCACTGTTACCTGCCACACATGTCGTAAGAGGTGACTAAGGAGGTTTGGCTGAAATCGGATGCACGCGTCCTAAACGTGTAGAAGTCATGCGTTTGGGGCCTATCAAACCAATGTGCAACGTATACACGTTCTTGGCAAAAGATCAAACATATCAAAAAGAGTGATTAAAATTGGTCGTAAAGAATGAACGCAAAGAAGAAGACGAAGAAACTAGAAGGCACAATCCTTTCAAATACAACTGCTTTTACATATCTTGGAAGCGTTATCAGCCATCTTCTTCTTCTTCTTCTTTGCATTCATTCTTTACGACCAATTTTAATCACTCTTTGTGATATGTTTGATCTTTGCCAAGAACGTGTATATGTTGCACACATTGGTTTGGTTGGCCCCTAAACGCATGGACTTCTACACGTTTAGGACACGTGCATCCGATTTCAGGCAAACCTCCTTAGTGGACTCTTACGACATGCGTGGCAGGTAACAGTAGTTCTATTCTTTACACCCCAAATTTGGGCCCCGGTAACCACTCGGGTTACAATCCTTCCAAATACAACTGCTTTTACATATCTTGGAATCATTATCAGCCATGAAAGAGAAGCTGGATCTGACATTAAAAGCAAATTGAGTACAGCACAAAATACTTTCATGACCTTACAGATGTTCTGGAAATCAGCCCAATACAGCATCAGAACCAAGATTAATATATGACGCAGCTGTGTGCTATCAACTTTGCTTTACAGATCAGAATGCTGGAGATTGACAGAATAAGATATTTTCTCTTGTGATCGTTCTTAAGGCCGTTTTTATCATTCTATTGTGATATATAAACAGCCTAACACCAAGAACGGGTGTACATGCACAACCCTTCAGTACCAATTGGAGCTCAGGTGCTTATCCTTCGGTGGTGTGTTCGATTTCAACCAGCATTTACTGGGTTCACTCTCTGTTAGCCTTTGCTGTCCCCAGCCAAACCTGCAAGGCAGTAGGTTGCTATTTTCTTTTGGGGCAGCGACCTGTAGATGACCTGCCCTCCTGGGTTGATGAGCGTTATTTGCCCAGCATAAGATATGTTCAAACTTTCCACTTTTCATACAACTTGTCTGTGAAAGATCTTACATGTGTTTTGTATACATATGGCTGCAGAGTGGATTGTATTCTGTTCTGGCAAGTAAGTTTGCTGTAGTAATATCACATTCATGGCAATCTAAGGGAAATATATGTTAAGCAGTCTGCCCACTTGTACGTATTTCTAACATGTTAATCTTGAATTTTATATACACATGGTTGAAGAGTTGATTGTATTCAGTTCTATTTAAGCCGCAGATTAACAATTTATTCTATTCAAACTTAAAACTAAGTTAACCACTCTTTGTGGTCTCTGTAGTTTGTGCAGAGAATGTGAAAACTGTGCGCTCTCGTTAGGCCCCTACTAACACATAGTAGGGTTGGAGAAGACTACTATGGAAGAAGGCATCCCAACAAAGAGGAGAATAGGAAGACAACAGTTAACATTTGTTCGGATGTAGGACAGGCACATCCAAATTTCTGCCAAAATGTATCCAAATTATCCAACAGGACATCAATTTGTACAGATGGGTTACTAAAATTTTTCAAACAGAAAAACCCCATTTTAAAGTACCATATCTGGAGTTATACTTTGGTATCACATCTGATTTGGTTATAGGGAAGCCGACAGAGCTGACTCATGTCATAGATTACTGCTGATTTTTCTGATTTACTACTTTATGTTTTGTGATATTTATGATGTCTCTGAGGGGTGTCAATAGCAAACACTATAACATGCTTCACTGGTGACCACAAGTTGTGCTAATTTTAGAGTTTGAGACCTAACTCTGGACACACAACACATTCTGCAGTGGACATGGTGCGCGGTTTGACTACAGGTTTCCTGATCCTTTACTTGGGGATTTAAATTACAACTACCTCAGAAGTCATAGTAAGGCTCACCTTAATGGCGAGGGACACTGATGATAAGGAAAGCAAGCCTTCATGCAAAAATCAGTCAGAGGTGCCATATTAGGTGCCCTTACTACGCCTGAATTCATAGCTGGCGAACTAAGAACAAAAATGATGCTTCTTATTTTCTATTCTTCTTCTTCTTGGAACGCTCCATATTGACCACTTGCTAAACCACTCTTTGTGATTTGTAGGTGATCCGAGCCTAAGAGCGATTGTACATTATGCCAGTTATGCTCCTACAAGTAGACCAGCACATCAAATTTCTGCTGCACTTTTTATTTACTGGTGTAGCTTCCATAGATTTTCTATTTAATGTTCATATTTAATCATTATTTAATTTAAAATTGTTTGCATATTCTAATTTGGCTTGCTCTCCATGTTCAAAAGGACCCAAAACTATACCAGTGTCCAGTCTACAAGAAACCACAAAGGACAGATCTGACTTTTATTACATCAATTCTCATGAAGACCACCCAAAGTCCGGACCATTGGATTCTCAGAGGGGTGGCTGCTTTGTGTGATATCAAATAATCTCTCATATGAGATCTTATTAGATCTGTATCAATAAGTCACACTAGAATTATCACACCTTCATATTAATGAACTAGTCTAGATAATTGATTAATGTTTGTAGTAGTTTCAAAATATAACATTTATATTTCATCTTGCGACTAGCAGCCGTAAGGTATGCAATGCTTCCACTCATGTTGGTATTAATGTGTTTAGTAATTCTTCTTCGTTTCCTTCTTATTGTCTCTAACCTAGTTTTGCCTCACAGCATCAGGATAAGATTTCTAAAACTGGCTTTTGTGTGCACTTCATAAACAGTTTTTTTTTACTGCCTCTGCTATTTCTGTGGTCCGCCTTTTGCATGGACAGCGTTCTGTTCTATATCCACTGTGTCGGATTAGAATTGCTCTTTGAGGCACACTGTCTGTTGGTAATCTGCGTATGGGGCAAAATCATTTAATTTGTTGTTTCTTGATGAAGTTCAGTGCTGATGTTGTACCCATATTTTCCCTGATGTCTTCATTTCTAAACTGGTCTCTTCTTGATACTCCCAGCATTCTGTGTAGACGCCTCATCTCTGTTGTGTCTAGTTTTTCTTCTATTTAAGTAAATAATCATGATGAATAACGTATCTTGTACAGTAAGTCATATTATCACTGATGTATATCCCATAACAACATAATACAGCATCTGTTAGTTGCTAACATTTTTTCTTGTTTTCCAGCGGTATAGGGGAAGGAAGATGAGAGAATATCTTCAGTTCCACAATGGAGAATAATGTAGTTTTGCTCCCTTCTGCAATGCTTTTCAAGATTTTTTAACTCTCAACTCATTTTTCTCTTCTCCTGTTGGTTCTAATCAATGACATGTCTGGTTGTATTCTTATTTTGTTCCATCTTTACTTTTTCTGATGTCTTTTATTTGTTTTTATGTAGAGGGTAGCGAGTCACACTCTTTCAACCTTCTTCTCTTAACTTCCCTGGAAGCATAACATATCAAAAAATTTCCTCCAACCAGATATGTCTTGAGCAAGCCAGATTAGTTCATTCCAGGTCTTTCCCGCCTCTTCTATTTCTCTGTCTACAGTTCGTCTCCATGTCTCTCTAGGTCATCCCCTATCTCTCTTGCCTCCCGGATTCCATTTCAAAGCCCCATGTGGGTGTCTGGTCTTCTGCATTCTTATTGTATGTTCCAACCACTTCCCTCTCCTACGTTTTATTTCCTCGTTGATATTTCTTATGCCTGTGCATCGGGTGATCTCAGTATTTGATATTCTCTGATCACAATGAATTCTGATAATTTTTCTGAGACATCTTCCCACAAAGCCTCTTATACAACTGTCTGTCTTGCTACTTGTTTTCCATGTCTCTGATCCATACAGTAGGTCTCAGCACACATTCAGTTTGTATATATTGATTTTAATCTGTGTCCTGTAAGCTGATGATCTCCATATGTTGTATAATGATTTGAATGCTGCAGCTGCCATTCCTTTCAACCTAAGAGCAAGTATTTTTGGGGTTATTTCAGAGCGTGTAGCCAACAAACGCAAAACATAAATAAGAAAGAACTACTTGATAAATATTTGTAATGAGGGTCCCATAGGTTTGTGATACTCATCCTCGAATAGCTTGTCCTGAGCAGAGCTTTGCAACCCCAACAGTCCTTCTGAATTTGTCTCTCTCATAGGCGAGATGTCCTGCCTCCGCAGCAGTCATGTTGAAACTATCAGTTACATCCTGAATCTACCTTCTTCGTGGTCTTTCTCTTCTCCTCTTTGCCGGTATGCCTCCTTCCATAACGGTCTTCTCCAGCCCTTTGTGTCTTTTTTATATGTCCACAACTACTTGTGATACCACTTTTTTAAAATAGAGAATGCAGTGGAGTCGTTTGGTGGTGAATATCTTCATATAGAGCAGAACATATTTCACATTTTTGTTGGGCAGTCTAAATGTTCTTTCATGGAAAGTTCTATAGATGCACATTATCTTTGTGTAATGTTGTTCTCCACATAACTCGGTCATCAGCTAGTATTTCAAATTTGTTGAGGTCTATAGAAAAGTTTTTTATTGAGGCCCTGCAGACATCCTTATATCTGAGCATTGGTCTGCCTTGGTGCCTCTTCCCTTCTGAAAGTTCACAGAGCAACACTTGTTGTGGTATGCAGCTATTGTTCATTCTTGTCCATTATAAGATCTCAAGATATCTAGCTCTTTACCTTTATGATGAGTTACTTAACAGTGGCCAATATTAATGAAATGAGGTCATTGTGGCTAAGTGGTTATTCCCTTTGCCTTGCAAGTCGAAGGTCGTGGGTCGAATCCGGACCGCACCGTTCTGTTCACGAGTGCAGTTTTTTCCAGAGATCCTAGGAATTGTTGCAGGAGCTGCGGAGTTCGTGCTTTGTGCAATGCTCTCGGCAGGTGGCATGCCATTTCTGTGGAGAGGGACCAAGCCATATGGGATAAAACCCAGTGTAATGAAGTCAATCCTTCAGCTTTAAAACTAATGAAACTTCCCAGCTATCTCATACCAGCTGTCCAACAAACTTGGTCTAATTCAATCATCAAAAATAACTTTGCCAAGTCTTCTTCAAATGCTCCATATCGACCACTTGTTAACCACTCTTGTGATTTGTATGTGATCCAAGCCTGAGAGCAATTGTATCGTTGTGCCAGTTATGCGCCTACAAGTAGGCCAGCACATCCGATTTCTGCCATATTTTTATTTACTAGGTAGCTTCCTAGGCCCCTACCTCGGTCGCCTCTTACGACATGTCTTTAGGTCACGGTGTTACTATTTTTGCTCCTTGCAGCCGCCTGAACACACAGATGCATGCCAAGTCTAATTTTTTATGAACCGTAATGACTTGCAAACAGCACCACCTGTAAACGGTGTAACAAACATACATTTTTTTAAATCTCTGAGGCTTGCAGAAAATTTAATTTTTATTTGTTGTCCATAACTTGTTCCTATATGTCAGTGCTGAACCCTACATAGCACTGAAGAAAAAACTCTCTACCTTCCTTTCATAGACGGTTTGTTGAATTTAGCGCCTCCTTCATTGTTTGGAATGATGTCCTTGCTCAGCTTGTTCTATATTTCTAATTGACATCTACAATCTGATGTTATATTTTATGAGAATGTATTGTCTCAAGCGTTCCTTATAGTACACTTTCTGATATGTGTTAATATTCAATACTACGACAGTCTATATTCTTCATTTTCTATATTGATGTCCTTGCTCAGCCTGTTCTATATTTCTGACATCTACTATCTGATGTTATATTTTTATGAGAATACGTTCTCTCAAGCGTTCATTAAGTCCTACAGTACAACAATCCACCAGACAACTGTTCGGCGGGCAGTACCAATTCTCATAAAAACCACCTCACAAGCCAAAATAAAAATTAAGAAAAAAGCTATTCACAATATCGATTTGATTCTTTTTGTGTAATACAACAGATTAATTTCTCAAATATAGCTTTAAATTCTGCAAATTCTTGGACTATATGTAAGAGTGTTCTGGTGCTTTACTTAACTCCTTGTTGACTAAACGCCACACTACATGGCTTTGGCTTGGATGCCTTTTTACCAGGAGCCAAACTAAAGGGCTTTTTTAATTCTACAAAAAAATGGATTGTTAAAACATGACTTTTGCTCTGATCTACTAAGAGCTAAAGAAGTTATCATAGATTTTGTTAAAGACAATATTGAAAACTTGTAAAATGAAAATTAGCACGTAAACTATGATTTGAGTGTACATATTCTAACAGTTTAAAGTGTATTTTCTGATATGTGTTAATTTTGAATACAATAAATAACAGTCCATATTCTTTGTTTACACTTGTTGAATACAGACATTCTTTACCTTACATATGTTAAAATGTTTGCATATATTTAAAGATGAATAAAATAATCTTATTTCTAATGATTTTATTGTTTCTTTTTATTAAGACATTTATTATTTGTAGGTTTTTTTCTCTCGATTTATTTGTTTACTAACAGTGATTTATTTTCAATATATTTCTTTGATTAATTTCTCTTGTATCAGTTCAGTTTAACTGGACTCTCTCGATTGACATCCTTGTACATTGGACAAGTTCATACAGAATCCATCCTCCAATGCAACAGCTATCTCAAGTTTTCCTGTCCTTACTATACTGAAGTGGTAATAGTTGGCATATTATCTCTCTCTCTCTCTACTCTATAGAGAACACCAGCATGCTTGAGCACGAGTTTGAGGTCAGCTTGGCCCAACGCTCTCAGAGAAAACACGCTCTGAAGATTTCAACGACGCAGATAAAGTGTATTCTCTATCTCGGTTGCGCAAGTTGTGCATACCGATTGGTGCGGCAAGATGAGAAAACCACAAGAGGAAACCCAGTAGATACATCAATCAACAAAGAACAGGAGTTGTTAGCCTAAACACACTGAGATACATGCTTGAGAGGAGATCAGAGCAATTATGGACATGTCCGATGTGCGATGAAGATGATCCTACAATGAACAATGTTGATGTGTATGCAGTTGGACTACAGGAAACCCTGATCATTTACTTGATAAGTACCTCTGAAGTCCAAGTAAAGCAGTCTGAATGGTGAGGGACACTAGTGATAAAGAAAACATGCCTTCAAGCAAAAATCAGTCAGAGGTGCCATGACTACTCTTGAATTAATTGCGGGTGAGGTACAAACAAAATACCATGAGGTATACTTGGCATAATGTTGCTAGGGCCCAAATCTTTTTTTTTACCACTGGCACACAATGATAGATGTGCTCAACGTAACGTTGGTTGCCTTTACTTCCCTATGTTAGTTGCTGTAGAAAAGCGGACGAGCAATGGACCATGCTGTTATTATAAATTCCCTAAGGGAGAGATGGTGTGTACATGATTCAAGTAATAGTGGTGAATCTACAACACTAACGAGACTGCAAGAATTCCAAGTCAAATGTGGTGTGGCTAGACAAGAGCACTGTGCTGGTAGCCAAAGAAGAGTAGTAAACCAACAAAGAACTGGTGCCATTAATTGCCTTATGCTGAGAGACATACTGAGGGGAAGATCAGAGCACTTATGAACTAATTGGTTCGATGTGCAGTGATGATGATCCGTTGACTAAACTAAACTTCCCAATGTTTCTTAATTGAGGCTGGGTGAACCTGAGAGCTGTTACAATCATTAAAAATCCCGGGAAACTCAACTGGGGAATTTGATCATGGGACCCCATGCCTACATAGCAAAATACTATCACAGTCTACTATCTCTATACTATCTCTCTCTGCCTTTTAAAACAGTTTGGTACCCTCAACCAACTCATGCTTTGCTGGGTTTTTAGCTAAAGTTTTCTAACGGATGAGGTAGCCAGCCCCAAGTCAGATGTCGGCCAAGAGATATGTGTAGATGTTACCTCTAAGTGATATTGATAGTCTGTGCAATAATTCTCTGATTATTCGCAGCAGCGGATACACTACCACCACATCGTGTGAATGGCATCCCCATTGATCCCTACCTGCTTCGTCAGACTTCTGTGCATCAGTTTATTTCCAGGGAGGTGGGATAGGGGCTTGGTCTGCGCCAGCACTCTTACACTGTCACTGCCATGTCCCCCTTAATTTCATGCGTCTTTAGCCCTGATGGTTATCTTCAACAGAAGATGATAAAAGTTTAAATTATAATGTATATCCTAATAAATATGAGAGTTATTCAGTGCTACATAGAACCAATACTGACATACGGTTGAGACTCATGGACAATAAACAGATAGAAAAAATGTCTGGAGGCCACAGACGTAGTTTTACAAAAGAATGATGAGAATCCCATGGACTGCTAAAATGCCGAATGTGGAGATGTTGAATGAGGCCAAGACACAGAGAAAACTTACTATCAATATAAGAAAGAGGCAGTCATCATTTTTCGGACATGTGATGAGAAAGGGAGACTTAGAACACATTGTGACTACCAGTAAAATCATGGTGGAGACAAGACAGAGAGAGAATATTTTGGACAGCCTGACTTCATGGCACAGAAGAGCATCAACATCTGTGATAATAGCAACCAGGGACAGAGATTTGTGGCACGGCACTTGATGATGATCCTAATAACGTGAAATGGAATGAAAATCGTGGCATATCCCTTACAGGGCAACGCCATCAACCACAGTAAAAGAGTCGTAGATTTTCTAGGCACCACTTATACGTTCAGTAAATTACCATTGCTTTCTGAACGGTAAGGTCTATTTTTACCTTGTGTAAAAATCTCACTGCAACGAATTTGCTTCCAGATTGCCTGCAGCGGAGTTTGAACCAGGTACGCTTGGTTTGTGATCGATCTCACTACCACTAAAGCTACAGACGCCTGCTATATAGTTCTATAAGCAGTTTTAAAACAAATAAAAATGAAGCAAGAGGCATCAGAAGGACTCTTACATCCACCATGGAAGACCTAGATGTTGCTGATGACATCACAGACCACAGACACCCACAATAATGTGAAGGACGGTTAATAATTATAATCAAAGACAAGACAAGAAATTATGAAATATAACAAATGAGCTGAAATGTTTATATACTTTTATTTACATAGCTAAAATCTGACATCACAATCAGTTTTATTACCCGCCAATTTCAAGATTCCTGTTATAATGATTAATATATAATTAAAACAAAAATTTGGTATTATTGGTCGCTCAACTAATCTGGAGAGAAAGGTAATGGAAGGTATGGTTCCTGGAACACTAGACAGGGGACGACCAAGACAAAGGTGGCAGCAGGACAACAAAGAAACCTTGAACATGACGCTAGAAGAGGCAGGAGAACTTGTAAGAGACAGAGACCTTTTCGGACGGGCTGTGATGAATTTGATGTTCCGCAAGGGGCATGCTAATTGACTTGAAATTAATCTCGGGGAAGGATATGTGTGGCTACGTGGCTAAGCCATTGCCTTGCATTCTGAAGGTCATGGGTTTGATTCGAATTGTATAGTTCTGTTTACATATGTATTTTTCCCCAGAAACCACTAGAATTGTTGCTGGAGCTACGGAGTTCGTGCTACGTGCAACACACTCGGCAGGTGGGGTGTTATTTCTGTGGAGAGGGACCGAGCCGTATGGGGTAAGATTCGGTGTAATGTAGTCAGGCTTTAGACCCTTTAAACCGATATCAAAGCACTTCAGGTAGATCCTACTTGGTTTGCATCCAATGTAGATGAGATCAAGTTGCTAGTACTACTGAAGTAAAAGAATCCTTCTTTTGTCGTCACAAAGTTAGCGGTTGTTGCCCAGTGTCATGGTTTGAATCCTTGGCAACTGAGTCATTCGTATGTGTCGATTCCTCCCCGCTAATTATGGCGGACATATTTCGTTTCTGAGTACATCTTTTTTTTTTTGGGAGCTTTTTCTCTAGACAGTTGTAGTCCCCTGCTGACGAGATCTGTCTTCCAGGGTTTGTCTGGAGTCGTCCTACTCTGTGACTTCAGCCTTCTGGTGCCGGGCTCACCAACCCAGGCTTTTATGTGGGTGTGCTCCTGGACACTATAGTTGAATCCCATATACTTAAGGGAAAGTGTCATAGAAATAGAAGACAAGAAAAAGGATGTTCTTCTCACCTTGACAATTGAAAATCATAGAAATATGCTTGAAAGTTGCTGCCCTGACAAATTCATTAATACCAATTAAAATTTTAGTCCTAAAAATGTTCACCGTCCACAAAGTTACAACTAAAGATCCTCACTGGTGCTATAGAGTTTGTGCACTGCCACTGAGATCTCTGGTGCTATAGTTTGTGCACTGCTACCTCTGGTGCTATAGAGTTTGTGCACTGCCACTGAGATTTCTGGTGCTATAGTTTGTGCACTGCTACCTCTGGTGCTATAGAGTTTGTGCACTGCCACTGAGATCTCTAGTGCTATAGAGTTTGTGCACTGCTACCTCTGGTGCTATAGAGTTTGTGCACTGCTACCTCTGGTGCTATCGAGTTTGTGCACTGCCACTGAGATCTCTGCTGCTATAGTTTGTGCACTGCCACCTCTAGTGCTATAGAGTTTGTACATTGCTATCTCTGGTGCTATAGAGTTTGTGCACTGCTACCTCTGGTGCTATAGAGTTTGTACACTGCCATTGAGATATCTGGTGATATAGAGTTTGTGCACAGCCACTGATATCTCTGGTGCTAAAGAGTTTGTGCACAGCCACTGAGATCTCCTGTGTAAGAAAGTTATCACAGCACACATGGTTATTCACCAAGTGCAATGATGATGGTCATATCAAGATCAATTATGTATTGGTGTTGTCGAACTCCAGGAAATATGAGTTTTCACTCTTTTTCGTATGTGTGCATTGGGGAGAGTACCCGACTTTCTTGCAGACCCAGAAACCTCCAACAACTCTAGGCATGTAGTGCTATGTTTAGTGCTGCGTAGACTCCTACTCAGGTAGGGTCTATCAATTAAATATAAATTCAGTATCAGTAAATGTGTATGAAGTTTACACACAACAACATTTGAGATAAAAATATTTGCACATTAAAAAAATTATGCTATACTCAGATGTTCAGACCGACAACAATAAAAGTAAAAAAATTACTATAAAACAATAAAATGATCATACCCAAGCTGATGTTTGTTATTTTGATTCCTGTTTTGATTCATAAATTTTTCCCACATTAAAAACATCTTACTGAATTTAATAATATCGATTCCAGAACAAAAACTGTAAAATCACAGGGAGAGTTTGATACAGATATATATATTTATATATCACACATGTGCAACAGTAAAATGCATGTTTCAAGAAATATATTAAGAGATTAATAATGTGCAGAAAACATGTTAGAACTAATGTTTCAAAGACATGGCAATCTGTACATGAAATAACAGTGAAATATACTTGGTAGATTGTAGGTATGAGATTCAGGAAAACAGAAAACAAACACAGGTTTAATCTCAAGCAACAGATAAGGAATTCATGACAAAGTAAGTCTTTTCTGGATAATATTATCTATTCTTCTTCTTCTTTGAACGCTCCATATCGACCACTTGTTAACCACTCTTTGTGATTTGTATGTGATCTGAGCCTAAGAGCGATTGTACATTGAGCCAGTTATGCGCCTACAAGTAGGCCAGCACATCCGATTTATGCAATGCTTTTATTTACTAGGGTAGCTTTCCTAGGTCCTACATCAGTCGCCTCTTTCGACATGCCTTGTAGGTTGCAGTGGTACTATTCTGTGCTTCCATTGTGGGCACCGGCACCACACGGGCGATATTATCTATTCAGTTCTGATCAACATCCTTGCATAATGGACGAGTCTTTTCATGCTTCAACCCCCAATGCAGAAGCCCTCTACCCTGCAGAGAGCATTGGTGAGGTTGTCCATGTTTAACTCTCTGGTCAATATTAGTTGGCATATCGTTTCTCTCTACCCTGCAGATATCACTGGTGAGGTTGTCTATGTTTAACTATCGGGTCAATATTAGTTGACATATCGTTTCTCTCTACCCTGCAGATAGCACTGGTGAGGTTGTCTATGCTTAACTCTCGGGTCAATATTAGTTGGCATATCGTTTCTCTCTACCCTGCAGATAACACTGGTGACGTTGTCCATGTTTAACTCTCAGGTCAATATTAGTTGGCATCGTTTCTCTCTACCCTGCAGATAGCACTGGTGAGGTTGTCCATGTTTTTTCCTTTTCTTTTTTTTTTTCGTCTGCTTTCAACTCAGCGAGTTTCATCTCTGAAACTGATTTTGCGTGAAACTGAGTTTTCCAATTTCTTACAATGGCAGCAGCGTGCACATTGTAAATTACTTTACACTGGCAGCCGTGTGCTCAATGTACTCGTAATTAGTATTCCTCGCCATACAGGCAGATTTTCTCCGACTTCAGAGGTACTCACGTTATCGTCCTGAGTAAGACCAGGGACTCAAACAAATGCCGGACAGTAGGTTCGAACCCGAGCTATGAGGCGTCTCACAGCTAGCAGGCAGAGCTACTATCAACTACTCTAGGCAGTCCCCGTTGTCCATGTTTAACTCTGGTCAATATTGTGGCATATCGCTCTACCCTCAGATAGCACTGTGACGTGTCCATGTTTAACTCTCGGGTCAATATTAGTTGGCATATTATTTCTCTCTACCCTGCAGATAGCACAGGTGAGGTTGTCCATGCTTAACTGTCATGTCAATGTTGGTTGGTATATCTTTCTTTATTCTGCAGCTAGCACAGGCGAGGTTGTCATGCATAACGCTCATGTTGGTATATCGTTTCTCTCTACCCTGCAGACAGCACTGGTGTACCTGTCCTGGCTTAATCCTCATATCAATTAGTTAGTTCAAGGCTTCCAATTCTGCTTCCATGTATGCTAAACAGAGAGCATTTATAATGTAAAAAAATCATGTATTATTGTAAGAATGTCTTTCTTTTCTACAATGCTATTTTGTGTCACAGCGTCAGGATAAGAAGAGATTTCTATAATGGGCTTTTGTGTTTGCTTCATAAAGTGTCTTTCATCGCCTCTGTTATCTCTGAGGTCCACCTTTTACGCCGGCCCTTTGCTTTGTATCCACTGTATTAGAGTAACATTGTTCTTTGAGACGCACTGTTTGTTGGTAATCTGCTTTTGTGACCAAACTATTTAATTTGTTGTTTCCTTATAAAGATCATTACTGATATTGTACCCACTTTTGTCCTGATGTCTTCATTTCTAAACCGGTCTCTTCTTAATACTTCCAACATTCTATGTAGACACTTCATCTCCGTTGTGACTAGTTTTCTTCTATCATTTAACGTCAGCGACCAATTGTCAGAATGTAAGATTGCATTATCCATGTATGGGATTCACAAAAAATAAGCCAGAGCCGTCTGCTACATAATATAAAGTATGTTACAATCAATCAATTAGGTGCCATGCCTGCCGGCAGAGGTGATCATGTCTCTCCACAACTCTCTCTGCTTGGTGCATGTAATCAGTTCTGACGTCGATCTTGTATCGAACCATGATGTCAGGCCATCCAGCATCTTCTCCCTCTGTCTTTCGTAATCTCTCCTTCCCTGAATTCTACCTGTTGTTACCAAATGTTCTAAACCTTCTCTTCGCATTATATGCCAGAAGAACCTTAATTGTCAGATTCTTATTCTTTTGATAAGGTTTCTTTTTGTGCAGGCCTGATTTAAAACCTCCTCATTTGTTTTCTTCACTGTCCATGGAATTTTCAGCATTCTTCTATAGAACCACATCTCTGTGGCTTCCAATGATCATATTGAATGTTTATTCATTGTCCATGATTTGCTGCCATACAGAAGTATTGGATCAATATAGAACTGGAGTATTCGTTTTCGCAATGTCATTGGTAATGTTACAATATCAGACTTTAATTTGCTTTTTGTTGCATAGTTTATGAGATTCACTCAGATAGAAAATTCTTATCTCAAATTTATGTTGGAAAATATGTTTAAGACGCAGTGTGCGGCTTAAAGCGTGGAAAGAGTTAAGCTATAGACGCCCACAAAAAATGATATATTGAATGCAGTAGCAGCAGTAAAATCTAAAGATTTGTATCACATATTTCATGACCAATGCCCAAGTTTTCAGATTTTCATTTTCTTCTTAGTAATTATAACATACAATCTGTGTAATGTTTCAGTTTTCTACAAAGCCAAGATGAAAAATACACCTAAATAAACAACAACATAACTTTAAGTTTGTATCATCATCAAGATGTATATCCTTTATAGGATGTTGTTCTCTTTGCAATGCATCTGAAATTCACTCTGTCTCTAGCCAGTTCACCCACTTGTCGATGGTCATATTCATGGTTTCTTTAATATCTTGTAGCCATCTTCATCTTGGCCTGCCTCTGCGTCCTGGGACCCTGCCCTCTAATATAATATTGTTCTCTAAGTTTGTATAAACATGTAAATAAAGAAACTCAAAATTATGATGTAATAATTAATAACAATAAATTGAGAAAAGCATAAAAACAGTGACACCAATATTTGGTGGTAAACTTAATATCAATATGTTTTGTAACATGTACAGAATAATATTGCTACTTGAGTATTATTTACCATTTTTGAATGGCAACTTGTCGATACCAAAACAAATGTACTGTGAATTTTCAGAGGGAAGAGGCACCAGGGCAGACCACTGCTCAGATATAAAGATGCCTGCAAGGCCTCAATGAAAAACTTTTCTATAAGTCCCAGCACATGGGAAAAACTAGCCGATGACAGAGTTGTGTGGAAAGCGATATTGGATAAGGGCGCAGAATCTTTTGAGAAGAGACTTATGTATCAGCTGAAAGACAAGTGAGAAAAGTGAAAACTCAGATGTTGTCACAGTAAAACACTCTGTCATGTCACGACATAAAGGCCATACTCTAGCTATCTCCTGCGCTTGTACATATACATTATTTACCATCATATTTTAAACAAATATTATATCAGAACTGAAAGATTTCTGTAAAATCCATGCCATCTCTGACTTTAGAGGTCACAAATGAGGAACTTATGGAGAGAGCAAGACAGATTCCAGTGAACCAAGAGGTTAAAAAAGACGCTGTCGCTGGATAGGGCACACTTTGCGAAAACCTGAGGGGAATATAACAAGAAGTGTCCTTGTCTGGAGCCTACAGGGAGAGCGAAAGAAGGGGATTCTGAGAAATACATGGAGATGAGATTTGGAAGCAGAGATTAACAATATAAAGAAAGGAGGGAGCTGCAGGAGATAGCTAGAGATGTGAAGACCTGGCATGAGTTGGTTGAGGGCCTATGCCCCAATCCAGGTTAAAAAAGGCAGACAGAGAGATACTTATCAGGTCCTATGGGACCAAGAACATAATATATATAAACTTATCTTGTATATTTTCTTGTAATTTGTACAGGCCTTTACCTGCTTCGGCAGTCTACAACTTATGTCATTTATTTGTATTTTAAATGTTTTTTTAATCGAATGTTTTAATTGATTGCTAAACATGGATTCAACATAAAAAATGATACATTTTCTGAGTATGTGATTCTATTTGCAGCATTTCTATAGCAATATAATCTTATAACAGTACTACAAAAATAACTGTTATTATAACTTGAAAAATATAAAAATACAAGCAATACTTACAGTATAACTACCAAACTAATCAAATTGTTTAATTTAACAATGATTTTCTGAATATGAATTATTAATCTTATCTTATCTTAACCACATTTGCCATGAAGCGTCGTGGGAGAGTTAGTTTTCTATCTTGTGCCAGGTGTGTTGCGCTTTACGTTGTCAATTCATGCTTTCGCAGGGACTCTGAGATGTTATCTTTCCATCGTGTTCTTGGCCTGCCTTGTGCTCTGCGGCCTGAGTGTCGATTATTGTAGGCATGTGATGGTAGTAAATGTGGTTCCATTCTCATTAGATGACCAAACCACTTGATTCTTTGCTTCTCGATGTACTGTATGCATGGTATAGTACCAACGATGTTTCTGATATTCTCATTTCTCACTCTATCTCTCCTTGTAACGTTGACAGCTTTATCTCATTTCACATTTTGTAATCTTTCTTTCTTGTGTCTTAGTCAGGGGTCATGTTTGGCACTGACAGCAGAGAGTTGGAATAAATATGCAGTTTATCAGTTATTATTAATATTTCAATGAATATCAGTTGACTTATGGCTGGTAAATGTTGCTTCTATATTGTGTCAACACTGTGAAGCGAAGCTGGAGACGCTATTTGGGCATGCTAATATGAAGGATCTCCGTTGCCCATACATCAGTTCCTTCCTCTCCCTATATCTGCCAGATTCAAGTGAACAGCAAGGTTGATACAGTTTGCTGTCAGTGACGTCGCAGGTGTTGCTAGAATACCAATGACTACAGTAACATACTACCTTAGGAACGCCTGCTCCTGGTTTAATCTCTGGGTTTGCTCCCCAAGCATTTCCCTGAATGGGTACATCCGTAAAGGTTTTTAAATCAGAGTGTACCTTCTCCTGTCAACACCACCTAAGATGGTTGGGTCATCTGACCAGGATGGATGATAGCACAATCTCCAAGATTATTCTATACAGGGAACAGGCTTTCTAAAAAATATAGTGGTGTTGACCATTTCTTCATTACAAAGATGTACGCAAGCATGACTTGAAGGCACTTGTCATGAATACGCACGACTGAGAGGAGTTTACCATGGACAGATCAATCAGGAGACAGACTCTCAAAACGGGTCTGAGAACTGGTGAACTCAGACTCAAACAACTTGCTGACATAAAACATGACAGCAGAAAGCAGAAATAAAGCTCGTCATGGGAGCTACATCCATTGTCTCTCTCTCGACCAACAGGATACCGTCAATGAATATCAAAATACTCAAACACAATATTCTCAAAACAAATATATATGTATTCCATTAGTACCGTTATACGTTACATAGGACCTGTAAGTAATTTCTCCATACCGTTCTATCCTGGGCAACTCGCTCAATCTCTTCTATGGAATTGAGTATGATATTTCTTGCCTCTCTCAGCAAAGTTTGTTTCCCTAGGTGCCCTCTTTTCATGCCCCCCTTGCCTGCTTTGGTATTATTTGATCATTTCTCATCAAGGTATGCCCAACATAACTCCATCTTCTCCTTCTTATAACAGATGTTACTAATAGTTGACCAGACATTTCTCTGATTTCATCACTGCTCATAAATTTGTCCCACTTTATGTTCTAAAGCAAATAATCCGAGACACTAAATAAATACTACATGAACATAGTCAAACAACATGATATTAATTGTGCATACACCAAATAATAACTAAGAAAAACACTAAGTATAGATAAACATTTCAGTACAATAATATAAAAAAAACTGTTGAAAAATCAAAAGGTTTATCTACCAGTAATTGATTCAATAAAAAATTAAAAATAGTATTATAATTGCTCAAAAAAATTTCTTCAGGACATTATAAAACTTGGAGGGGTTATGTATTAAAAAAATATTTTGTTGTATCTTAACCCCTTTGCTCCTCTGAGCCGATATACTGACTTGAAGTATTTTTGCAAGATGACGCAAAGCCAGTATACTGGTTAATACAGTATACATTTTAAGGCTGACAAACTTGCACAGGCTGGAGGGAGCCTAACACAACACCACCCAACACAAAGCTCTACAGAAGCAAAGACTCTCCTGAAACAATCCAGGAAAATGATGTGGAGAAAAACAAATGGAGGATGAAACCAAGAGCACGACAGTATAAATACACTAAACAGAAAAGCACAGACCACAGTCTTCAGACTTAGAACGGGACACTGCAGTGTCAGAGCACACCTCCACAGAATGGGTCTCAAAGACTCGGCAGCCTGCACCTGTGTAGCACCCTAGCAGTCCCCAGAGCACATGCTGTAAGACTGCCCTAGTCTGAGAATGGAGATCTGGCCAACAGAAACAACTCTACAAGACAAACTATTGGAGACCGGTGAAGACCTCAAGCGCACCGCCCTGTTTATGACACATACCGGAGTAGTCGCATAGCAGAAGTTGATAGCAGAAGAGGAGACATTGCAATATAAATGCTCCCGAAAGTAAAAAGAAATTACGAGTGAAATGGTTAATTCAACGTTTTTAAGAACGAGTTACATTTATTTTGGTCAGATGAGATGGTTCATCTACCGTATGACAGTAGACTGTACAAGTTGCAACTGTTAAACTCACTGCCTTGAGGAGGAGGGGCAGGGTTCAAGAGATAAAGGCTAGGGAGTAAACCTGATAGAAAATCACTGCCTGCTGGGTCAGTACAGTTATGTAGAAGGCTAGAGAAGTAACCTGACCACAAATCTCAAGGGAGGGACCCTAAGGCAGTCGATGGTTATGTGTGTATTCAGTTCCATCTTATGTCATCCCTTCAAACCCTGTTTGATTTCAAACATATGGATTGTGTCTTTCCTTTGGATGAAACAGTAGGGTAAAGAGCTTGTGCAAAATGGGCAAGGCACATTCCCCATATCAGCTGCCCAGGTTAGGCATAAATGGAGAGGCACACTTATTTCAACCAATATTATTGACACTAGAAAATCAAAGGTAAATCTGGCACAGAGTATCTGCAGAACAATTGTTAGTACCATATTAACCAGACTATGATCTTTCACTTTTATATCCTAGAATCATCTCTATCAAATTGTTGGATACTGTCTAAGAGTCAATGTCATCGTAAAATGATTTGTGCTACACATTGTGCATCTGTCTTCTGCTGTGTTTTCTGTCAGGCTGCCCACCTTAGTCTTATTTTATTGACCTATAAGGCAGCAGGGTCTCTGATACTGTGCTGACACGCTCAATTGCCACAATGTACAACCAGGCGCTTACTCTGACCATACACACAACATGGACACTAAATTTCGCATTATAGTGACCAGAAACCGTGCCAATCACACCGTAAAACACAAAAATGAAGCACAGTTTATCCGTTGGGAATATTCACAACCACCATGTTGGCGACCAAAAAACGAGTCTGTCTAAGAGTGTTACTGTTCATCAAATCTGCTTTTTGACTTTATTCCAAACTTTAATATTCGACATCACCTCCTCATATATATTTTTTAACTATTCTAGTAAACAGGCCCCCTCTCAGTCAAGTTAAGTAAACGTTAATAATCCAAAAAATTAAAATAATATTTAAAAATAGTGACAAAAAAGTAACATTTTAATGTATAGATTCTGTACACTTTTAGCTGCTATTTCACTATTCAGTAAAATAATAAATATATAAAAATGTGACAATCAAGATCTATATGCCATATTTTGTGCATTAATAAATATTAGTTTTAAATTTGTTATGAATTAAAAGTATATTTGAAGAAAAAACCTAAAAATAATCATTTTATTTTATGTGTATACTTTTTTTAATGTGGTCAATATTTGTGGTATAGTAATGATATTGCATCATAATTTCATCAATTTGCAAGTTTTCATCTCAAAATTTATGTACCACTTCACAAGTTTCGTCTTCCTCTTCTGTGTTCTCACTAGATTGGGATTTTAGATTCTTTAATAAAGGCAGCCGTCTGCCTCAGATTATCAGAAACGGCATTCAGTTTGTCTTGGATGCTGGTGTGATGGTTGGTCCAACATTCTTACTGCGTGGCTAAATCTCAGAGGTAGATTGACGACCATAGAATCCGTTAATTTCCTCAGTGTGAGGGGTCGTTGCACCATGCTATGCGCCTTATGCATCCGGTTTCTGCAAGCATTTATTTCAAGTTAGCATTCCCTACACAAGTTTCAAATTACTGTGCGTTCAAATTAACAATAAAAAGTCAGTTTAAAAGTTTCATGAAATTGCATCTTATTTTGAGTTAGTCACTTATCGCCAAAAATTGAGTTGTTTGATGTTTCTTGCTGTGAGTCTAAATACTGCTATCAGATTATATAGTCAATGATATCAGAGAATGTATGTTTAACTTATTGATAATGAAACTGAAACTATAGCAGATTTGTAGGTAGCCTCCCACAGAAGATGTTGAAGGGTATATGCAGACTGATGATTCCCATGACTTGCTAGTCTTCTTCTTCTTCTCGTTTGCTGATGTTCAATGTCTACACGAGTCCGGTTTTCTGGATGTATGTTGTGTTTGTTAGTTCATCAAAGTTTTAAACAGCTTTTGTTGATGTATGTCTCTGTTGCCAGTGTTTTTCCAGAGTCGATTTATCAGGTGACAATCTTGCAGAATGTGTTTGGCTGTCTGTGTTCTACTCGCTAGTTAAACACATACCTCATTACGTCTCTCAGATATTCATTCTATTATTTCCTATCTGTTTCTAAAAGTTGCCATTGCTGTTCACTGCACTTATGGCAGAATGTTAGGAGGTGTTGGTTTGTAAAACAACTGCCCACTCAGAATTCTTCGAACTAACTCTTGTCTCAATAATCTCTTCTCCTTCTTCACTTTAGCAAGAACTCCTCGATTTTCCACAGCTCGACGAGACAGATATGGTAGTACTTTTTCAACAGGTCCAAAAGGGACATATTTGTATACAGAGTAACCGGCCTGACCTGGAGGACAAAAATGGAAAAAGATTTCAGGTTAAACACTGAGAAGTAGCAATAATTATCATACAACTTATCTAGGAATTGCAGACGATAGTTAACAGAACCAATTTCACTACAGTCCAGGCATACTACCCATAGGTGCTTAGTCTCTTTTAGCAGACTGATAGATTTATTGATAGAACCATCATCATTGCACTCGGATAACCATGGTGCTTAGCTCTCTTTTTACAGGAAGATTCAGAGCATCACAAACTTAGCATGAGCCCGTGTAATTTACAGAGTAAAATATTGTGTGATTTTGTAAAATCTTTCTATGAATTGCAGGAGACTTTCAGCCTGCTAATTTGAACTGCAAATTCTCTTTACAGCTCAGCTGAAAGGACCTCGTGTTATCGTCTCAAAGGCTAGGAACTGATCTCAGCATTTCTTTTCAAATCTTTCACTAGATTGGGATTGAATTTTCTAATAAAGCAGCCATTCCCTTTCAGATTATCAACCATCCCAAATTTGTCTTTGACAGCTAGTGAAAGGCACCTCTTTTTCTCAAGTCTCAATGGACAGTTCTGGATTCACCTATGATTTTTCTTCTCGCATTCTGCACTTGTGGTAAGTTTTGGCACCTATAATGTAGGTCTGACATCTACTGTTATCTAAACTCCGAGACAGATTGGCTTGAGAACGTATTTCTCATGTGAGGCCACCTCTGTTATGCTTCTCTAAGTCTACATACTGGGGCAGTTCTGTAGGATATAATTCCTATGATTTTTGCTTCCCATTTGTGCCGACCCTTTCGCAGTAAGTTTTGGCCACCCTCATATGGTAGGTCTGACATTTTACTGCTGGCTAAATCTCCAGGCAGATTAGCGACCGTGAAACCGTTATCCCATTCCTCATTGTGAGGGTCGTTGCACCATGTTATGCGCCTTATGCCTCCGTTTCTGCAAGCATTTGTTTCGGTTAGCATTCCCTAGTGGACCGTGCATCGATTTCAGCCAAACCTCTAGTCACCTCTTTGTGGCAGGTAACAGTGGTTCTATTCTTTACACCCCAAATTTGGGCCCCGTAACCACTCGGGCGGATCTTACCTATATTGAGATCAGAGATCTCTGGAAAATATCCTGATGGCTCCACGAGGGAGCAAACCGAGTACCTTTGTAACGAGAGGCGAGCGCCTACCCGCTACACCAAAGCAACCCACAGCAGATATTGAAAGGTATGCATGCTGATACCCAGTTAGTCAAAACTGGATAATTTTCATATGAAACTATTGGTTATTAAAATGACATTGCATCACTCTGGGCAGATAGTGTGTCACTCAACCGATTTCAAGGAGTATGCATACTGATGGTTTCTGTAGCTTGCTGGTTAAACACACTCCCCTCTTTGCCCCACAATGATCAAGCTCTGTTGTAGAAGACTATAACTGGGATTTTGATGCATTCATTATTAGGCCGAACCACTTAATTCTTTGTTCTCAATGTAATTCAAGCAAGATTGTTGCAACTTTTTTTTATGCTGATGTTGGTGACTCAGTCTTTCGGTGTTAGTTGGTAACGCTTTTGTTTAGTTTTAATTCGTGATCACCATCACTGCGTTCAACAAATTAGTCCATAAGTGCTCGATCTCTCCCTCAGTATGTCCAACAGCAGTGTGGCGACCGTATCGACACCAGTTCTTTGTTGGTTTACAATTTTCTTTGTCTGCCAGCATAGCGTTCTTTCGAGCTACACCACACTTAACTTTGAGTTCTTGCAGTCTGGTTAGTGTTGTGGATTCACGCTATTACGTGAATCATGTAACCCGCCCTCTTCTCCTTAAGTTATAATATGGTGCTTGTTGGTGACGTCTTCTGGTAGGCATCACATTTCAAATGCAGTTATCTGTTGCGACAATGCTTTGTTCATTGTCTATGTTTGGCTCTGGTAAAACAGATTAGGCATAAAATGCTTGTGATCATTTGTTGTTTAGCCGTCAGTGAGATGGTTGTGCGCCTTAACAATGGGGCTAACTAGTAGGTTACAGCCTTTTTTTTTGCACTTGAACCTCTATCTCTCTGTCTAGTCTTCCTTCTTGTTGAATTTGGCATTAAAATGACTGAATGGTATTAATTAAGACCAGGTGAGAAAACACTTACCCAGTGGAAAGCTGACCTGGTCACACATACCATACAACTGCCCAAAACAGATGAGTCTGTCATTTGGTCCAATCCCATACTCTTTCATTCTGAGATACATATAAAGAAATCCATTTTATACCAATGTCAAACAAAGATATTCTCAAAACAAAATAACTACCTAAGGTCCCAATAGTGACTTTGGTTTTTCTGCATAATCACATGACATACCCAGAATCTGAATAAGTGCAAATCTGCACTACATAGTTGTCAAGCTCACCTATTTCATTTGGGGGTGATTTTCCCCACAATTCGTGGCTTCAAACTCTAAACATAGAATAGGTTGTTACCTAAATATCAAGATGTTTAATCAGTTCTGTTAGTTATGTTGAGAAGACACAACAATCATTTCCTGTGATAGGCAAGTTTCAACAGTTCATTCAAGTCATAAACCATGATCCAACTATGTTATAGCTTATGTTTGAAATTATGGTGATGTATGTAATAGATAACTGTGCAAGCGTAACAATATCATCATCATCATTTCAAGCTTGTTGTTCCACTCTGTAGTATCACATTGATCAGATAACGAAATCATATTGAGTCTTGTCTCTCTATCATTTTGATTAGTCTGTTGAATGTATTGTTCGAGAAAGGTCATCCCTTTATCATTGTCGGTTTTTCGCCACACCAGATTGTGAACTTGACAGTCTAATATGCTACGTCTGTATCTTATACCATTCATAGCCTGGTGAAACCGCCAACATTTCTAGAGGAGGCTATCGGAGAACATTTAAATACAAAATTACTCCCACTTGGTTGTCTTTGCTTGGTTAGCACAAATCTTGAAAAGTACAATTTTCTCACGTATTTATAATAATGTTCAACGAACCTGTCACAACATGCATAGATTGGGTCTACTACACTATTAATAGTTGCGCATGAGCTGGACCTGAATGACCTTCAATTTTTAGCTCAAGGGGGCGGTCCTCAACACCACCCAAATAAGACTTGGAAACAAAATGCCCCCTTCTGACTCTGCAGCACCCACCGGTGGGCGGTAGCGTTCCCATTGGAAACCTATGTTCTAGATTAAATGTAAAACAACATGAAACTTTCATAAAATGAGCTATGTTCACTATTACACATGTATCCTACTCACTTCTGTATAGTATATCTGACAGTGTCCTCATTGTGAGTGGCTACCATGACGGCTATTCTACCAGTCGGTCGCAGATGAATCTGTCTCATGACTTCCTCAATCACTTTGTGCATCATTGATGTTGTTGCCTCATAAGTTGGATTGAGGGGATCTTCATATCCAAGAGTTGCAGCACGCTCTCTTTCCTATAAGAATTTAGGTAGCAAAATTTTGTAATACAAATTGTATCTGGACACTGATAACAAATGAGTAAATGAGACTCCAAAAACGACAGAGATGAAGTGCATTTGGCAATGTCTAAATGTCACAAGAAGAGATATGACCAGAAACGATGAAATCCTAAAAAGAGTGGAGTCCTGCCAGTGCTACAATAAGAAACAGGTCAAATGGTTCGGACATGTATCAAGGTTACCACAAGACAGTCTCCCACAAAGAACACTAACACTCAGATACAATGGCAACAGACCCAGAGGACGATCATGTAAACAATGGATCAACTTTATTAGGTAAGAATGTCCTGCATCCATTGCTTCATGATCAAATCAATATATTCAAAACAAATAATAGATGGTCTCTATGTCAAAGTGGTTAAGAAGTTTGCCTGTCATTTCTGCAGGCTGTGGGTTCAAATCTGACTGAGCCATGCGTCAATTTTTATAAGATTCCTAGGATTATTTCTGGAACTACAGCGTACTGGCTCTGTGCAACACTCTCCATAGATGGTGTACCATTTTTGCTGACAGGGTGGAACTATAAGGGGACCCATGCAATGAAGTTAATCCTTCACCTGTAGATTATGGAAATGAAATGGGATTTCACTCTCAATTAAAATTTATTGTGCTTAATCCACAGGAAGACTAGATAGAGAGATAGAGGCTAGAGTGCAAAAAGCAAATGTTGTAACCTACCAGCTAGCCCATTGTTAAGGCACCCAAAAATTTCACAGGCAGCTAAGAAACAAATGATCAACAGCATTTTTATACCTACTTTGTGTTATCAGAGCCAAACATGGACAATGAGCGAAGCGCAGTCACAAACAATAACTACATGTGAAATGCGATGTCTGCGAAAAGTTACCAACAACACCAGAAAAGACAGAATCACCAACATCAGCATAAGAAAGAAAGTTGGCACAAAACCGTGCTTGAATTACATAAGAAACAAAGAATGAAGTGGTTTGGCCACTTAATAAGAATGCATCAAACTCCACAGTATACAGAGTCTTCTACAACAGAACATCGGGAAAGAAGGCAAGAGGAAGACCACGGAAAAGATGGTTAGATGGCGTAGCAGAATCCTGTGAAAGAGCAAAAATAACAATCACACATGCCACCAGAACAGCGCAAGACAAAAACAGAAAACCAGACACTGGGCAACAACCCGGTAGCAGTGTGACGACAAAAGAAGAAGAATCCACAGGAAATGAAAGAAAATATGATGCCATTTTGAATGAAAATCATATGTGATTTTAATCTGAATTAAATAGGAAAGGTGATTCAACTGGAAAAGGAAAGATTACTCCATTCTGAATGAAAAGGAAAGGTGATATTTACACAGTGAATAATAAGGAAAGGTGATTATTCCACTGTGAATTAAAAGGAAAGATGATTTCACTGGAAATGAAAATGAAATATGAATCAAATGGGAGTTTAAAAATAAATAAGAATACGCTGAGTTAAAAAGACAATCCTACCGAGAATGAAATGAAAAGACAATGCTCCAATTGAAAATTAAAAAATGATATAATGATAATAGTGATTATACAAAAACAAAAACTCTTAAATGATGTAATAGCATACCTGATCAAGATAAGCTCCTCTGACAATTTTAGCACCAAAGTAGAAATCCTCTCGTCTTGCAAGGTCCATGTCCACAACAATGTCATTGAATGCCTCCTGTTTCAAGTAAATCAATACATTAATATCAATATGTAACTGATCAATGAGTAAAAAGCAAAACCAAATGCTCACTTAAATACAATCCTTGTTTACTTATCATTCTATATTAAATACTATTACAAATACCTAAGATTCAGCAGTTTTACAGTATTATATTTTTACTATATTACTCTTGTAACGTTATATGAGGTCTGTCAGCAATTTCTCCATACCACTCTATCCTGGGCAACTCGCTCAATTTCCTCTATAGAATTGAGTCTGATGTTGTCAATAGAGTTCATTTCAGTGTTTCCCTATGGCACCATTTCTTTCTTGAACCCTTTGCCCCCTGCTTTAATGTCTGCTTTGTGCTTCTTTGATCATTTCTTCTTAGAGTATGCCCAATATATCTCCATCTTCTCTTTCTTATAACAGTTGTCAGTGGTTGTGACCCGAAACTGGCCATCTTAGTCTTATGAGCATGCCCGTGATGGAAGATAAGTTTCCATTCTTCTCACATGCTCTAGCCATCTTAGTCATCTACTGCTGAGCATGCCCATGATGGAAGGAAGTTTCCATTTTCTCATCTCAGCATGCTCATGCTACATCCTGATAGCAAGTTTCATTCTTTCACATTTAGCCATCTTGTATCTACTGAGCATGCCATGATGGAAGAAGTTCATTCTTCTCACATGCTCTAGCCATTTAGTCATCTACTGCTGAGCATGCCCATGATGGAAGGTAAGTTTCCTTTCTTCTCACACTCTAGTCATCTACTGCTGAGCATGCCATGATGAAGGCAAGTTTCTCTCATGCTCTAGCCATCTTAGTCATCTACTCTGAGCATGCCATGATGGAAGGTAAGTTTTCTCATGCTCTAGATCAGTCATCTACTTGAGCATGCCATGATGAAGGGTTTGCACGCAGTACCTCAGAGTTATCATACCACCCAATGTTCATAATCTTGCTGAGACATTTTAGCCTTCTACTGTTGATGGAAGGTAAGTTTGCATACCGCAGTACCTCAGAGTTATCATACCACCTGATGTTCATAATCTTGCTGAGACATCAAAAGTGACACATAATAATGATGATGAAAAAATAACATACTTCTTTAAATAATACAGAAATTGAAACAGAAGAAAGATGTAGATTTTTTTTAAAAAAAACATACTTTTGTATAACACTGATAGGTACCAAATATGAAATTCTTTTCTTTGTTGAACTTTCTCATCATCTCCAAGGTCAGTCTACGAATGGCTGGTTGAAAGTAGCTTTGTTCCATCGATCATCATTCGTACTTCTTTCTTCCCCCATACTGAGCAATGGCAACAAATGGTACAAAATTAGTTCTAGTTTGTAATGCATAGTTATAATGCATTGTGTATAATATTAATAACAATAATAAAGCCCATAACCCGTTAGGGTCGTAGGGTGTCACTGTGGAGACATCAGCACAAAAAGCACGCCATGAGTCTCTGTCTTCAACACCTTGAGAGAGTGTGGAGAAACTCTGTCCTGACCAGCTCTTGATGTTGTCAAACCAGGATTTCTCCGCCCTCTTTTTTTTCTTCCATCCTCAACTGTTCCCTGTAGGATAGTCTTAGAGAGTGAGCTATGTCTCATCACGCCGAACCATATAATGCACAGTGTATAATGCATGAGTTTAATGAATAAAGCATAGTCTGTGGTTGATGGCTAAGTCCTGTAAAGGATATGACACAATTTTCAGTTCATAATGCATGGTGTATATTCAATCAATTAAGTGCCATGCCTGCCGGCGTAGGCGATCATGTCTCTCCACAACTCTTTTTCTCCTTGGTGCAGGTAATCAGTTCTGACGATCTTTTGTCGAAACATGATGTCAGACCATCCAACATCTTCTTCCTCTGTCTTCCACGATCTCTCCTTCCTGAATTTTACCTGTAGTCACCAAATGTTCTAACCTCTTCGCATTATATGCCCGAAAAATGTGATTGTCTGATTCTTATTCTTTTGATAAGGTTTCATTGTGTGCAGGCCTGATTTAAAACCTCATCATTTGTTTTCCTCGCTGTCCATGGAATTTTCAGAATTCTTCTGCAAAACCACATCTCTGTGGCTTTCAATGATCTAATTGTTTGTTCATTGTCCATGATTCGCTGCCATTCATAACTATTGGTTCAATATAACACCAGAGTACTCATTTCTGCAGTGTCATTCAAGTGAATTAACGCACAGTGTTTTCGTTTCAATAAATCTGCTTTCGCTTGAGCTATTCTACTCCTAATTTCTGTTGTATATCTTCCATCTGATGTTAGGAATGTTCCCAGATAATTGAATCGATGGACCTGTTTCAGTGTTGTGTTATTTATTTTGATATTGCATTTTGGTGTCTCCTGTTTCTTGGAAACAACCATTACCTGTTTTCTTTATATTCATGCTTAATCCTTTCTTTTTCTCACTAATATGTCTATCAAGTCTTGTGGATCTTGTTCATTAGTAGCCATGATAAATTGTGTCATCAGCATATCTTAGATTGTTCATGTTTTGTCCACCAGCTGTTATTCCTGCCTTTTCTTCTAAATGTCGCATGCTGGTTTCACTATATAGGTTGAACAGGTTTGGTGGGAGTATGCATCCTTGTCTTACCCCCTAATTGTATCTCCTGATAGATTCCACTCTGATTCTCTAGTCTTATGGCTGTGATTTGTTGCCAGTACATATTCTTGATCGGTCTAAGATCTTTCCCATCAATATTTATACTTTCTAACATTCAAATTATTTCTCCATGTTTTACTTTATCGAAAGCTTTTGAGTAGTCCATGAAACACAGGTGTAAGTCCAACTTCATTTCTATTGTTTCCATTATTGTATACATTGCGTTGTTTGTTCCCCTGCGTTCAACAAAGCAACATTGTTCTTCCTTAACTTCTGGTCTTATTTCGTTTCTTACTCTTCTCATGATAATGTTGAAAAGTAATTTTGTTACATGACTCATGAGGCTGATTGTACTGTGTTCTTCACATTCCATTGTTCTTTTTGGTAGTGCTATAAAATGGATTGTAGTAAAACTTTGGGTATATATCCGTGATTGTAGATGTCATTAAATAATTTTGCTGAAACACACCCAATTCGCGTGTTGCTTCTACTTGTTCTGTTGTTATATTGGTTTCGCCATTTTTCATGTGCCCTATGGCATTATAATTTCTGATGAGAGTGTTTGTGGTCATTCATGGTTGTAACCATCCTCTGCATCAGCTCCAGCCACCAGTTTCATCTGCAAGAACTGTGGCAAATATTGCCGCTCTTGAATAAACCATTACAACCACAACAGACAATGTGATTCCGCACAGAACAAACTTCTTCTTCTGCGAACACCCTATAACGACCACTTATTAAACCACTCTTTGTGGTTTGTATGTGATCTGAGCCTAAGAGCGATTGTACGTTGTGCCAGTTATGTGTGTTTTTATTTACTAGGATAGCAATTTTCCCGTTCAGGATATCATCCTTTTACTTCGTGCTGTTTCATCGCTGCTTAAACTGAATCTCCTTTTCCGCCAAAGTAGTCACTATTTGGGCTTTTATGATCTTATCTAAAAGTATCTTCTTCTTGTCGATCGTTCTTTTGGCCATTTTGATCATTTTTATTGTGATATATAAACAGCCTTTGCCAAGAACATTTTTTACGTCACATCATTCAGCACCATTTGGAGCTCTGGTGCTTATCTTCGGCGACGTGTCCGGTTTCAGCCAGCGTTTACTGGGTTTGCTCTCCATCAGCCTTTGACTGTCCCCAGCCGACCTGCAAGGTAGCAGGTTGCCTAAGAGTATATCTATGCTATGTGCTCTTTTTGACTGTGTGAGGTTGTTCCAGAACAAACTAGGTGATGTAAAACATGTTGTCTCCTGAGACAAAGAGGCCAATGATGATGAATCTCATTATATAACGTGAGAACTAAATAATAAATGCTGACAATCTAAAAACCTTACTTTAGCAAGGGTGTTTACTCTTCTCAGCATGCCTTTCATCTGATCTTCTTCCTTCTCTGTGATAGACTCCACCAAATGTTGCAGTTTGCCTGTCTGTAGATTAAATAAAATTTATGTTAGTAAAAAAATATGCTGAAAATTGCAGGGAAAATGAAGAAAACAAACGATGAGGTTTTAAAACAGGCCTGCACACAAGAAATTGTACCAAAAGAATAAAAGACAATCAAGGTGCTTCGGGCATATAATATGAAGAGGGGGTTTAGAACATTTGGTGACACAACAGGTAAAATTCGGGGAAGGAGAGATTGTGGAAGACATAAGGCAAAGATGTTGGATGGTCTGACATCGTGGTTCGACAAAAGATCTACCCCAGAAATGATTAGCTGCACCAGAGGAGAGTAATGGAAAGATGATCGCTGCGCAGACAGATATGGCACTTGATTAATTGAAAAAAAAACTACTGCAACAATGAGCCTCAAATATCTGAATAAGAAGAAAAATAAAGTACCACTACCATTATCACCCTTCTACAACGATACTCACCAACAAATGATAGTGAGGATGCAGAGAAAGATTTGTACAATGAAAATCTGCAAGCAAAGTTAGACAAATCACCATGCCATGATGTTATTAAAGATCACAAATCTTTAGAAAAATGTCCTGACTGCTCCAAGAAAGAAACGAACTGGATACCTTTGGAGTGAGAGGCAAGCATTCTACCTTCCTGCCACAGAGAACCCGAGGGACTTCTGAAGAGTGTGACAATAGAACAGACAGAATGACTGTAGTAGATGTTGTAAAGTTTCTCAATATGAGGAACAGAATATACTTATATGGTCATCAATGTTACATTCTGGGACAAGTTCTATGGAAACATTAGGCTGACCCTTGCATTCTTTAACTATATTTAAGTTAATGTTTGAGAGTGTACACATAAAGAAAAGCAAGTGCGAGATTTGCCTCAGACTAAAGATTGACTTCCATTTCACCGGGTATTACCCCATATGGCTCGGTCATTCTTAGCAGAAATGACACGCCACATGCCAAGAGTATTGCACAAAGCACAAACTCCGTAGCTCTGGTAATAATCCTAGAGCCTCTAGAAAAATTGCACTCGTAAACAGAATGGCGCAGTCCGAATTCAAACCCACTACCTTCAGAGCGCAAGGCAAGGGTTTAGCCCCCATAAGAAAAAATATGACAATGAAACAAAGTTCTTTAGGGAACAGATATAAAACACAGCAAATACACCTACTTTCAGGTTAGGAATCACCAGCAGCTTAGATAATGATCTATTGATTTCAAGCAAGTTACTCCAGTCCAAGAGATCAATTTCACATCTGTGGAGTAAAAAAAAACCATTGACAATAAGTAGATATGGTAGTAATAAAGTAATAGAGTGAGAAATTCAGAAGCATCGTTGGTACTATACCATGCATACAGTACATCGAGAAGCAAAGAATCAAGTGGTTTGGCCATCTAATGAAAATGGAACCACATTTACTACCGTCACGTGCCTACAATAATCTACACTCAGGGCGCAGAGCATCAGGCAGGCAAAGAACACGATGGATAGATAATATCTCAGAGTCCCTGCGAAAGCATGGACTGACAACGTCAAGCGCAACACACCTGGCACAAGATAGAAAACTAACTCTCACCACGGCGCTTCACTGCAAATGTAGTTAAGATAATATAAGATAAGGTAGTAATACCTAAATGGCTATCATCATGTGGAGCTATAAGAGAACTCAATCACTGATAAACTAAATTACTATCATCATGTGAAGTGATAAGAGAACTCAATCACTGATAAACTAAATGGATATTATCATGTAGTAGAGGAGCTAGAAGAGAACTCAATCACTGATAAACTAAACGACTATCATCATGTGAAGTGATAAGAGAACTCGATCACTGATAAACTAAACGACTATCATCATGTGAAGTGATAAGAGAACTCGATCACTGATAAACTAAATTACTATCATCATGTGTAGCTATAAGAGAACTTGACCAGTGATAAACTAAATTACTATCACCATGTGTAGCTATAAGAGAACACGATCACTGATAAACTAAATTACTATCACCATGTGGAGCTATAAGAGAACACGATCACTGATAAACTAAAAGACTATCATCATGTGAAGTGATAAGAGAACTTGATCACTGATAAACTAAACGACTATCATCATGTGAAGTGATAAGAGAACTTGATCAGTGATAAACTAAATTACTATCACCATGTGTAGCTATAAGAGAACTCGATCACTGATAAACTAAATTACTATCACCATGTGTAGCTATAAGAGAACACGATCACTGATAAACTAAATTACTATCACCATGTGGAGCTATAAGAGAACACGATCACTGATAAACTAAAGACTATCATCATGTGAAGTGATAAGAAACGAGTATAAACTAAATGCTATCACATGTGGAGTATAAGAGAACTCAATCACTGATAAACTAAACGACTATCATAATGTGAAGTGATTAGAGAACACGACCACTGATAAACTAAATTACTATCATCATGTGAAGTGATAAGAGAACTTGACCAGTGATAAACTAAATGGCTATAATATTTACCCTTCGCAAGATATATCCTTTACAGATACCCATGTCCTCTTCTCGCCTTCTTTTAATTGCACACCGATGTCTCTGAGTCTAGCGTCAAAATCTTCTAATCCAAATCGTAGTTGCCCTTCTTTGTCAATTTCACCCTGGGTCTTTCTTATTATTGGAAAAAGTTCTTGATGGAAATTAGCACCTCAGACATTTGTAACTGAAAATGATAAGAGTAAAATGAGCTTCAATGTAGTAAAATATAATTTTAACACTATACTTTTTATTTCAATAACCTTGCAGATCGGCTGGGGACAGCAAACCCAGTAAATGCTGGCTATAACCGGACACATCGCCGAAGGATAAGCACCAGAGCTCCAAATGACGCTAAAGATGTGACAAAACACACCCATGCTAAGGCTGCATGAATCAGATTTCCAAAGAATAAGATAATTTGTGGGAAATCTGGTACATCAGTCTAAGCGGTGATAGCATGCGAGAGAGATTTCTTTCAATGTCATCAGTTATCTTGACAAATCCTTCTTCTTCAACGTTCCATATCAACCACTTGTTAAACCACTCTTTATGATTTGTATGTGATCTGAGCGTAAGAATGATTGTACATTGTGCCAGTTATGCGCCTACAAGTAGACCAGCACATCAGATTTCTGCAATGTTTTTATTTACTAGGGTAGCTTCCTAGGTACCTACTTCAGTCACCTCTTAAGACACGCGTGCAGGCTGCAGTGTTACTATTCTTTGCTCCCTTGTGAGCTCAGGCAAAACACTGGCGAGACAAATCCAATTAGTAACCAGATTAATTTTTAATAGAACCCAAATATTTAATAAAATATTTATTGTAACAACAAAATCATAATCAGTCCAGCTTCAAGTCCTTGGACTGATTGACAAACAGGGGGCTCTTCAGAGTGTTGCTGTCTGCACAGTCTCCTCTTTGGGGGTGTGCGCAGGAGGAGCACTGCATAGAGTCAAACTTCTCTGGGAGACTACAATCCCCTACATCAAACAGGTGGGGTATACATGATCAAGTGTTAGGCTGAGCGTCAGGAGATTGAAATTTAGATGATGCTTGTCCTTTTTGGGGCTGCTAAGAATCATTTTGTTTATGCCTCAGAAGTATGATGAATCTCAATTATGCAAATTCCTCTTGTGATGTTGCCTTCATTTGCACCAGGTTTTTCCCATAAGACTCTGTCCATATCTACAGAAATGACCCAACGTATGCCAGTAGAACTTCGTATCTCCAGCAATAATCATAGAAGTCTCCAGAAAAAATGCACATTTGAACAGAAAGTCGCAGTCCGGGTTCAAACTCCGACCTTCAGAACACAAGGCAAACAACTTAACAGAGACCCTAATTGTAGTATCAAATTTGTTAACAATGGAAATGTATACTACATGTAAACTAAAGAATTATCAGATGACTTACCAGAAGTTGTGGTCGTCCCAATGCTGTTAATTTGATTGCAGCAAATCCTGATTTTTCAGTAGCATCTGAAAGTAGGAAAGAAGATAACAACACTCTATACATATATTCATATCAATACTTGTATCCATAAAGCCACAACATAAAACAAAGCTACAATAACAATGTACAATGGTAGCAGCAGAGGATTTTCATTTAAACCAATCCACCTGAGCTGCTATATTGCAAGAGCTTGGAGTGGCCAGAAAGAACAGCACAATAGGTATATGAGAAGGCTCATCTAGTAAGCATCTGTAGCTTAAGCGGTAGTGAGCTTGATGCCAACCCAAGTGTACCTGGTTCAAACTCCGCGCGGGCAAATTTGGATGCAAATTAGTTCCTTGGATTTTAGGGACTGTAAAAATAGACCACACCGTTTAGAAAACAATGGCAAACTACTGAACCTATAATAAGTGGTGCCTAGAAAATCGAAGACTTGTTTACTGTTGTTGATGGCTACGTCCTGTAAAAAACGATATGCCATGATTTTTTTTCATTCATCTATCAAAATCGAACAGTACGGTCAGTTCCTATAGATATGTCTGGAGTGCAATGAAGATATTCCAAACTGAACCAACAAAGCTACAATGACAGATGATCAAATCTTCACTAACTTAATATAGTATCACAGGAAAGTGTGTTCTGAGATTGAGTCAAGTAGACTCTGTGACGGTGAGGCCATTTCTCTTCTGGTGTAAATGCCAGATACATGACAACTGTCTTCTTCTTCTTCGAACACCTGTCAACAACTCTGTGTGATCTGTATGTGATCTGAGCCTAAGAGCGATTGTGCGTTGTGCCAGTTATGCCCCTACAAGTAGGCCAGCACATCCAATTTCTGCGCTGCTTTTTATTTACTAGGGTAGCATCCCTAGTGCCTACATTAGTCGCCTCTTACCACATGCATTGTAGGTCGCAGTGGTACTATTCTTTGCTCCCTTGCGGGTCCTGGCACCACACGGGTGCATGACAATTGTAATATTAAGTTTCCATTTCCTTCATTATGTATCCTTTATCTCTACCCTCAGCATGTTATGTTATTCGATCGGCGTCATGGCACATTGTGCATTCCCATGTGTGCTCCATCATCCATTGCAGCAGCCACCCCAAAGCCGCTTGCTCACTGTACCCATGAGAAGTTGATTAGTATATCTTCTCTCTCTACCCTGAAGATGACACTGTTTGGGATGTCCAAACTAAACTCCTAATTCTCACAATCAGTGTATGAGCGTGTACCGCATTGATGACATTGGCTATGTCCATACTTCTGCCAGCTTGAGTCCTGGGCATGATCTTACCTTTGATGAACATCATGTTCATAACTCCCACAGATATCCTTATTATACACCATATTATATTTATCTCATACCGTTATACCTTACATTGGATCCTAAGTAATTTCTCCATAACGCTCTATCCTGGGCAACTCATTCAATCTCTTATATGGAATTGAGTCTGATATTTCTGCATCTCTCTGTAAAGTTTGTTTCAGTGTTTCCTGGGCATCCTTTCTTTCTTAACCCAATTGCCTCCCACTTCAATGCCTGCTTTGTGATTCTTCAATAATTTCTTTTCAGATCATGATCAACATATCTACTTTTTTTTTTTATAACAGTTGTTTCTAGTGGTTAACCAGACATTTCGGTTCATCCAGTGGCGTCTCATTAAGGGCCTGTGGGCGGGCCACATAAATAATGTGTAACGTGTATATATTATTTTATAAATTAAAATATAACCTATTCCAAAACCATGATTTCCACGAAAATCTGTGTCTGGCCCCATCAACAAAAATTATCAAAGCTCGCCACTGGGTTCATCACATCTCCGAAATTTGTCCCACTTATGATAATTATTATATACCGCAGTGTTTCTTCTTCTTGACGCTCCAAATCGACCACTTGTTAATCACTCTGCAATTTGTATGTGATCTTAGCCAAAGAACAATTGTACATTGTGCCAATTATGCGCCTACAAGTAGGCCAGCACATCCGCTTCCTGCAATGCTTTTTATTTACTAGGGTAGCTTCCCTAGGTCCTACATCCGCCGCCACTTATGACATGCCATGTAGGTGCAGTCGTACTATTCTTTGCCCCTTGGGAGCCCAGCACCACATGGGCGGTAAACTATTGCAATGTAAAGTATTACATATTTTTATGGAAACGGCTAATACTAAATACATATGAGACACTGCGTCAAAGATATCCACATATCACGTAAAACTGTATTGCAATGTAAGTATTACATATTTTATGAAAACGCTAATACTAAATACATATGAGACACTGCAGTCAAAGATATCCACATATCACGAAAACTGTATTGCAATGTAAGTATTACATATTTTATGGAAACTGACTAATACTAAATACATATGAGACACTGCGTCAAAGATATCCACATATCACGTAAACTGTATTGCAATGTAAGTATTACATATTTTTATGGAAACGGCTAATACTAAATACATATGAGACACTGCGTCAAAGATATCCACATATCACGTAAAACTGTATTGCAATGTAAGTATTACATATTTTTATGGAAACGGCTAATACTAAATACATAAGAGACACTGCGTCAAAGATATCCACATATCAGTAAAACTGTATTGCAATGTAAAGTATACATATTTTATGGAAACGCTAATACTAAATACATATGAGACACTGCGTCAAAGATATCCACATATCACGTAAAACTGTATTGCAATGTAAGTATTACATATTTTTATGGAAACGGCTAATACTAAATACATATGAGACACTGCGTCAAAGATATCCACATATCACGTAAAACTGTATTGCAATGTAAGTATTACATATTTTTATGGAAACAGCTAATACTAAATACATAAGAGACACTGCGTCAAAGATATCCACATATCACGTAAAACTGTATTGCAATGTAAGTATTACATATTTTTATGGAAACGGCTAATACTAAATACATATGAGACACTCGTCAAAGATATCCACATATCACGTAAACTGTATTGCAATGTAAGTATTACATATTTTTATGGAAACGGCTAATACTAAATACATATGAGACACTGCGTCAAAGATATCCACATATCACGTAAACTGTATTGCAATGTAAGTATTACATATTTTTATGGAAACGGCTAATGGCTAATACTAAATACATATGAGACACTGCGTCAAAGATATCCACATATCACGTAAAACTGTATTGCAATGTAAGTATTACATATTTTTATGGCAACAGCTAATACTAAATACATAAGAGACACTCGTCAAAGATATCACATATCACGTAAAACTGTATTGCAATGTAAGTATTACATATTTTTATGGAAACGGCTAATACTAAATACATAAGAGACACTTCGTCAAGATATCACATATCACGTAAACTGTATTGCAATGTAAGTATTACATATTTTTATGGAACGCTAATACTAAATACATATGAGACACTGCGTCAAAGATATCCACATATCACGTAAAACTGTATTGCAATGTAAGTATTACATATTTTTATGGAAACGGCTAATACTAAATACATATGAGACACTGCGTCAAAGATATCCACATATCACGTAAAACTGTATTGCAATGTAAGTATTACATATTTTTATGAAACGGCTAATACTAAATACATATGAGACACTCGTCAAAGATATCCACATATCACGTAAACTGTATTGCAATGTAAGTATTACATATTTTTATGGAAACAGCTAATACTAAATACATAAGAGACACTGCGTCAAAGATATCCACATATCACATAAAACTGTATTGCAATGTAAGTATTACATATTTCTTTGGAAACTGCTAATACTAAATAATAAAAAACATGATACATACGAGACACTGCGTCAATACAGTTGAGAAATATCTCCATGTTTTTGTCACATTGTTCCTCTCCTTCATAAAAGTATGTTCTAGCACTCGTCACTTTTTCACGTCTGTCACCAAACTTCTCATGGGCTCGAAACTTAGAATTAGCTATACCTGTGGTAAAATAATATACATGTATTCAACATCTGAGTTGAACTTGCACACATTAAAATCCTGAAGCTGTGAGGCAAACAGGATTCAGAAAGAAGAAAAGGAAATTAAATCCTTCCTTTCGTTCGCTTGAAATATTGTCTATACATTCAATGTTGTCTCTATAAACTTCACTGTCATTGGTAGCTCACACAGAGGTCCGTGTAGTTTTATGTAGAGTGTTGCTTCATTAGGCCAGTGAGTTTGTCCCAGTATATTATATTCGGGGCAATCTTGAAGTTGGTGCTCTGTAGACTGATGTGTCTGTCCACACGGCTGAATTGCCAATCTTGAATTTTGTATACATATGACTGCGGAGTAGATTGTATCCTGTTCTAAGGTGCAGAATGACAACTTGTTCTAATAAGCTCATATTATATAAGTCGTCTTGTGTTGGTATTTGTGACTTTCTGATTGATTTAATCATCCTTTTCTTTTGATGGTAGATAACTGGCACATCCGGTTGTTCTTCTGCAGCATCTTCTTTGCTAGTTGGTCTGCTGTTTCATTTCCTGGTATTCCACAGTGAGATGGTATCCACTGCAATATGACTTGCCGCTTGCACAGCTTAGACAAGTGTTTCTAAACTTTTTGAGCCATGCCCCACCTAACCTTATGTTCCTATGTAACCTTAAAATCTTATTGTTCCCTATGTAATATATATATAATAATAATAATTCTCTCAGTACGTATACATTACATAGGGCCTGTAAGTAATTTCTCCATACTGCTCTATCCTGAAACTAGCTCAATCTCATTCATGGAACTAGACCAATATTTCTTGCCTCTCTCAGCAAAGTTCGTTTCAGGGTCTCCTTAGGTCGATCTCTCTTTCTTGAACCCTTTGCATCCACTTCAATGCCTGCTTTGATATTCGTTGATCATTTCTCCTCAAGTGTGTCAAACATATCTCCATCTTCTCTTTCTTATAACAGATATATATAAAGTATTGGCACGTCCCCTACAGAACGTCACTTTCATCACAGCCCACCTAAATAGCTCTGTCTCTTGCAAGTTCTCCTGCCTCTTCCAGCGTCATGGTCAAGGTTTCTATGAAGTCCTGCTGCCATCGTCTTGGTCGTCCCTACCTCGTATATATATGCATGCATAAAATTCATATTTAGTTGCCCCATTAACAATCAAATTGCCCCTGTGGAGTGTGGCTCCAACGTTAGGGAAACACTGGTTTAGACAGTAGGGTCTGTAGACCTGGAAATTTTCTTCACTGGAGTGCTGGAAATTAAATAATACTGACATTGATAAAAAAAATGATAACATTACAGTATTCATTAAGATTTCAACAAGACTAAAGACCTACACAACAACACTGTTGTTGTAGCTACTCACCAGGAGTAACAACTTCTGTAGATTGTGGAACACACCCTCTACAAATCAAAGATAAGAAAATGGTCAGCATTGATAAAATAAATTCATCAACATAAAATCATAAACTAGATATATTTTAGTTAGATTCACAGCAACATTACTTTCTATTTATTTCTCTTTGATCCTCATTGAGCATAAGGTTGCAACAGTTGTTCACCACCTTTCCTGGTCTCAGGTTGTTTTCTTTAATGTTTCCCAGAACAGTCCAACATTCTTCAGTTCATCAAGAAGACTCCATCTCCAGGTATGTTTAGGATGTCCCTTTTTCCATTCTCACTGCTGGTTCCACTCAAGTGCTTGTCTAGTGACACTACATTGTGTCTACCAATGGGTATGCCTGACTAATCGCTGTTTTCTCCTATTAACCTAGGTCATCATGGGTTCCTGCTCTGTTCTTATCTACAGGTCTGTGCTTGCAACTCTGTCCTACCATCCAAGTCTGAGAATATGTGGAAATATAACATTATGTTTCAATAATTATGTTTTTTATCATCATGTAGCATGCCCTTTGCAGAATGTAACCCTGATCACAGCCACCCCATCATTATGTTCAAGATTTCCTTAATGTCTTGTTGCAACCATCGTCTTGGTCATCCCCTGTTTCATCTTACAGGAATCATGACCTCCATAAGTTTCTTCAAATTATCAGCAATATATGCTAGCTACCTTCAAACTAAAATGTATTAAAAGAATATAACTACTCGACATTCAAGTGGACATTATTTGGATTAAGTATGAGGCATTCAAGTGGACATTATTTGGGTTAAGCCTCCGACCTTCAAGTGAATATTCATCATCATCAAATAGCTTGTCCTGAGCAGAACTTTGCCACCCCAACAGTCCTCGGAATTTCTCTCTCATAGATCAGATGTCCCGCCTCTGCAGCCGTCATGTTCAAACCATCAGTTACATCCTGAATCCATCTTCTCCCAGGTCTTCCTCTTCTTCTCTTTGCTGGTATGCCTCCTTCCATGATGGTCTTCTCCAGCCCTTGGTGTCTTTTTATATGTCCAAAATTCCTCAATTTTATCTTTCTTATTTGTAGCATCAGTCAGTTTTCTTTGATTTTGAGTTTGTTCTGGAAAGATCTATTTGCTCTCTTCTCCGTCCATGAGTAGAAAACAAAAGATCTATCCATATTACTATTAGGGTTTTCTAGGCATTGTCTTAGAAGGTAGTCTGCCATTGCTTTCCTTCCTGGCAGTGACCATACTGGTCCATGACTGTAGCCATTGTCTCTATTACAGAGATCCTCTGCCTACCATACTGAGTTTGAGACCATAACCATCACCACCTGCTCCCATGGCATCACGTTATCATGATGACGCTACAGAGACAAATGGACAAAATACCATCCTCAGCACAACAACAGCGACAGGTATTATGGTCTGTCTCGTAGTGAACAAGTTGCCTTACTTCGACTCCGTACCGGCCACAACAAGCTCCTCGCCCACATGTTTCACAAATTTTAAATTGGCACAACTAGCCTGTGCCCCTGCAAAAGGCGGACATGACGGCAGAGGACATTCTGCAAGATTGTCAACTGATAGCAGGCATAGGGAAAGAAACCTGGCCTAAAAACACAGAACTTCGCGAGAAGCTGTACGGAGGAACGGAGTCCCTTAAAAACACTGTAAAATTCATGATAAAAGTTGGTTCATCAGTCTAGGCCGGGATCACGAGAGAGAGAGTTGAACATTATATAAAATAACCAACGTCTGCTGAAAGTTAGTTAAAAGAATCAACTTTGTTGCACTCAAAACATATCCAAAATCTGCTGTCTCTTTCAAATGATATCTCATTATCACTCCCAATAGCTTACATTAAACCATGGGAAGCTTCATTCTAAATTACTAATATTCAAATGAACACATACTGCCAATAGCTGAGTTAGTATGAAAAAAGGTATAATTTTACGTGCTCAATCTGAACACGGGACCTATGTTTTATCGTTTATCTCCAATAGGACTAGGAACTCCATCACACCTACACTGGAGATCAGGGATCTCTGGAAAAATATCCTGATAGCTCCATGAGGGAGCAAGCAGAGTACCTATGAGAAGAGTACCTAATCTCTACGCCACAGAGAAAAAACTGAGAAACACTAACTTAAAAGCATTCTTCAGTGAGTGAATCATTTTCTTTAGTGGTATTACTTACTCCATCTCAGCCTCAGTAGCTTCTTCTTTTGTCAAATCCTCCTCAGCGCTATAGTCAAGTATAGACTTGACACCATATTTCCTGTTCTTGGTTATTAGTGGTTTTATTTCTTCCTGGTCTACACCTGCCACAAAATGGCCATAGAAAGTCTGCCTCATCATGACACCAAACAAACGTTGGCCCAGAATTTTGCGTGTCCATTTCAGAAGCTATAGGAAATAATAAGAATATTACATATGCGACATCAAATATACTTTAGTGTGTATTAGTGAAAACTTCTGTGCACTTTTTCCATGGCAAATAATGGATGTGAATCAAGGACCATTACACAAAACATTAAAGAAAAAAATCAAATCTTTTGAAATAAAGGAATACAGAAAAATTCTTATTATTAACTTTGCTTGATCAAGGCCTTTTGTTCAAACCACTGTTATAATGTTTATATACTTTGTAAAACTACAGTACTTTGTTTTTACATGTTTCACCATTGCTGTAACGTTTTACTGCAATCTTCCCTTATATTGAAAAACATTTTGGAAAAGAAAAATTTAGACATTCTACAAGTGCTAAGCATCGAGGAACATGGACTAATAAACAATACAACTGCTAGAATATCAGTTAAAACATATGGAGTGTAAGATATCCTTGCAAAGCTGTATTGATCCAAAAAAATGATAAAATCTACAGAAACTGGTTGACATGTTTCTCTTGTGTCTGTTTAACCCCAGGTTGGGGCATAGGTTCTCAACCAGCTCATGCCATGTCCTCCTAGCTATCTCTTGTAGCTCTTTCTATATCCTTAATCTGTCTCCAAATATCTTCATGTATTTCTAGGCTTCCACCTCTTTCACTTTCTTGTGGGTCTCAGGAAAAGGTTGTCCCGGTTGATATGCTCGATAGAGGGGCAAAACAATGAGTATAGATAGTAATAAGATAGATATGAGGGACATCTCAAAATAAGATTCCACAAAAGTTTCATTTTCAGTTTAGAATATCTACATTGCACTCTGGGCATGCCCACAGGTAATACAATCTCCTCTGAAAATACCTCCAAAAGCATCTAGCGATTAACCGTACCAGTTTAATGTTGATTGATGAGTCTACTCATACGTCTGTTGTGCTGCTCTTTTCTGACCCTCAATCTTTAATCTAAGCTCTTGCAATCTAGCTGTTGACAAGTACTGGTTTAGATGAAATTCCTCTTTGCTGCAACATTCTATTATGTAGTTCAGAATATCAGATCTATCCATTAGCTGACACTTGACATCCCCCACGCCCCATATGGTAGCAGATCCAGCCTCATCTTATTGCCAGCATCCCCCATGTGCCATGGATCAAGATGAATGTAATTCTGCTAATTATTGACCCTTGTAGGGATTCAGGTGCATTTATTAACTCTGACGTTCTGAGTTCAAACCACGCTGCGGACAGTTTGGTTGCAAATTGTTGGTTGCAAATTGTTTTGCATGGATTTTTACAAAAGCATGATGGTACCACCCGTTCAGAAAGCAATGGCAAACTACTGAACGCAATAATGCCTAGAAAAATCACAAACAGGGTTTAAAAGCTGGGTTGATTCGCAAAGTCCTGTAAAGGATATGCAATTAACTTAACTGTAGGGATTCAGTCCACTGTCTGCGTAGTGGCAAGAGTTTAACATCAAAGCAAATGAAACATTGTCTAGACAAGTCCATTCCATAATATGAATAACCTGAAACAGTGATACCATCTGGTGGTAGATGTAGCACAAGACAGAATTAATCAAAATACTCAACTATAGACAGCGTTCCGTGAAATGAAATATATATATATAACAACTTGTCTATAGTAGTAAGAAAGAGTTCTTTTGTGCTATATAATCTGTTTTGACATATGGAGACAAATCTTAGACAATAAATAAACAGCAATAGTGCTACTGTAGGAAAAACAAGTCATTTTACAGAAAAATATTAATTATTATTCTTCTTCCAATGTTTTCAGACATCGATTTGTATACTTCTAAAGTACTTAGTGGTCAGCCGAGTCCATGTACATCTCCATATAGCTTGTCTTGGACTGATATGGGGATTGGTCATGTCTTTTCTCTCTGTTCATTGTACGATGGATATTCTTGCAGTTTGTGTGTCTCTGTCACGTTGCTGGTGTCTCAAGTGCATATGTCAGAAGGGCATATTTTGTACTTGTTAAACGGATGGTACCACAGCCTTTTCTGCCTTGTTTATAGATGAAAAAAACAACCTGTTCTTCTCTACTGGGTTGGTGGTATGCATCATTCTTTGACCTGGGTGATCTCTCACTGTGTTCTTGTTGGCCATATTTTATCCATACTTTTGCTTCCTCACATGTTATACTCAATACTGGTGTCTGTCTGGTGGTAGTCTGCCATCTGTTTTTGCCTACTACATTTTAGTGGATAACAATTGGTAAAAATGTACTATCGATCAAATAATAGCAAATGAAATGTGTTTATCCGAATTTATAAATTTATGAGTGCAATTATTTTTTTTGTGAGCGATCATAAAATTATATCAAATAAATTAATAATTACTGACATCAAAACTGAAATAACTTAGAAAAGTCCAAAAGTAAAAACTAGAACTACATAACAAAAGTATTACCTGTTTAACTATATATTATATAGTTATAGTACATACCTGTTTATGATTATTGACGAAATACTGCACAGAACATAAATTGAAAACAAGGAGAGCTCGGAAAATCTCCGATGTTCGTTTACTCTTATATGCTTCTTGTGCTTTCTCAAACGTTAGATCAATCTCTGGATGTTGATGACGCCCAGTCAAACTTTTCCATAATCTTTTGCTTCCTTGTTCTGTAGTTAACACTGAATTTTGCTCCTCCTGTTCTATGCTAGTTGTCGCTGTTGGTTTAATACAAAAGTGTTTATTTGAAGCACATAAAGTTGTCGAGGGTGGTAGAAGTCTTGGTCTGCTGTTGACACTGTTGTAATTGTCGATACGGAATTTACACATGTAGCGAGCATTAAAAAATTTCTTCATTGCCATTTAACAAATAAACAATATTGTACTAGCGCATCAGTTGTCTTAGGCTCTTTCTATAAAAACTGATACCTTGATTCCGAAAATGTACCTATAATTTTCATTGCGGGAAGCACATTTTTCAGGAACATTTACATAGAACATACATTTCATGACTATGGGGTGGGGAGATTACTGTGACTCGTGAGAACGTTATCTTCGTAGATGGAAGATTTATACTTGTAAATATTATAATGAGAATAGTCCGTCCGGAACTATTTATAACTTAAATAGGTTCGTCTTAATCTTCAATACAACGTTGTAAACATGATCAAAGAAATAGAGGTGAAAGAGACTACAACGGCTCAAGTGATAAATAAGGTACCTGGAATTGAGTGTATATGTCTAGAGATATTTAATGTACGTAGATGAAAAAGAAATACCAATGCTTCTCTGCAATATTTTTCCAACCATCTGGATGAAAGAAGTTCGGAAGAAGGAATTAATATAAACATCATCAAACTACTTAGACCGCTTAATGTACCATAAAATGAATGTGCCAGGAAGAGGCAGACTAAGACGAACCAGCTTTGCAGTAACAATGAAGAAAACTATGAGAAAACAAACATTATGGGCTGAAATTACACTCCAACCACTCAGCAGATAAACTGCATGCAGTGCAAGCATTGAGAGATGCACCAACATTTACCGAGTTGAATGAGAACATCCAGGGGACAACATGCAAAAATCACCAGGCCAGCGAAGAGAGAAAATTTCTGACCACTTAGTACACTTCCCAAATAGCAGGTGGACTTATGTAAACATAGATGTGTCTGCGATAAATGCAAAGTGAAAGGGATACGGAGAAGCCCTCGTAGTACTCAGTAATATTGAATATAGAAAGCTAACAATAACGACAGGAAGGTTCTACGTAAACTACAGAGCAAAAGCTACGGCCCATAAAGCAGTCAACAGGAGACCCTCAAAGCAGTAGCATATGTCAAAATATTGGAGAAAAGTATAACCAGAAAATGTAGTATTTCTGACTGATGCATTGTCGCTAATCATTGCTCTAAAGAATCAAGACGACAATAACTTAAATGAACTGTAAAAATTACTACACCAAATATACATTTAGAAAAGTCGACAGTGATAATACAGCGGATAATATCTCACTCAGTTATACCCGACAATGAGGTAGCAGACATAACGACAAAAGGAGACGGCAGATTGTCATACACTGACACCAGTGCAACATTAAAGGAAGCTAAAGCACGGATAAAATTGATTTGCAAGCACACATTTACGAGAGAACACCCGGGGCAGGAACAAGATTATAACGTACTGGTACAATATGCTGAGCTAGGTATCATATGTTTAACAAGTACAAGAAAGGCCCCACTGACGTATACAATTGTGGCATCAGCAAGATGACAGACACATTCGGCAATAGTGCTTAACATACGATGAACAGAGGAAACACACATGGCCAACCTCCGTGTTAGTCGAGACAAGCTATTTGGAGATGTACACAGACTTTGGCTAACGACTAACTACTTTAGAAGTATACAGTTGAACTAAATCTAAAAAAATCTTTCTAACTGCAACTGACAGTAGACTAGTATTCCTGAGACTAACTTTCAAGATGGGTAACTAACTGCCTGCCTCATGGTCAACTAATACTACACTTGGACTAACTTTCACAACTAACTCTCAAGTTAAACTTATGACTTTCTAGTCTAACCTTTTTTTCTTTTTTTTGGTTGCGAAGTTCATGAAAATGAAGCACACAATGGCTGAAACTCTCATTTTCTATTTTTTCATTTGCTGCTGCCTCAAACAAAACGACCAGTCTAACTGCAGTCTACAAGAACAAACTAGAAACTTTAAACGGCATTGACCTTCGGTTGATGCTCTCGAAATCTAGTTCATTCATAGTCTCGTGTCTGGTTCCCGTCCTTGATTTGTGTTCAGACAACAAATTATTGCCAAGTACTTTGTTTCCCAGGCCCAGGAACTGTTTGTCTACAAATCCCGGGTATCATAGTAAGTGAATATATGTTTAAATTGTGAAACATCACGTCCCAATGTCAGATTCCAATAGCTACCAACTATTCTAACGTCACCTCTTCCTAAGTGTAGATGCCCACTAACGCTGGTTTCTCCTTTTCATACGACCACCTGCCTAATTTATTTTATCTAGAACATGATTGTGTGCGTCTGTAACTTACGCGGTAGTGAGTTCGGTCACAACCCCAGTGTACCTGGTTCAAACACCGCGACGGGCAATTTGGAATCAAATTCGTTCCTGTGGATTATTACGAACGGTAAAAATAGACCACACCGTTCAGAAATCAATATCAAACTACTGAACGTACAAGTGGTGCCTAGAAAATCGACGATTCGTTTATTATGGTTGATTGCAACGTTCTGTAAAGGATAAACCAATATTTTCCTTCCTTCCTTTCGTTCGCTTGAAATATGTCTATATATTCAATGTTGTCTCTTGTATAAACTTCACTGTCTTTTGTAGCTCACACAGAGGTCCGTGTAGTTTTCTGTCGAGTGTTGTTTCGTTAGGCCAGTGAGTTTGCCTCAGTGTATCATATTCGGGGCAGTCTTGAAGTATGTGCTCTGCAGTCTGGTTTGCCTGTCCACATGTACACATGGCTGAATTGCCAATCTTGAATTTTGTATACATGTGGCTGCGGAGCCGATTGTGTCCTGTTCTAAGGCGCAGAATAATAACTTGTTCCAATCTGCTCATATTGTAGTAATCGTCTTGTGTTGGTATTTGTGGTTTTCTCATTGATTTAATCAACCTTTTCTTTTGGTGGTAGGCAACTGGACCAATATTTTAATTGTCAGGACATGTCTAGGTAGGTATGTTAAAAACATGAACTAGAGTATCCTATTTTACTCACTAAGATAACTCACGGTCAAAGTTAAAAGTTGAAAAGTCAAAACGTTCAAATCACTTAATTGTTTTGCCCCTTTCTGGTGAGAATACATGCCTCATCATTGTGTACGTAGGTTTGTCAGTGTTACCAACGTATCCTGTTACAACAGGACCAAACATCCGGGTTCAATTAAGCACTAAGACTCATGACCGTGTTGCTTTGATCAAACGATATATTCAAATCTGTACGGGCAATACTGCACAACATCTGTACTGGGACTAGATCTATTGATGTCCCACCAGGGGGAAAAACATAATCACTCTGAGATATTGTTTGTCTGATGTGCCAGCCAATCTCGTACTGTGCGCAAGTGCACTCGCACTACTAGAAAATCTCATCATCATCAAGTAGCTTGTCCCTTCCGGAACTTGGCTCCCATGACAGCATTCCTGAAAAACTCTCTGTTCTGTGCAAGCTAGCCAGCGTCAGCAGCAGTCATTCTCAGATCGTCAATGACAGCATGCACCCATCGTCTTCTAGGTCTTCCTCTCGTTCTTCTTCCAGGCACCATTTCTTCCAAAATTAATTTCTCTAGGCATTCATATCGTTTAATGTGTCCGAAATATTTAATTTCCCTTGTTTTTATGCTTTGTAACAGCCAACTCTCTTTAATATCAAGCTGTTGCAGAACAGAAGCTTTGTTCTTTTCTCTGTCCATGATATTCTAAGTATTCTTCTGTAGCATTTGCATTCAAATGCATTAAAGATCTTCTCTGCCGCGTTGTCAATGTTATATGTCTCACAACCATATGTTGCCAAGGGAAAAACGCAGGCTCTTAAACACGTGATTTTTGTTCGTATGTCAGTTCTCTTCCATAGGTTATTTAGTTCTTTTAGTTTTTGCTTAGCAATGCTCAGCTTTCTTTTAATTTCTTTTATAGCATTCCCGTCATTTGTCAGCAATGCCACAAGGTATTTAAAGTTGTCGACTCTTTCTATTTTATGGCCGTTGACACATATATTAGCCATCAATTCTGTTTTATCAGTTGTAAATATCTTCGTTTTCTTTGTATTGAGATAAAGGTTTTGATCTTCGCTGGTTTTTTGAAGTGACGGTATCAAGTTCTCCATACCAATTTCTGATGTAGATAATAGCCCTGTATCGTCAGCATATCTTAATTCGGGTAGTTCCTGACCTCCGATCACCAGAGTGTCGTATTTCTCCATCGCTGTAGATTCTCTGACATTCCTCATGACGTTTTCAGCATATATGTTGAATAGGTACGGGGACAAAATGCAGCCCTATCTAACTCCTTGGCCTATGCCAAACCATTTTGATGTTCCTCTTCTATTCTCACAGCTGCTTGTTGGTCTTTATATATTATTGTTGTTTTGCCCGCCTGCCCAGCGTGTTCGTAGCGCGTTGGATTACGGGTGACAAGTCCTCTGTGAGTGCGGGTTCAATTCCGCGGACTGGCGGAAAAGCCACATATTCCCCAGATTTAAGGTGTTCGTGGCACCTAACTGAAGGGTTACGATGCCCATGGCACTCGAGCCGAAGAGCTTTCAGCTCAAGTGCTTCTGGATCGGGAAAATATATATATATATCATTTTTACCATTTGCACTATATGAGGTGAGAACCAAATCTTTAACATTATGTTCCACAACTTGAGGTGTATTACACAATCGTTACTGCCGCTCTCCATTGGATTTCTGAGACTTCATTTGTTGTTTGTGAGCAGTTGTTGTATCTGACTCTCAGTCGATGCTTCACAAGATCCAGAAGGGCAGGTTTCGGTATGAGTGGATGTCGTCTATAGAAGTTTCTAGCCTCCAGCGGCTTAAGTGGATATACTGTCCTGGGCATGCGGGTGTTTACGGTAATGAGAGAGCGGACAGGCTTGCATCAACAGCGTCGATTGTTGGGGAGTTGAAGATGGATAAGGGGATATTCTTCTGTCTCTTCGCGACTCTCTGTTGGATGAGGACACTAAAATCGATGTTGAATCGATCAAGCGATTTAAACAGTTTGGAGTTACCCGTTGTTCAAGTCGAACTGGATGCCTGAGAGGCAGAGTGAGAGGTGTGTTTAATCAGCGAGCCACAGGAACCATCAGTATGTATCTCTCTCTCTCTCTCTCTCTCTCTCTTTGCCTTTTTACCCGGTTGGGGCATAGGCCCTCAACCAACTCATGCCAAGTCTTCCTATCTCTAGCTATCTCCTGCAGCTCCCTCCAGCTCTTCTTTATATTGTTGATCTCCGCCTCCAAATCTCGTCTCCATGTATTTCTCGGCCTCCCTTCTTTCGCTGTCCCTGCGGGTTCCAGACAAGGACCCTTCTTGTTATATTTTCCTCCGGTTTTCGCAAAGTGTGTCCTATCCAGCGCCAGCGTCTTTTTTAACCTGTTCGTTCACTGGAATCTGTCTTGTTCTCTCCATAAGTTCCTCATTTGTGACCCTATCATACCATCTTATTCCCTCTATTCTGCGCAGACACCAGTTGATGAATGTTTGCAATTTATGCGCTATTGTTTTAGTTGTTCTCCATGTTTCTGACCCATACAGTAGAACTGCTTTAACATTAGAGTTAAATATCCGAATTTTTGTTCTAGATTTGATTTCTTTGGACTTCCAAATGTTTCCCAGTGCAATGAAAGCTCCTCTTGCCTTCTGTATTCTTATTTTAACATCTCTATCTGTTCCACCCTCTTTGTCTACGTTGCTGCCCAAATATGTGTATGATTCTACCTCTTGAAGTGGGATTTCCCCCAGGAAGATCGAGTTGTCGTTTGTTTGGTTAATTCTCAATATCTTTGTCTTTTCCTTATGAATATTCAGCCCTAGTTGCTGGGACCTTTGATTCAATGTGTTTAGCTTATCCTGCATCTGATTTCGTGTATGTGACAGAAGGGCTATATCATCAGCGAAGTCCAGATCATCTAGTTGCTCTGTCAGAGTCCATTGGATTCCATTTCTGGTGTTAGTTACTGTGGTCTTCATAATCCAGTCTATTGTCAGTAAGAACAACAAAGGTGATAGAAGACATCCCTGACGCACTCCTGTTTCTATTCCGAAAGTATCTGTTAGTTTACCTTCATGAAGAACTCTACATTTCATATCTGTATATGTTGCTTTTATTAGGTTAATAATTTTCTGTGGGATTCCATAATGCCTCATTAATTTCCAAAGGGTTTCCCTATCAATACTGTCAAAAGCCTTCTCATAATCAACAAATCCGATATAAAGTGGGGATTTCCATTCAATACTTTGCTCTATTATTATACGTAATGTGGCTATCTGGTCAGCACAGGATCTATTTGGTCGGAAGCCTGCCTGTTCATCTCTTAGCTTTATATCGATGGCATCTCTCAGTCTCTCCAGGATGACTCTGCTTAGTATTTTCCCAGGTACTGACAACAGCATTTTTCCCCCTATAGTTTTCACACTTCTGAAGGTTCCCTTTCTTTGGTAGCTTCACCAGGTATCTTTCTCTCCAGTTTGCTGGTATTTCTTCGTCTCCCAGATTCTGCTAAATAATTTATACAGTATTTCTGTGGATGTGTTTATGTTGGCTTTAACCGCCTCCGCTGGAATACCATCTGGACCGGCCGCTTTTCCATCTTTTAAAAGTTTAATGGCTTTACTAATCTCCTCCTTGGATGGTTTCTCACAGTTGATGTCCAAGTCAATTTCTGCCGGTTGGATATCTGGGGGTTTGTAGGTGCTGGTCTGTTCAGGAGTTCCTTGAAGTATTCCATCCATCTTTCCATTTGGTCTCTAACATTAGTGATAGTTTCCCCACTACTATTTTTGATCAACCCATTTGATGGTCTGTATTTTCCTGCTAGCTTTCTAGTGATATTGTAAAGATCCCTAAGGTTTCCTTTTCCTGCAGCTACCTCTGCTTCTCTTGCTAGATCTTCTATGTATTGTCTTTTATCTAACTTTATTTGTTTCTTCACTTTCTTGCTAGCTTCTGTGTACTTTTCCTGGGCTATGGCTTTGGCAGTTCTAGTTTTGCTATTATTTAAATCTGCTTTCCTCTTTTCCTTTCTTCTATTTCCTTGAGAGTTTCTGGAGTTATCCATGCCTTATGATTCCGCTCCTTCTTTCCTAATACCTCTGTGCATGTTTCATTCCAAATATTTTTGGCTTGCTGCCAGCATTCTTCCTCACTCACCTCATCTTCTAATTGCCGCAACACCTCATACTTATTAGAGACTGTGACCGTGAACTGTTCCTTTGTTTCTTGACTTCTGAGGTATCCTACGTTATATTGGTGTCTATGTTCATGGGATGTTATGTATCGCTTAAGCTTCAGTTTAATTTTACTTATCAGCAAGTGGTGATCCGAATCTACATCTGCCCCCTTAGGACCCTTACATCTTGTAGAGATGACCTGAATTTCTTGTTTATGCATATGTGGTCAATTTGATTTTCTGTTCTGTGATCTGGTGATAACCAGGTTGCTTTATGTATTCTTTTATGTGGAAAGACACTTCCACCTATGACGTATTGATTCGCTGCACAGAAATTAGTGAATAGTTCTCCATTTTCGTTCATTATTCCTAGTCCGTGTTTCCCCATGATCTCCTCGTAGCCTATGTTGTCCGAACCTATTTTGGCATTGAGGTCACCCATCAGAATTTTGATGTTCCCATTTCTCTGATTACCTATAGTATTTTGAAGTTTTATGTAAAATTCCTCTTTTACTTTTTCCTCTTTATCATTGGTAGGTGCATAACACTGGGTCACATTCAAGAATACTTTCTTTTGGTGGTTCTGAATGTTGCTGTGATTATCCTAGGACTCACTGCTTCCCATTTTATTAGTGCCTTCTCCGCTTCTTTAGATAGCATTAAAGCCACTCCTTCACTATGGGGAGCATTTTCTTCCATATGGCCTGAGAACAGCATTGTTTCTCCTGTGTTTAGGCGTTGTTTGCCTGCACCATTCCACCTAGTTTCACATAATCCCAAGATGCCAATCCCGTGAAATTTCATCTCATTTACAACCTGTGCTGTCTTTCCCATTTCATACATACTTCTAACATTCCAGGTGCCAATTCTGGAGCTTTTCCTAGGTGAAAGGAAGATAATCTGCGGTGTAGACTCCTTGCGGCTTTCTCTGCATCGCTTCATACCTCTTCTAGAAGAGCTTCCTTTCCTCTTGGTTGGCACAGTTTTTATTTTATTTTTATGTGACTTGTTCATGGTTGGTTGGATTTTGTGGCTAAAATTTTCTACTGGATAGGGTAGCCAGCCCTACGCCAAACCCCACCTTAGTCGCCTCTTACGACATGCCTTGTAGGTCGCAGTGCTGCTATTCTTTGCTCCCCTTGCGAGCCCCGGCAGCACACGGGCGATCAGTATGTATACTCTTCGATATATGTTGCGGGAGACTGAGCACCTATGGGTCTGCCAGGAGTGCAATGACGTCAGTTTAGTAACCAATAACCAATAACCAATAACAAATCAAGCAAATAGGCCTATGTTATACTCTCTACATTTTTCAATGATTCTCATAGTTAATATGTGCTCCCTAGTCTCTACAAAGTCAACATGTGCAGTAATCCTTTCAAACGTATTTTTGTTTTCGACTTTAGTTTTGCACTTTAAAAATTGCACTAAAAACACACTACTTGTATGCATAATTTCCTGTTGTTCATATTTTTACAAGCAGGCGCGTTTTATTTTCCATGTGTTGACACTACACCGATCCAGTTCATGAACTGCTTTAGAATATCATTAACCGCAATATCAGAATTCTGCAACGCAATTTGCTTACACAGCACAACCTACCGTTTTACTCCATGCACATAATTTTTAAGTGCGCATGTACTATTTAGCTTAACTGCAAACTCTAGTTTCGTTACATGTCTATTTTTATGTTTTCCTTACGATCAATCGAGTGTGAATATAGCACGAGTCTTTTACAATTAACATTATGGCTTGGCTTCTGTGCTGTCATGCATGGCTAGGAAATATAACTTCTTGCTCAGCGCTCCAGGCATTTGAGGTTCATTGCTGCAGATATAAACTGTTTCTATTTATCTCTGTTTATAACATAGTATATGTGATAATATAAGGTGTGGTTTATTGTTAGCAAAGGCGAAACACGTAAAAACGAACTAATGTATTTTGTTATTTTTAAAAACAACAACAAAAAATAGCGACGTTTCCATCAAAGGGCCTTTATCAAGCAAAGGATACAAAACGAACGAAGAAATTGAGAGTGTTCCTATACATCAAATCACAGAGCCAGATCCATAATTGCCATAGAATGAAAATATGTCTAGCATGTCCAAACTTAACGCCTAATTCTCAAACTCGTTCCAGTGTCTGAGTTTTCTGTAGTTCAACTGTGTGCAAACCGAAAATTTGGGGCCTAAGATGGTCTCTTTTCTGTCTGTTATCCTTTTCTGCTTTTTTTGCCGTTATGCGTAGCAGATTTAACTGATGATCAATTTCCGAGATAGTGCACGTTCGGTCGCTTAATATGCTGTTGTATTGTGGAGTTTTAAGATGTTTGTAACACCATTAAACCATCTTCTTCTTGGTCTGCTCCTTCCTCTTGATGATTTCATTTTCAGGTTGTGCGCTCTTGCAACTGATGTATTCGGGTTCATTCTCACCTAGTGGCCGACTCATTTGAGTCTCTTTTTCAATGAATCTAATAGCAGGTGTTGTTCCGACTGTTCTTCTAATTTCCTCATTTCTTATATGGTCTCTTCTTGTTTTATTTACCGCTTTCCTCAAGCATCTCATTTCACATGTGGTAATTTTTCTTTCTTGTTCTTTTAAGGCATCGAACCAAGGAATTTTAATGACACGCGTTCACGTGCGCAGCCTGTTATCAACTTTAGTATCGGCGACCCACCCTCCCCAATTTTTAATAAATGTATGTCCTGTGGAGACCCTGATACGAACTTTGCTGAGAGAGGCAGGAAATATCGGTCTCAGTTCCATGGAGGAAATTGAGAGAGTTGACCAGGATAGAGTTTTATGGAGAAATTACTTGCAGGCCCTATGTAACGTATAACGGTACGAGATGAATTATTATGTCCTGTTGGACAATATTATCTCTCTCTCTCTTCCCTCTCCCAACCTCCAGGTTATCGGGAGTTCCGTTAGAACTAACAATTTAAATCTATAAAAAAAACTGCATTGTTGCATTAACTACAATAACAAACGGACATAGTAGACCTATTTTAAACAGTTTGTGTACCATGTTCCATTATGAACGCTGCATTTTTAAACGATTATAAATGTATCTGATAAACTACAGTTCTAAGCTCCACTGGGTGCCGAATAAATTTCCATTCTCATACTAGAAGCTGTTGACATCGTGTGTCAATCCGCGGCGACACTAGAGTCTGTCATATCTTTCACCACGCTGCACAGACTCATTATTAAGTACACACATTATTATTCATGACATAATTACTACGTGTTTATGAATTACGAGATCTGTTTTTATAATTGTTATACTGCCCTCAGTCGACTTATTTCCGATCAAATTGGAAAGTAAAGAAGACTGGACAGCATGTTCAACATCTCATATAGTGATGCTGAAACAAGCCAAAACTCTCTCCCTCTCTCTATCTCTCATTCATAAACATAAACTTCATCATATCTTAGACAGTATATCCTGATAATCCCATGTAGATTTTAGACATCTATCATCATTATCAAGTGCCGTGCCGGCTGGCGTAGGCTATCATGAATCTACACAAATCTCTGTCTTTGGTGTTTGCTATCATTTCAGATGTTAACGCTCGCTCTTCCGTGCCATGAAGTCAGGTTGTTCAAAAGGTTCTCTGTTTTTATCTGTCTCCCCTCCATTTTACCGGTTGTCACAATGTGTTCTGAGCCTTCCATTCTCATTACATGTCCGAAAAATGATGACTGCCTCTTTCATATATTGATAATAAGCGTTCTCTGTGTCTTGGCCTCATTCAAAACATCCACATTCGTCATTTTAACAGTCCATTGGATTCTCATAATTCTTCTGTAAATCCCCATCTCTGTGGCCTCCAGAGATTGTTCATGACTCGCATCCATATGTCAGTATTGGCTCTATATAGAACTGAATAACTCATTCTGATCTCAATTGACATTGACTTGTTGCATAGAATGCTTCTCATTTCCTGAAGCACTGCTTTCTTCTTCTTTTGTCGTCACACTGCTACCGGGTTGTTGCCCAGTGTCGTGGTTTTCTGTTTTTGTCTTGCGCTGTTCTGGTGGCTTGTGTGATTGTTATCTTTGCTCTTTCACAGGATTCTGCTACGCCATCTAACCATCTTTTCCGTGGTCTTCCTCTTGCCTTCTTTCCCGATGTTCTGTTGTAGAAGACTCTGTATACTGTGGAGTTTGGATGCATTCTTATTAAGTGGCCAAACCACTTCATTCTTTGTTTATCTATATAATTCAAGCACGGTTTTGTGCCAACTTTCTTTCTTATGCTGATGTTGGTGATTCTGTCTTTTCTTGTGTTGTTGGTAACTTTTCTCAGGCAACGCATTTCACATGTAGTTATTTTTGTGACTGCGCTTTGCTCAATGTCCATGTTTGGCTCTGGTAACACAAAGTAAGTATAAAAATGCTGTTGATCATTTGTTTCTTAGCTGCCTGTGAAATTTTTGGGTGCCTTAACAATGGGGCTAGCTGGTAGGTTACAGCATTTGCTTTTTGTACTCTAGCCTCTATCTCTCTATCTAGTTTTCCGTCTTCTGTGAATATGCTTCCTAAGTATTTGAATTCTTTCACTTGGTTTATTTTAGTTTCCATTGACATGGATGTCTAGATTATTATGTTTTCTTCCCATATTCATTATTTCTGTTTTAGTGTTGTTGATTTTCATGTCATGTTTCACACAATTATTGTTCAAAGTGTCAATATGATGTTGTAGATCTTGTTCATTTTGATGTATCAGGCACTGATCATCTGCAAAAAGCAGTTCATTTATTTCATCATTATCTGAATTCGACTCTTGAGTTATTTTATCCATATATGCGATAAAGAGTAGTGGTGAAAGGACACAACCTTGTCTAACACCTGATGTAATGGAGAACCAGTCGGTCATTCCTTCTGTAGTTCTTACTGTACTCTGGCTATCTTGATATAAGGCCATGATGTTACCTAATAGTTGTCCTTGGACGCCATATTCTTCAAGGATCTTCCATAGTTTGCACCTGTTTACTCTATCAAATGCCTTTTCTTGGTCTATAAATATAAGCTGTTTATTTTGATTGTATTCAATTGTTTGTTCGCAGATCTGTCTTAGTGTAAATATTGTGTCTGTGCAGCTCTTACCCTCCTAAACCCAAACTGGCTATTGCTTAACTGGGGCTCTAATATATGTCTTGCTCTCGCTCCAATATTTTTGCAAACATTTTCCTATTTGGCTCAAAGAGAATACCCTGTATGTTTCACATTCTCTTTTGTCTCCTTTGTTCTTCCATATTGGGACTATAATAGCTCTCTGCCAGTCATCTGGAACCTCTTGTGCCTCCCAGGCTATGTTAAAAATTCTGGTCAGCCATGTTATTGCTGTTGTCTTACACGCAAGTAACATTTCTGTTGTTATACCATCTATCCCTGCTGCCTTCCTTCTTTGCTTTGATTTAGTGCCATTTCAACTTCGGATTCTAAGATATTCAATTGTTGGTATTTTCCATGTTTCAATTGAAATGTTTCTGTACCTAGTGTTTCGCAGTTTAACAGTTCCGTAAAATATTCTTTCCATCTGCCTTTAATATCTTTGCTGTTGGTAAGAGGTTTCCTAGACTTGTTATTTATAATGGTGACTGGATTGAATTGTTCTTCTCTTAGCCTCATTGCCTTAATGCTTCTGTAAAATTTTCTTGGTGCCTTAGTGCATTGGCCTGCCTTATTCTGCTCTTTATTTCTGATCTGTCATCTGATGTTATTAAGAATCTGAGCTATTTAAAGTGATGTACTTCTCTCAGCTCCATTCCATTTACTGTGATAGTGCATTTAGTAGATTCTACTGGTTTTTTTAATCATAACTTTTGTCTTTTTAATATTCAGGTCCATTCATTTGTTGTTACCTTCTGTCACAATCTTATCTAAACTAAATTCTGGAGCTCTATTTCCTTTCTTGCTATTAAGATAGTATCATAGGTGTATCTCTGGTTATTTATGTCATGTCCTCCTATGGCTATTCCAGCAATCTCACTTATATACCAAAAATGTTTTCACTAAGGTGTGTGAACATGTCAGGTGATAATATGCATCCTTGTCAAACTCCTTTTTAATCTACATCTATATAGTCCTCGTCCATAAAATGGAACGAATTCAGGAGAAGTGATGAAATCAGAGACATGTCTGGTCAACCACTAGTGACAACTGTTATAAGAAAGAGAAGATGGAGATATGTTGGGCACACATTGAGGAGAAATGATCAAAGAATATCAAAGCAGGCATTGAAGTGGGATGCAAAGGGTTGAAGAAAGAGAGGTTGACCTAAGGAGACCCTGAAGCGAACTTTGCTGAGAGAGGCAGGAAATATCGGTCTCAGTTCCATGGAGGTGGTAGCGTACTGACACTAAATGGTGGCACAGAGGAAGATATAAAATCACGTCTGAGTAAGGCCAGAACCGCTTTTGCCAGAATGAAACCAGTATGGAAGTCCAAAATCTACAATAGGACCACAAAGCTTAAACTCTATAAAAGCATTGTTTTGCCAGTTTTGCTCTACGGATCGGAGTGTTGGAGGATGACCAAAGGAGATACTAGCAGGCTGTCAGTTTTCCACCACTCTTGTCTTCGCAGAATCTTGGGAATCTTTTGGCCAGTAAAAATATCCAATAACCAACTACTCCAAGACACAAGACAAGAGGCAATGAATGACATACTCAAAAGAGAAGATGGAAATGGCTCGGACATGTTATGAGAATGAGACAAGAAATGCCTGCAAGGATAGCCCTCACTTGGACACCAGAGGGAAAGAGAAAGAAAGGCAGACCACGGACAACATGGAGGCGCATGATGGAAGAGGAACTGGACACCGCATCTCTGACGTGGGGCTCTGCGCTGAAGGTTGCACAGGACAGGAGAGCATGGAAAGTCCTTTCTGAAGCCCCATGTGTCACTAGGCATGACGGGATTAAGTAAGTAAGTAAGTAAGTTCCATGGAGGAGATTGAGCGAGTTGCCCAGGATAGAGCGGTATGGAGAAATTACTTGCAGGCCCTATGTAATGTATAACGTACGAGAGGAATTATTATATAGTCCTCTAATCATTCAAATGCAGTACTATTTAGATCATACAATGCATGAATTGAGTCAGAATAGAAAAAGAGAAAGACAAAGCAATTATAGTCTCATGTTGTTTGGATGCTGACATCTAATGATAGAAGAAAACTAGATCCCAACAGAGATGAAGTGTCTACGCAGAATGTTGGGTGTAACAAGAAAAGACCAGTTGAGAAATGAAGACATCAGGAAAAAAGTAGGTACAACATCAGTACTGGACTTCATCAAGAAACAACAAACTAAATAGTTCGGCCATATAAGCAGAATACCAACAGACAGTGCACCCCAAAGAGAATGTTGGTCTGATACAATGGATACAAAGTAAAAAGTCAGCCACGCAAAAGGCGGACCTCAAAGATAACAATGGATAACATAGAGGTGATTAAAGACACTAGTTATGAAGCGCACACAAGGGCTCGTTCTAGAAATCTCTTCTTATCCTGATGCTGTGAGGCAAAAGAGGATTGTAGAAAAGAAGAAAGAGAAAGAAAGTGGAAGCGTTGGACACCGGACAGATATTTTTATATTAACTGTATTGACTTGACCAGCCTGTATTTGTGTATATCTGATTTGTATTCAGGGTAGCAGTACAGGAACATCAGCCATTAACAAATGTTTTCCAGTACCGAACAATTTTGGTATGACCAACCCACTTGACTCTGGATGGCATGAGTTTGAACTTAACAGATTTTCTTTTTTGAACGCTCCATATCAACCACTTGTTAACCACTCTGTGTGATTTGTACATGATCTGAGCCTAAGAGCAATTGTACACTCTGCCAGGTATGCGCCTACAAGTAGGCCAGAACATCCAATTTCTGCTACTTTTTTTATTTACTAGAGTAGCTTCCCTAGATCCCTACATCAGTCGCCTCTTACAACATGCCTTGTAACTCGCAGTGGTACTATTCTTTACTTCCCTTGTGGGCCCCAAAATATACAAAGTTTTAGTGAGGTCTCAAGTGGGTTTTTGAAATGCATCTTTTGGCCACTGTGGAAGCTTTTACCTTTCTGCAGTTCCCCAAATATAAGCTTTTTTGTGCAGCCCATGGTCTGGCATGCAGACTACATAAACTGTCCAGTGGATCTGTGACTGCACCAAGATCATGAAGATTCTAGAGACTTGCTCTAAAATGGGGTTTAAAGCCAAAGGATTGACTTCATTGTACAAGGATTTACCTCATATGACTTGGTCCCCCTCCGCAGAAATGGCACTCTACTTGCAGAGATTATTACACAAAGCAACACCCATGTGTGCCAGGGAAAGCAAGGGAAGCAAAGAATAGTAAGACTGTGACCTACAAGGCGACTGAGGTAGGAACCTAAAGAAGCTACCCTAGTAAATAAAAAGCGTAGTAGACATCGGATGTACTTGTAGGCGCATAACTGGCACAAGGTACAATCGCTCTTAGTCTCAGATCACATACAAATCACACAGAGTGGTTAACAAGTGGTCGATATGGAGTGTTTGATGAAGAAAGAGAAGCACAAAGCACAAACTCCATAGCTCCAGCAACAATTCTATTGGTCTCTGGAAAAATTGAACTTGTGAACAGAAGCGCGGTCCAGATTTGAACCCCAACCTTTGATTGTAAGGCAAGGGCTTAACAACTTAATCACAGAGACCCGCTATGTCGAGGACTATAACAGTGCCATATTTTTTTCCCGATCCAGAAGCACTTGAGCTGAAAGCTCTTCGGCTCGGTGTCATGGACATCGTAACTCTTCGGTTCGGTGCCACGAACACCGTAAATCTGGGGAATCTGTAGTTTTTCTGCCAGTCGCGGAGTTGAACCCGCACTCTCAGAGGACTTGTCACCCGTAGTCCAACGCGCTACGAACACGCTGGGCAGGCGGGCAACAGTCCCATATACAGAAGCAATTCTACTTATTTTGCAAAACAATGATTTTTAATTTCAGGCATAATGGCTATTTAGTATAACATGTGTCAACAAAAAATATGTACATATATTTATAGTGCAAGTGTCAACGAGTTAATCTGCAATGTGACGAACAACAATACATTAAGAAATAAGTGTACACTATAAAGGCTTCAGCTACATATTATCTTTCTTTCAATCTCTCATCCTGATCTTTCCTTATCATCAGTGTCCCTTGCCATTCAGGCGAGCCTTACTCTGACTTCAGAGGTGCTTGTAATTTAGATCCCCAAGTGCGGAGCAAACCGTACACAAAACTGGATGGTAGGCAAACCAAGTAATCAAAAAAAAGACAGGTAACCTGGACAGATGATGCTCAACAACCCGGGAGGACATGTTGTCTAAGGGTCGTTACCCTAAAAGAAAATAGCAACCTGCTGCCTTGCAGGTCGGCTGGGACAGCCAAAGGCTGACGGAGAGCGAACCCAGTAAAGCTGGCTGAAACCGGACACGTCACCGAAGGATAAGCACCAGAGCTCCAAATGGTGCTGAAGATGTGACGAAATCCACCCATGCTAAGCTGCATGAATCAGGTTTCCACATGAATGTGATTTATGGGAAATCTGGTACATCAGTCTAAGGGTGATCGTGAGAGAGAGACTGAGAGAGATCCCGAAGTAAATGATCTGGAAATCTGCACTCCAACAGCATACAGTGTGCACAACAAAATTTTTGTGGTGCTAAAGTTGGTCTCTAACTCTGGAATTAGTACAGCATGTGGTCACTAGCAAAGCATGTTATCGACTTCACTAAATAAAAGGGTTTTAAAGCCGAAGAATTGACTTCATTGCACCGGGTTTTACCCCATATGGCTCGGTCCCTCACCGCAGAAATGGCACGCCACCTGCCAAGAGTATTGCAGAAAGCACAAACTCCGTAGCTCCGCAACAATCCTAGGGTCTCTGGAAAAAAATGCACTTGTGAAGAAACGGCACAACCGGATTAGAACCTACAACGTTCGACTCATAAGGCAAGGGCATAACCACTTAGCCACAGAGAACCCCCCCCAAACAACTTCACTAACAACAAAACAGTCATCTTTCATAGTGATAAGAAGAATATCCAGACTGTACAAATGAATAAAAATGGCAAAAATTGTTGTTCTTTATCAAAGATAAATTTACAAGATTATTTACATCATTTTGCTTCTCAAATATAAAATATTATAATTGACAATATCCAAATATTTACTGGAAAACACAGTGGAATATTTATACATTAGTTATGAAGAGAATACAAAAATATTGCAACAACAAATGTTATGAAACAAAGAGACTAACATAAAGACTAAACAAATTTATTTTTATGTGACCAAACTATTCTGTGAAATAAAAAAATTTCAATGAAACTGATGACAACATGTTTTGCAAGTTTGAGTTTTAAAAATAATTTTCTATGCACAATTATCTCACAGAGGATACACAAATAGAAGCAGAAATACATGATACTACCTCTAATAAGGAAACATCAAATTTACTTCTTTCTAAACTTAACATAATGTACGTAATAAATTTGAGGATATTAGTTACAACAAAGTCCTTCTATATGGAGCAGAGACATGAAGAACAACTAAGGGAGCACCAAAACGTTGCAGACATTCATCAACTAGGTGCCTCGCAGAATACTCCATCTGCGATGGTATGACAGGAGAGCAAGCACAAGGACAACGGCAGGTGAAACAAGATATAGGGAGCAGAAGGTAGTGATGGATAGGACACACACTGAGGAAACCCCCTAACAGCATCATGAGACAGGTTCTCTGATGGAACCCACAGGGCAAAAGAGGTAAGGGAAGACCCAGGAACGCCTGGAGACGGGAGTTGGAGATGGAGTGCAAGAAAATGGGAAGAGAGTGGAGAGATCTGGAAAAATGGCCTTTGATAGGCGGGCTTGGTTGCGGACCTATGCCTCCCTATGAGGGTGAAGACAAAGTTATAACAAAGGAAGGGCGTCTGGCCGAATGGATTAGAGAGCGGGCTCCCGTACGGGAGACCAGGGTTTAATCCCCAGTAATGTCAATAATTTGTTTATGCCAGGGGCATAAAGAAAATATCAGAACCTGAACAGTTTTGCGGTGACTGCAGTAGCCATGTGGCCATTAAATTACTCAGGCTTATGTCCCTCCCTGTCCTAAAAAAGCGGTATTACACAGGCAGTCAAGACAGGTTTTTTTGTTAGTTACAACATTTAACATTGACACTGAACTGCCAGTTTGTGCAAAATGTTTTCAACAACAAAATTTTTAATTCATCAATAAATTGTGTTGTTTACTGCAGATATATATACAGCTATAAGTAGATAATAAGAAAATCAAATGAACAGAAACATTTTAACAACATTTCAATAGCTCCAACATAACAAGAGAAGAAATACATTCTAGAATACTATAAGGACATAAGGTATACTATTTTTAGAGAAAGAACTAAGCTGATAACAGTGGAGAAAGAGCTAAGGAAGAGACACTGGAGATGGATAGGACACACATTGAGATGACCGACCGGAAGTATTGCAAGACAGGCACTGTTTTGGAACCCGCAGGGAATGAGGAGTAGGGGAAGGCCTAGAAATACCTGAAGAAGAGAGCTGCAGACTGTTATTAAAAGGAAAGGTAAAACATGGAAAAAATTGGAAGGGATGGCAAGAGAGAGGAAGAGCTGGAAGAAGTTAGTTGAAGAACTGTGCTCCGTTGGGATTTTGACGGTGAATCAGGAAATAAGGTATTCTTTTGCCCTACAATATCTAAAATCCAAGTGTCTGTCCTAAAACATCACGATAACAACATACACAATTTTACTAAGATCAATTGATCTATGTGAATTTGAAACATGGATGCCCGTGTGTTGCCGGGGCTCGCAAGGGGAGCAAAGAATAGTGACACTGGGACCTACAAGGCATGTCGTGAGAGGCAACTGAGTTAGGCGCCTAAAGAAGCTACTCTAGTAAATAAAAGCGTTGCAAAATCGGATATGTTGACCTACTTGTGGGCGCATAACTGGTACAACGTACAATCGCTTTTAGACTCAGATCACATACAAATCATAAAGTGTGGTTAACAAAGTGGTTGATATGGAGTGTTTGAAGAAGAAGCTGAAACATGGAGCACAACAAAACAAGATGAAATATTATTACAGGCGACAAAACAATATGATACTTTATTACAGATCTTTGAAAACAAAGTCTTAAGATGATCTTTGGACCCATCAAAAATGAAAATAATATATGGAGAATGAAAAACAATAAGGATATTAACAATTGGTTTAAATTACCATTCATTACTACCATCGTGAAGGTTAAAAGAATATGATGGTTATGGAATATTGAAAGGATAGCAGAGAACAGAGAAAAGATATAGAGACTCCAAGGTAAACCAAGAAAACAATGGAGTTATATACATATATACATTTATATTATATTCCCGCCTGTGTGTTGCCAGGGTCTGCTAGGGGAGCAAAGAATAATACCTCTGCGACCGACAAGGCATGCTGTTAGAGGCAACTGATGTAGGATCTAGGGAAGCTACCTAGTAAATAAAAAGCATAGCAGAAATCGGATGTGCTGACCTACTTGTAGGTCCAGGATCTCCATAAATAAATCTCTGTCTTTGGTGTTTGCTATCAACTCCGATGTTGACACTCTACCATGCCATGAAGTCAGGCTACCCAAAATTTTCTCTCTCTGTCTTCCTCTGTCTCGTCTACCCTCAATTTTACTGGTTGTCACAATGTGTTCTAAACCTTCCCTCCTCATCATATGCTCGAAAAATGACGACTGCCTCTTTTTGTTTTCTCTGTGTCTTGATCTCATTCAACACCTCAACATTAGTCATTTTAGCAGTCCATGGATTCTCATCATTCTTCTTTTTCAGCCTTTAAATAACCCAGCTAATAAACAGCTAAGATTTATTTCTTGTGTGTTTAGTCATCCATTTAGGAAATTATTACGCTTGTTTACATTACGTTTGGCAGAATAGATTATTTATTATGAATATTTTTCTGTGACTATCAAATATTTAAATCATGACCAGTGCTGAATTTAACAAGGTAGTGTTTAGTGGCTTTGATTTAAGTGAAACTGGTAGTTAAGATGGCCTGGAAAGAACAATATTACAGGACAGGGTCCCAGGACTCAGAGGCAGACTAAGAAGAAGATGGCTACAAGATATTAAAGAAACCATGAATACGACCATCGGCAAGTGGTGAACTGGCTAGAGACAAGTGAATTTCACATTGCTGCAAAGAGAGCAACGTCCTATAATAGTATCACCTGATGATGATGGTAGTTAAAGCTGATAATAACTCTAGTTAAAGTAAAAGGGAAAGTTCTAAAATAGTAATTCTCTTGTGATTAAAACTTGGTATAAAATCATGTTCTGTGAGTCAATATATTTTATTTGCAGTATTGTTTAATGTATCCGTATACATATTTTTATGAATAATATGAAGAACTTACTATCAATGAAAATTAACTTGAAAGTTCATAGAATAATACTTCAGTATATTCTCTCTAAGAATATATATACTTCTCTAGGCCTATTTAATAATAATAATTCCTCTGTACCTTTCTACATAGGGACTGCAAGTAATTTCTCCATACTGCTCTAACCTGGGCAACTTGCTCAATCTCCTTCATGGAACTGAGACCGATATTTCTTGCTTCTCTCTCAAAAGTTCGTTTCAGGGTCTCTTTAGGTCACCCTCTCTTTCTTGAACCCTTTGCATCCCACTTCAATGCCTGGGTTGATATTCATTGATCATTTCAATACCTATTTCTATACCTATTTAGGGTTCTAATATTTCTTTCAGAATTTGCAAAATTGTCACAGTTCCTTGAGTGGAACCCACAAGAAAAGGGGACATCCTAAACAGACCTGGAGACAAAAGTCTTCTTGAGGAACTGGAGGATGCTGGACTATCCTGGGAGGCCATAAAGAAATCAGCTAGAGACTGGGAAAAGTAGCGAACAACTATTGTGGCCATATGGTCCACGAGGAGCGGAGAGGAATAAGTCAGTAAGTCTTAAGATCCTATTCTTCTTTATTGGTTCTTTCTCTTCTTGAGGGACTGACTGTGTTGTGGACCGTCCTGGAAAGCCATAAAGAAAACAGTCAAAGACTGGAAAAAGTTATGAACAACTGTTGAAGTCCTATGCTCCACGAGGAGCTGAGAGGAATAAGTAAGTAAGTAAGTAATAAATGGTGCATTTTATCAGAAATGCTAGTTATGTATTCGCATTTTTTATTTTGACTTTATTTGAAAACAAAACAGCAAAACAAATGTAACCAAGTACGAAGTTTATGAAATCTCAAAGCCAGAGTGTGAGTGGATGGCATATCAAGTTTCTCCGCAGGACAGACTTTTTGGAATAGTTTGGCAACTTGAGTAGATTAAAACATGTAGACGAAGTTGGAAGTCTCCCCGGCATCTTTTTCTTGATGTTGAAAAAGCCTTTTAGGTAGGATCCAACTGTATCACCCGTGTCCTTTAATAAAACAAAACAAATGAATTCTTCGAACAAGTAGTATGATGAATAGGATATTATAAAAGCAGATTGCCATAACAAAAACATTAAAGAACAAAATATAAACTTTTGAAACAAGGTGTCCCCTGTGTGATGCTGGGGCCTGCAAGGGAAGCAAAAAATAGTACCACTGTGATCTACAAGACATGTCGTAAGAGGTGACTAATGTAGGACCTAGAGAAGCTACCCTAGTAAATAAAAACATCGCAGAAATCAGAAGTGATGGCCTAGAGTATGCTGGGTGCTGAGTTGAACCACAAGCTGGGCCACATAGATCAAAGCACTGGCCCCACCACAGAGATGGGGCACGCACCCAAAGCCATCGAAGAGACGCTGACCCACGTGTGGCGAAATTCGGAGCCAAAGCATGCTCTATTTAGCCACCACTCTAGAGCCGATGAGTATGCCGGGAGTCTAGTTGAATTGCACGGGCATCATGGAGCGAACCCGGTTTTGTCCCTCGAAGTCGGACAGCCCAGTGGGAATTGACGGAAATGTTGAGGTAGGCACCAGGGCAGAGTGTGCACGCACGCTGGCAAAGCCATAGTGGGCCCCATTGAGGGGCAGGCTGGCACGGCAAGCGCGGAAAGCGAGGCAAGCATGGAAGGCAAGAGGGTGTGCGTCCCACCCACATGAGCAGAACAATGGAAAGCCCAGCAGAGGCAAAACCAGTGCAAGCGCGGCAGGCATGGCAGGCAAGAGGGTGTGCGTCCCACCCAAATGTGCAGAACAACTGGAAAGCCCAGCAGAGGTAAAGCCAGTGCGCGTTTCCGCTCGCAGGGAACTACTGCTGTCTTGTAGTTTGATTGGGGACAGTCAAAGGCTAGAGGAGCAAACCGTAAACAAACCTGAACAAGCGGCAAACCAAGGTGTTCATTAAAACGACCGGTTTTGCTGGGCAGATAGCGTTCATAAGCCCGGGAGGGCAGGCCACCTAAGGGTCGCTGCCCTAAAAGAAAATGGCAACCCGCTGCCTTGTGGGTTTTCGGATGGGGACAGCCAAAGGCTAGCGGAAAGCATACCGCACACAAACGCTGGCTGAAATTGAACACCTCACCCAAGGATAAGCAACTGTGCTCCAATAGGTGTTGAAGGCTGGTGCACATACATTACGTTTCTGATGTTTGGCTGTTTATATATCACAATAGAATGATAAAAACTGCTTTAGAACGATCGAAAGAAGAAGATGCATTAAACATCCCAGTGGTTTAGAGTGAATGGTAATGGAGGGCATGGTTCCTGGAGTATGAGGCAGAGGAATACCAAGACGAAGGTGGCAGCAGGACATCAAAGAGACTATGAACATGACGCAGGAGGAGACGGGGAAACTTGTTGGAGATAAAGAGTTTTTCAGGTGGGCTGTGACGAAAGTGACGTTCCACAAGACCATATAAGACCATATCACTCACAACTGAGAGAAAAGTATGAATACTGTGAGATGTGCTGATCATCGTAGACGTTAGGTGCTCGCCTCTTGCGCTAAAGGTAACCGGTTCGTTCCCTCGTGGAGCCATCAGGATATTTCTCCATAGATCCCGGATCACAGTTTAGGTGAGATCGAGTTCCCAGTCCTATCGGAGACAGACGATAAAACATAGGTCCTGTGTTCAATTTGAGCAGGTAAAGGAACCCTTGGCAGTTCAAAAATCGAGAAGGGCAGACTGAAAGCCATTGTCCGGGCAAAATTCATTAGAAAAAGATTAAAAATAAATTTCCAACAAAAATATCTTCACCATCTTCAAAATTACATTGGGGACCCTCGCCAGTGCTACAGAGTTTGAGCACTACATCTGAGATCTTCCTGTGTAACAAAGAGATTGGAGCACACATGGTTACTCACCGAAGTGCAATGATAATGATTCTATCATAGCAATCAATAAATCAACCATTTTTTTAATAACTTGTGCACCTGATCGATTGGATAGATGGCATAGTAGAATCCTGTCAAAAACAAAAATAATTGTCATTCAAGCAAGACAAAAACAGAAAATTCATGACACCGGGCAACATCCCGGTAACAGTGTGACAACAAAAGAAAAGAATGAAGAGGTACCTGATCATCACTAACTTCTACACATCGAATGGAAAATGGAGGCTCCATATGAGCGAACCCCAACAATGGTGGTTTGGAGCAGCTGGTCACAAACTGTGAAAAATATTAAATTGAAAAGGCAAATAAAAATATTAATAAAAACAATTTTTGCAAAAGATCATTTCAGATAGTGTTCTATATATTGATCAGATCAGGTATCATCTCCACATCAATGGTTGACCTTCTTCTTCTTCATCTTCACCCCAAGGGAGGTATAGATCTGCAATCAAGGTCTATCCAAGACCATCTTTTCCAGATCTCTCCACTCTCTCCCCATTTTCTTGCATTCCGTATCCAACTCCAGCCCTTAGGTTCCTTGCAAGGGTCCTTCTTCTTCCTCGGGTGGCAAGCTATGAATTTCATTGGTTGTGGTTTCTGTAGCTATCTAGTGTTTTTTACAGGGTGGGATAGCTAGCCCCATCTCCTTAGTCGCCTCTTATGACATGCGTGGCAGGTAACCATGGTTCTATTCTTTACACCCCTAATTTAGGCCCCGATAACCACTCAGGCAAATGGATGACTAATTGATTGCAAATATTTTCTGATTCTTTTCATGCAACTGCACTGGTCATAGTCACTTAGTGTTTTCCACTCAATCAATGCCAGTTCCCCCCTGCAACATTTTCTCATCACCGAGTCAATGACAACTCCAACTATAGTAAAAACAAAATACAACCTTACTTTATTCCAGATTAAAATATAAACCAGTTGCTTTGGCCATTGCCAGTGCGTTCTACATACTGTTAACACCATCATACAAGCTTTGGATGTTTATTATTTTGTCTGGTATTCTATAACATCTCAGAATATTCCAGGAAGATTCTGTTTAGACTATCAAGTCTTATTAAATAGATCAAATTTATAATTAGTGGTTGTTGTTCTAAATGTGTTCCTCCAAGATTAGTCTAGGGGTAATTATTTGATCTAAGCAGCTTCTTCCAGGTCTAAACCCAGCTTACTCCTCTCTCAGGGTTGTATTCACTGCTCCTTTAGATTTCAATGGGCTCTGACCAAGTAGCTAGATGATATAGATCTTACTGATGATATAGCCCTTCTGTCCCAAGCCTTGTTACCAGATGCAGGATAAACTAAACACATTTGATCATATGTCACAACAGTTAAGGATAAACATTCATTGAAGAGAGACAATGAAGATGAGAATTAATCAAACAACTTGGCTGAAATCGGATGCATGTGTCCTAAACGTGTAGAAGTCTATGCGTTTAGGGGCCTACCAAACCAATATGCAATGTATACACGTTCTTGACAAAGATCAAACATATCACAAAGTGTGATTCTTTCTTCTTTGCGTTTGTTCTTTACGACAAATTTTAATCACTCTTTGTGATATGTTTAATCTTTGCCAAGAACATGTATACGTTGCACATTGGTTTAATAGGCCCCTAAACGTTTACTTCTACACGTATAGGCCATAGACTTCTACACGTTTAGGACACGTGCATCCTATTTCAGCCAAGCACAAAGTGTGATTAAAATTGGTCGTAGAGAACAAACGCACAGAAGAAGAATCAAACAACAACCTGATCAACCTGGGTGAAACCCCACTTCAAGAGGGAGAATCATACAAATATTTTGGCAGCAATATAAACAAAGAGGGAGGAACAAATAGAGATGTCAGAATAACAAATCGATTAAAAGGAGCTTTCATTTCACTTAGCAATTTGACGAAGTATAAAGAATAAGTGGCGTCTGTGGCCTAGGGGTTAGTGACTTGGTCTATTAACCCGACGTTCTGAGTTCGAATCACGCTGCGGACAGTTTGCTTGCAAATTGTTTCCTTGATTTTAACAAAAGGCGATGGCGCCACCGTCAGAAAGCAATGGCAAACTACTGAATGTATAAGTGGTGCCTAGAAAATCAACGACTTGTTTACTGTAGTTGATGGCTACGTCCTTTGGGATATGCCACGATTTTCATAAAGAATTCAAATCTAGAAACAAAATTATAATATTTCACTCCAATGTTAAAGCAATTCTTCTGCATGGCTTGGAAACATGGAGAACAGAAAAACAATAACAAATAAATTGCATGCATACATTCATAAAGTGGTGTCTGAACAGAATAGAGGGACTGAGCTGGTATGATAGTATCACAAATTAAGAGTTTATGGAAAGAAAATGAGACATGTTCCAGTTAACCAAGATGGGAAGAAAACATACTGACACTGGATAGGACATACATTGAGAAAATCTGAGGGGAATATAACAAAAAGGGCCCTTTCCTGGAACCCGCAGGGAAAGTAGGAGCTGAAGTGAGCAGCAAGAAATAAATAAAGATAGAAAACTTGGCATGAGTTGGTCTATGCCCTAACCGGGTTAAAAGGCAAGAGAAAGAGAAATCTGTCCAGTGTGCAAACGTCAGTTCAGTAACAAAAAACTAATTGTAAAATTTAGCAACTTTATCGCCTGTGTGGTACTGGGGCCCACAAGAGAAGCAAAGAATAGTACCACTGCGACCTATAAGGTATGTTGTAAGAGGCGACTGATGTAGGACTTTGGGAAACTACCCTAGTAAATAAAAGCATCGCAGAAATCGGATGTGCTAGCCTACTTGTAGGCGCATAACTGGCAAATGTACAATCGCTCTTAGGCTCAGATCACATACAATTCACACAGAGTAGTTAACAAATGATCGATATGGAGCGAAAGAAGAATAACTCTGTGATAACAAAAAATAACTCACCTTTAGAAACAAGCCCTTTTCTTCGGTGGAGAGGTCATTTGCTACAATGTCCCACAACCAGTTGATCACCCGGTGGTTGTTATGATAACCCCCATAGTACTGAGTGTGACGCCTTCAGAAAATATACAATCAATATATCTTTACAATTTCTTAAAATGTTAGTCTGATATTGTAACACGTTTCTGGAAGACTGATGGATGAAGACACTTAAATTGACGTTGAACCAATCCCGCAATTTAAGGAGTTTGGAATTACATATTGTACAAGTAAAGCTGGATGCATGAGGGATAGAGAGAAAAGTGTGTTTAACCGGTGAACCATGGGAACCATCAGCAAGGATACCTTCTGACATATGTTGGGGGAAACTGAGCACTTGTTGGTCTGTCCAGAGTGCTGTGATGTCAGTTCAGTAACCAATAAAAACTGTAGTTACTTCCTGTAGTACGCTTTTAGGGTAGTGTAGGACAGGTGAGATGAGAGCCTGAGGAATTTAATAGCCGCATGGCTAGTGAAGCTGTCCAGGTTAGGATTTTCATTTATGCCCATAATAGAAAAAAATCCTTGGCCGTGCCGTGAACTGAACACAGGTCTTCCGCATGGGAGCCACATTCTAATCCATTCAGCCAGACCCTCCTCAACCAATAACTGGAAATGCTAGCTTGCATCCAAAATGCAGCTGAAAACACTGGTTATTGCTATCAGTGCTGATAGGTTGTACTACGGAATTTCCTCTAAAAGTAGAAGACTTTATTTTGTGGCATTGTAAACCTCATCTTGGGTTGGAGTCTTATAGGTCTGTAATAAAACTAGAATTATAATCATTTGACCTTGTATAAAACAAGAAAGAAAGAATTTTGTTGCTGTTTGTTCGCATTCACTCTTCTCACCCATTTTAATCACTCTTTGTGACCTGTTTGATTTTTGCCAAAAACGATTAGACGTTGCGCCTCGGTTTATAGGCCCATACATATGTAGGACAGATGCATCCAACATTTTGACCTATGGTTTGTCTGCCTGATAATCCATTACATTTTCAGTTTTTTTGCATTTATGTTCAACGCTCTTTTTGATCATTTTTACACTGTAGATTTGGGCTTGTGTATGATCTGCGCCAAAGAACAGATTTATACTTTGCAGCTTTTCTGACTGGGTGAGGTCGTTCCAGATTAGGAACATTTTCATCCAATTTGGGACACATATCTTTAAACTTGTTTAGGTCTATCTTTGCTGACGTTCCTAATTTCCATCTATTCTGGAACAGTACTCTTTTGATCATCCTTTGCAGGAAGAAAGAATGAAAACGTATAATTCTTGTTGATATAAAGCAGATGTAAAAAGTGTTTTCTTCATTCTTTATTGCAAGAACAGAGGAAGATGTCCTGAACTGTAGACCACTATTACCAAATATCATACAAAGAAAAAAACATTATCCTCGGACTACACAAAGGACACAAGAGACTGAGATGTCCTATGCACAGAAAGCTTAAAATTTGTGACATAGAGAGACATACTAGCCTTGCATATTTAAAGAGACCCATCTAATGGAAGGGAATGCTTAGCTTACAGTACCACCCACACCCCACTGACCAAGATCCAGAAACAATGATCCTTCAAATACTTGCATTAGGAAAGGATGTCCAGTATGGATAATCAAGAATATCAAAAATTGCACACTCAATAATATTATAAGTAATAAATATAAGTAAAAAAAGTAATTCAAATTGGTACCTGAGATCTTCCATATCCAGAGAATCACTGTCTCCTGAGATCAATTTTTGCAACTCAGGTGGTGAGAACATGCTCAACCAATCAGGGGTAACCACAGACTTGAACCCTCTAACAAATGCCAATGTCTGATCTCGAATTTGTCGATACATACGGAAATGAGCCATCAGGTGTACATATCGTATTCTACAAATAAAACAAAAATAAAAAAAGTTTAGACTGTTTAGCTAATGCAGATTTTTCATAGTATTTACCTACCTACTTTGTGTTACCAGAACCAAACATGGACCATGAGCAAAGCACGGTCGCAAAAGATAAGTACATGTGAAATGAGGTGTCTTCAAAAAGTTACTAACAACCAGAAAAGACAGTCACGAATATCAGCATTAAAGAAAGTTGGCACAGAACCTTGCTTGAATTACATTGAGAAACAAAGAATGAAGTGGTTTGGCCATTAAGGGATTCGGTCTTGAAAATCAATAATCTATTTTCGTTGTTTTCATATTAATATAAAATTTATATAAGCATTTTGAAAGAGTATGACTTAGAATAGTAGAAAAAATAAGTAAAAAAATAATGTCAAAGTAGTTGCCATGGAAACAATCAAAATGGCCACAAAACAAAATTTCAAATATCTAAGGCTCTGAATCTAATGAATATAAATGAATTCTGTTTTCACTCTAGTTGTGCAATTGTAATATCTAAAATATTACACATGATTTTTAGGATATATTAAATATTTAATTTTTATAAATTTTTGGGTAAAAATTCCCTCAAAATTTGGTAAAAAAAACACTGTTTTGGGGGTGTGTTTACACAAAAATTCATTAAAAATGTAATATTTAATATATCCTAAAAGGATGTGTAATTTTGTAGATATTACAATTGCTCACCTTAGAGTGAAAACAGAATTCATTTATATTCATTAACTTCAGAGCCTTAGAGATTTGAAATTTTGTGCTTGGTGGCCATTTTGTATTGTTTCCATGGCAACGCGTTGACTTTTTTTTTTTACTAATTTTTTTCTACTATTCTAAGTTATAATCTTTCAAAATTGTTATACAAATTCTACATTAATACCAAAGCAACGAAAAAGTTTCAAGACCAGAATCCCCCCTTAATAAGAATGCATCCAAACTCCACAGTAAACAGGGTCTTCTACAACAGAACATCAGGAAAGAAGACGAGAGGAAGACCACAAAAAGATGGTTAGATGGTATAGCAGAATCCTGTCAATGAGCAAAAGTAACTATAACACAAGCCACCAGAACAAGGTAATACAAAAACAGAAAACCATGACACTGGGCAACAACCTGGTAGCAGTGTGATGACAAAAGAAGAAGAAGATAATGCAGTTTACACTTTTATGTGAATAACTTCAGACTACCATGATAGCAGTGTTTCCAACCTTTTTGTGCCATGCCCCACCTAAGCGTTTCTAAAATTCTTATGCCCCTATACAATATATACATAATTTTTATGAAAAAATTGAACTGCTCAGTTGACAAATTGTCCCCTGTGGGCATAGGCCCCACGTTGGCAAACACTGATGTATAGTAAAGTCTCAAGGTAACATGATCTAAGGCTAACTAAAGTAATATATCTATCTGTCTATTCACTTTTACAGTACAAATTTAATTAAGAAGAAAAGTCAACTCTCAATTATCTTAGAAAACTATTTAGCAGAAACTCACAATAAAATAAAACCAGTAAATAAAAAATAAAATTGTTGGACAAAATGAATATATATCAACTTATAATAATAATAATTACTCTCATACCAGTTACACGTTACATAGGGCCCGCAGATAATTTCTCCATACCGCTCTATCCTGGACAACTCACTCAATCTCTTCCATGCAAATGAGACCGATATTTCTTGCCTCTCTCAGCAAAGTTCGTTTCAGGGTCTCCTTAGGTCGCCTCTCTTTCTTGAACCCTGTGCATCCCACTTCAGTGCCTGCTTTGATATTCATTGATTATTTCTCCTCAAGGTGTGTCCAACAAATCTCAATCTTCTCTTTCTTATAACAGTTGTCACTAGTGGTTGACCAGACATTTCTCTGATTCCATCACTTCTGAATTCATTCCATTTTATATTCAGTATTTATTGCAGACATCTATTTTCAAATGCATTCAACTTGCTTTCCATATCTTTAGTCATTTTCCAACTCTTGCTGGCATATGTTAGGATTGATACAACATTATAAATTTCTTATGATGAGGTAGCTGGCCTCACGCACAAGTCCTTCTCCTTTTTAATCCAGGCTTGGAACTGGCATTGGCAGAGTTATATATCAACTTACTGAATTAAGATTTCTTCATCTTTCAACTCCCAACAGAGCACATGTTTAAAACAAACTTCTTCCAGCGATTCCTGTCTCTTGACATGAACATGGGGGTCACTGGTAGAAAAAAACTTAGAACATTCTATGCTAGTGACTATTGCTGTGAGCATTCTGGGGTTCAAGTCCAGCTTGGCCCATAAAAAAATCAAAACTATTTGCAGGCACACGATCAGTGGTTGGATTACAGGTAGCCTGATCCTTTATTTGCCTGTCTGTTGCCGAGGCTCGCAAGGGAGCAAAAAAAAGTAATTGACCTACAAGACATGTCGTAAAAGGTGACTGAGGTACTGGCCTAGGGAAGATACTCTAGCAAATAAAAGCATCGCAGAAATCGGATGTCTGGCCTACTTGTAGGCGCATAACTGGCACAACGAACAATTGCTCTTAGGCTCAGTTCACATTAAAATCTCAAAGAGTGGCTAACAAGTGGTCAATAAGGAGCATTCGCAGAAGATCCTTTACTTAGGGACATAAATTACAAGTACCTCTGTAGTCAGAGTAAGACTTGCTTGAATTCCGGGTGAAACTGGTGATAATGAAAGCAAGTCTTCAAGCAAAAATCGGTCAAAGGAGTCATAGTAGGCTATGCGTGAATTCATAGTGGACGCAAACAAAAAACTAAAAACAAGAAAGTGTTTCACCAATCCCATTACCTCATTACAAAAGAATGACAGCAATTTAAATTATAGCCCGATAACAAATGCTGTAACCTATCAGCTAGCCTCGTTATTGAGACACCAAAACCTCTCACTGACAGCATTTTCATGCCTACACTGTGCTAACCTGTCCAAACATGGACAATAAACAAAACCCAGTCACACAAAAAAAACTACATATGAAATGAGGTGTCTATGAAAATTGAGCAACAACACAAGCAGAGACAGAGTCACAAACAACAGCATAAGAGAGAAAGTTGGGACAGAACTTTGTTTGAATTACATCGAGAGACAAAGAGTGAAATGGTTTGACCATATAATAAGAATGTAACCAAACTCCACTGTAAACATCTGGGGGTGTCTGTGGCGTGGAGGTTAGGTGCTCGCCTCCCATGACAAAGGTACCCAGCTAGCTCCCTTGTGGAGCCATCCTTGATCTCAGTGTGGTGAGATCGAGTTCCTAGTCCTATCGGAGACGGACGATGAAACGTAGGTCCAGTGTTAAAGTTCAGCATGTAAAAGGACCCTTGGCAGCTCAAAATCGAAAAGAGCAGGCTGGAAAGCCACTGCCCGGGCAAAATTCATTAGAAAAGATTAGAAATAAAATTCCTTCAAAATATCTTCACCGTCTTCAAAATTACATCGGGACCCTCGCCAGTGCTATGGATTTCATGTACTGCAGCTGAGATCTTCATGTGTAAGAAAGAGATAGGAGCCCACATGGTTACTCACCGAAGTGCAATGATGATGGTCCTATCAATCAATCTATCAATCAAACATAGTCAAGAATAACAGAACATCAGGAAAGAAGACGAGAGGAAGACCAAAACAAGATAGATAGATAGTAGAGCAGAATCCAGTCAAAGAACAAAAATATCTTTTACCTAAGTTACTAGAGCAGTGCAAGACAAAAATACAGAATACAACGACACTGGGAAACAACAACCCGGTAACAGTGTGACAGTAAAAGAAAAAGAATGATCAACAAGAAATTTCTTTACTTATTCTCATTAGTGACTTGAATGGCTTTTCCTCCTGGAACAAGTTCATGAGTAACAATACGTCCCAAAATGTCCTCATCGCATGAAAATGTAAGTTCTAAGTCACTGACATCACCATCATAATGCTGAAGTGGAGAGATTAATTTATATTTTTAACAAGCTACAAACTCATAAAATTTCCGAAATATTAAAAGACATATTCTTCTTTGCATTCAATTTCGTACGCTTGTCTAAACCATGAGATGGGTCCTATTCCTATCGGAAAGAATAGAGGCAACTCAGCCTATATGAAGCTGCATGTCAGTTGGAGTTCCTCAAGAGTTCCTCATAGTTTGGTCTGTAAGCTTTGTTAATGAGGCCATGTTTCTTTTCGTTGGTGTATGTATGATAAAAGACATATATGTAAAAAAGGTTTCAACAAATAAATTAAACAAAATCAGTTTAATTTAGTCATCAGATCATTATCACTGCACATTGAACCAACTAGTCCATAAGTGCTTAGATCTCATCATTATGTCTGTCACCGTGTGGTGACTAATGACACTTTTTCCTTCACTTGTTCCTTTAGGGTAATCTTACAGTTAACCAAGCTTTTGCAAATTGATGCGAATTGGTTTAAATGAAAATCCTCTTTGCAACCACTGTCTATGAGGGCTGTCAGAATGTCACCTCTATTCATTGTCTGACTCCAGATATGGTGGCAGAGTCAGCCAGCCTGCTCTCTCTTCCTTCAGTTATCAGAGGACTAGCATCATAGCACTCCGGACATGTCCATAGGTGCTCCGATCTCCACTTCAGAAAATCCAGCATCGTCCATCGGCCCATCTCTCTTCCTTATCAGTAGACAGTCCTGAGGCTGTATGTAAGACAGTGGTTATTTGATATATGAACTTTCTTTAGAGACTAGCAAGTCTTTCCAACTTGTCAGACAATATATTTTCATCATCATAATTAAGTAACTTGTCCCTTCTGGAACTTGGCTCCCATGACAGCAGTCCTGAAAAACACTCTTCTGTGCAAGATGACTGGTGTTAGTAGCAGTTATTCTCAGATCATCAATGACATTTTGCCCCCATCGTCTTCTAGGTCTTCCTCTCATTCTTCTTTCAAGGACCATTTCCTCAAAAATTATCTTCTCTAAGCACTCATGTCATTTGATGTGATGAAATCTTAATTTTCCTTGATTTTGTGCTCTTTAATAGCCAACTCTCTTTAATATCAAGCTGTTGCAGAACAGAAGCATTTGTTCTTTTCTCTGTCCATGATATTCTAAGTATTCTTCTGTAGCATTTGCATTCAAATATTTTACATAAATTAAAATCAAAAGTACCTTGATGTATGATAGTGATTTTGCCAATTCCAAATCAAGAGATGGTAATTCATCTAAGGAACTGTAAGTGGCGCTCTGTAGGTGACCCAGAATGTGCGTTAGAAAAAATGGGGCAAATGGCACATCCACGATGATTCCCTAAGCAGCAAAATATTAGAAAAATATATAATTAGAAAGATCTTATGAATCAAATATCAATAGATACATTTCAGTTCATTGTTAATTGTTGCAATTTCTGTTTTGTTCCCTAGGAGCATGGGGCCAGAACTGCAGAAAATCTGTGGTAATAAAGTCATATGTGTCTCTACAGTGATGGTCTTTTTATAAACTATTTTACACAAGGGAGCGAGAGTTGGAAAATCACTAAAGATATAGAAAGCAAGTTGAATGCATTTGAAAATAGATGTCTCGAAAAATAATGAATATAAAATGGAACGAATTCAGGAGAAGTGATGAAATCAGAGACATGTCTGGTCAACCACTAGTGACAACTGTTATAAGAAAGAGAAGATCGAGATATGTTGGGCACACCTTGAGGAGAAATGATCAACGAATATCAAAGCAGGCATTGAAGTGGGACGCAAAGGGTTCAAGAAAGAGAGGTCGACCTAAGGAGACCCTGAGCGAACTTTGCTGAGAGAGGCAGGAAATATCGGTCTCAGTTCCATGGAGGAGATTGAGCGAGTTGCCCAGGATAGAGCGGTATGGAGAAATTACTTGCAGGCCCTATGTAACGTATAACGGACGAGAGGAATTATTATTATTATTTATGCTAGACATATGCTGAACTAACATGGTGACACTGATCAGGGGAATCTTTATTCTTTGTTTCTTAACAGAGATGTCTCTGTAGTGTAGAGGTTAGGCACTCGCCTCTTGTTCCAAAGGTATGCGGTTTGCTCCCTCGTGGAGCCATTGAGATATTTCTCCAGAGATCCCTGATGTCTGTGTAAGTGAGATCGAGTTCCTAGTCCTATCGCAGATGAATGATAAAACGTATGTCCAGTGTTCAAGTTGAGCATGTAAAAGAACCCTTGGCAGTTCAAAATCGAGAAGAGCAGGCTGGAAAGTCGCTGTCTTGGCAAAATTCAGTCTAAAAAAACTACTACAAAATATTTTCACCATCTGCATAATTACTTCCGGGATCCTTGTCAGTGCTACAGTTCGTTAACTGGGGCTGAGATCTTCCTGTGTAAGAAAGAGATCATAGCACACATGGTTACTCACCAAAGTGCAATGATGATGATCCTATCAATCAATCAATCCATCAAGGCTCAACTATCAATCAAAGCAAAGCAAATATTGTTTCTGAATTGTAGGTTGGATCTCCAATGGTCTCACTTTGGTTGTTCATTTCAGCAAGATATTTGTACATCTACTGATATTACCCTTCCACTTTTAGTGGTGCTTTACTTGTGCATGTTTGCCCTACTTTAGATTGATTGGACCATCATCACTGCACTTTGGTGGATAACAATACATGCTCTGATCTCTTTCTTACATAGAAAGATCTAAATGACAGTGCACAAGCTTTGTAGCACCGGTAAAGGTCCAGGATGTGACCGTGAGGATGGTAAAAATTTGAATGAATTAAATTTTACTTTTAGTAAAAATTTTGGCTTTCCTACCTACTCTGATCAGTTTTTCACTGTCAATGGTCCTATTTACATGTTCAGTTTGAACACTGGAACTAAGTTTTATGTCAGTTTCTGATAGGACTAGGAACTCTATCTCCTCTACATTGAGATCAGGGATCTCTGAAAAATTAGGGATCATTGGGTAGAGTCAAAACAGGAATGGTGAGATGAAACTGGGTGGAGGTATTGGTAGAGACAGGTATCAGAGAAATCACAATTTTTGTCCCTGGGCACACAGGACTAACCATACCAGTTTGATGTTGATTGATAAGCCTACTCATATACCTGTTGTGCTGTTCTTATCTAGTCATTCAATCTCCTGCAATCTAGCAGTTGCGGGTTGTTCATAAAATCTCTTGGCCCTCTTAGGCGTTAATGTCATTCTCCATTTGTGGTCTCCTGATATGGTGGCAGAGCCAGTCAGCCTGTCTGCTCTCTCAATGCCATTGACACCCATGTGCCCCGAACAAAGGTAAATGTAATTCTACAAATTGTTGCGCTTACATATTTCGCTTGAATCATAAAATATAATTCAATTTTACATTCAATAAACAGAACATTTGAAACTAATTCATAACAGCTTTCCACATATCTTTCCACAAACTCAAACAAAGCCAAGTGATTCTCCTGTATTTGTGATGTTGAAGATGGGTACAACTTCTGTTCACTTGTTACCTGTAACAGAAGATAAACCTTGCAAAGTATATGAAGATAAAAATCTTGTAAAAAAACAAATTGTTGGTTGATTGATTGGAACATCATCATTGCACTTCAGTGAGTAACCAAGTTTGCTCCGATCTCTTTCTTACACAGGAAGACCTCAGCATGAACTCTGTAGCACCGTGAGGGTGCCGGTATAATTTAGAAGATGGTAAAAATAAGTTATATTAATTTTTTCTTCAAATTCATTCTAATGAACTTTGTCTGGGCAGCGGCTTTCCATCCTGCTCTTCTCGATTTTTAACTGCCAAGGATTCTTTTGCATGCTCAACTTGAACACGGGACCTATGTTGTACTGTCTGTCTCTGATAGGAATAGGAACTCGATCTCACCTAAACTGAGATCAGGGGTCTCTTGACAAATACCCAATGGCTCCACGAGGAAAACGAATCTAGTACCTTAGGCATGAGAGACAAGCACCTAACCCCTATGCCACAGAGGCCCCTGTTGTTGGTATTGTGTAAATGCTCTGACATTTTCCGCTGCTGAAAGGGACTGTGCATCCTGGGTGCAGAGATGTAGTTTCGAACCAGTTACTTATCACACAAATTATTACAATGTTTTTGGTGCCATGAGTGCATACCTTTGCAGGAACATTGATATTTCCTATATTTTGTTAACATCTTTAATTTCTCTAATCCTGTTTTACCTCACAGTGTCAGGATAAGAATAGATATCTAGAACAGGCTTCATAAATAGTGTTTTTTACTGTCTCTGTAATCTTGGAGGTCCAATCTTTGCGTGGACTCCCTTTTGTTTTGTATCTACTGTATCAGAGTTAAATATGAACATATACAAGAGAAAAGTACAATACTTCACAGCACGGCAAAGACAGTAGGCCTCAAAATAAACACAGGAAAACAAAAATTATGACAAACAGTGAAATCCAACAACCAGTAATGTTAGAAGATGAAACACTGAAAGGGTTGAGCAGTTTAATATCTTGGTAGCGTACTGACACTAAATGGTGGCACAGAGGAAGATATAAAATCACGTCTGAGTAAGGCCAGAACCGCTTTTGCCAGAATGAAACCAGTATGGAAGTCCAAAATCTACAATAGGACCACAAAGCTTAAACTCTATAAAAGCATTGTTTTGCCAGTTTTGCTCTTGGATCGGAGTGTTGGAGGATGACCAAAGGAGATACTAGCAGGCTGTCAGTTTTCCACCACTCTTGTCTTCGCAGAATCTTGGGAATCTTTTGGCCAGTAAAATATCCAATAACCAACTACTCCAAGACACAAGACAAGAGCCAATGAATGACATACTCAAAAGAGAAGATGGAAATGGCTCCGACATGTTATGAGAATGAGACAAGAAATGCCTGCAAGGATAGCCTCACTTGGACACCAGAGGGAAAGAGAAAGAAAGGCAGACCACGGACAACATGGAGGCGCATGATGGAAGAGGAACTGACACCGCATCTCTGACGTGGGGCTCTGCGCTGAAGGTTGCACGGGACAGGAGAGCATGGAAAGTCCTTTCTGAAGCCCCATGTGTCACTAGGCATGACGGGATTAAGTAAGTAAGTAAGTATCAGAGTTACTTTGCTCTTTGAGTCGCGCTGTCTGTTAGTAATCTGTGTATATGGCCGAACCATTTAATTTGCTGTTTCTTGATAAGTTCTCAAACTTATCTATCTCTTGCAGCAAAAGTAGATAAAACTGCTACACTTTTTCAGACTAGGTTTAATTTCAGATTGCCTATAACCTGCTGCCATGCAGGTCGGTTGGGGACAGTCAAAGACTGATGGAGAGCGTTCCCAGTAAATGCTGGTTGAAATCTGACACATCGTCAAGGACAAGCACCAGAGCTCCAAATGGTACTGAAGATGTGACGTAAAAAACGCTTCTTAGCAAAGGCTGTTTATATATCACAATAAGAATGATCAAAATGGCCAAAAAGAATGATTGCGAGAGAGAGATTGCCTATTAATTTGTTGGGTTTTTTTCTGTTGTTTGGTGTATATGTTTTTCCCTGTTCTTTGAAATGCATGTCAAAATCATACTATGACATTTTCCCTTGTAATTTAAACTTATAATGTAATTTCAATGAAAGTAACATTTACTTTGAACAAATTCAGATGTGGATCAAATACTCTAGCAATGGTCTCCTCCAAGAACTCCTTAAAGACACCATCTTGATCAATACCAGCTTCATCAAGACCCTGTAATGAATAACACATGTATAACATTTAGGAAAAGTCATTTTAAACCCACAACATCAAACAAGACAGTCATCAACATCAGCATAAGTAAGAAATTTGGGACAGAAATAAAAAATATGATTAGATGGCATAGCATAATCCTGTCAAAAAGCAAAAATAATTATCACCCAAAGCACTAGAGCGGAGCGAAATAAAAACAGAAAACCACGACACTGGGAAACAACCCGGTAACAGAGCGATGACAAAAGAAGATAGAAGTAATTTCAAGTTGGTATTTTAAAAAAAAAACATTTGTCAGCATTCTTAACTAATCTAAGTATATAAACATAATATATTACAGACTTGACGAAATAAAAAACTTTTGGATAAAGAAAATTTACATACCTTCAGAATTTAAAAATAAACACTTAAATTAGACAAACAAATTTCACAAAACAAATGTTATTTGACCATTGACCATTTATTAGCAGGATGGGGCCTCATAAGGTGACAGTGCAGAACCCACCGGAGAGTGGTAAATGCTCTGGCTGCAACCAACCCATCCCCAGCTATGGGACAAATAGCACTTGTCCTCTCTCTCTTGAGGAGGACATCCTTTTTCTTGTCTTGTCTTCTACTTCTATGACACTTTCCCTTAAGCATAAGGGATTAAACTACAGTGTCCAGGAGCACACCCTGCAAAAAGCCTGGGTGGTGAGCCCGGCAACAGAAGGCTGAAGTCATCTAGAGTAGGACGACTCCAGACAAACCCGGGAAGACAGATCTCGTCAGCAGGGGACTGCAACTGTCTAGAGAACAACCTCAAAAAAAAGATGTCCTCAGAAACGGAATGTGTCAGCCATTATTGGCGGGGAAGAATCGACACATACGAACAACTCAAATGGTCATGGTCAAATGTTATTTGAAAACAATGTCAATATTGTTTATATTTACAAAAGCAGCTGTGACATGGTTCTCTTTTAATAACCATATCAACACGCCAACACTAACTGCGATTTTGTGGTCGGAGGTGGTGGAGAGATTTCTGGCAATAGAATACCTGGGATTGCGGTTTGATCAAAATCTTGCTTTTATGGAACACATAGATTATGTGATAATGAAGGCTAGAAGGAGTATGACTGCTATGGGGGTAATGGCTGCGGCAAATTGTGAGTAGCATCATCCGTCTCTTTATACCAGGGTCTGATCCTTTCTGTGATTGAGTATGCTCTGGCGATCCTGATCCTCAGCCATATGCAGATAGAAAGACTGAAAGAATACAGAATGAGGCTATGTGCATCATACTTGGGTGTACTAAAGACATGTCGCGCAGGGCGATGTGATACCTTTTTGATTATCCTACTATGGAAGACAGAACAAGGATGTGCTGTTCATGGGCATACCTTCAAGCCAATGCTGACACATTACATCCCCTGCACATGAAAATAAGGAGATAAAAAATGAAATAGATTGAAAAGAGGAGAATCTTGGATGGGTCAGGCAGAGGACTGTATTCAACAGGTGTGTTCACTTGAAGACATTAAAACCCTCTGAAGAATGGATACAAATGCCAACAGGAAACAATACATCATTTTCAGTATATATCAGACTTGATAAAGATTGCACACAGGAAAGCCCAGGGGTTGTGGAGGCAGATGCTCAGGAGTTAATTTCTCAGAACTCATCTGAGGATGATACATCATTTGCACAGATTGGTCAGTGGTTCGACATGTGCGGAGCTCATAGGTTTTACTGCTAAAGTCAGAGAGGATGTTGTGAAGGAAGACAGTAGTGGTTTTGTCGTGACTACAAACCATGGAAATCATGGTAGCAACTAAAGCGATGGTCTGGATGGAGCCACAGACTTTTATTCATGCATGTTTTCTAAGTGATTCAATAAGTATGCTCAGGAAGATTTAAACATGCTGAGCTCTAAGAAAATGGTTTGAGCTGTTAAAGAGGTCCAGGCAGACAAAAATCAGTTTTATTTTTGTGCCAGGGCATGCAGATGTGTGGGGAAATGAATGCACCGATAGGTTTGCAAGTATGGCTGCTGTAAAAAGTGGGCGAGCAATAGACCAAGCTGATATTCTAAATTCCTTAAAGGAGAGAAGATGTGTACATGATTAAAGTAATAGTGGTGAATCTACAACCCTGAGTAGACTGCAAGAATCAAGTCATATGTGGTGTAGCTAGACAAGAGCACTATACTGGTAGCCAAAGAAGAATAGTAAACCAACAAAGAACCGATGTTGCTAGTAGCTACATGACGAGAGACATACTAAGAAGATTGGAGCACTTATGGACTATTTGGTTCGATGTGCAGTGATGATGATTCGACGACTAATCTAAACGTAATACATTACCATTTCATTGATAAACTTGACTCGAATCACACCCTTGAGGGCTCTGCCTGGAAGCTGTGCCAGTTGTCTATAGCCATCCTGCCACAAAATAATAAGTGAAATTAAATAGATGTCTATTTTAAAGATGCACATATTAAAATCATAAAGTCAAGTAGCTTGTCTCTTGCAGAATCTTGCTTTCATCACAGCCCACCTGAAAAACTCTCTGTCTCTAGTGTAAGTAAAGTAAAGGAACCCTTTCATACCTCGTGGTATATAGGTCAATACAGTGTTAGGCCTGTATTTTCATTGACCGTCGGCACACGATGGGTGATGTGGTCAGCATCACGCCGCCGCCTTTACTTTCCCAGAGCATGTCTGGTACCCAGTTGAGGCTGGGTCGACCTGAGAGCGTCGCGGTCGGGAAAATTCCACGCACATTGCGGGAGCTGAACCCAGACCACCAGCCTTGCGAGCGAGTTCACTAACAACTACGCTACAGCGGCTCTCTGTCTCTAGTGTGTTTAGACTAATAATGCCCATTCTGTGCTGGTTGAAGTTTTGGCTGGGGGTTATCTCATGGTTTTTCCCATCTTGTCGCACCTATCGGTATGCATAACTCGCGCAACCGAGATAGAGAATATCCACTACCTTCATTGAAATCTTCAGAATGTATGTTTTCTCTTAGAGCATTGATGATGTCGCTTTTGTCCATAGAAGGCCCATTCTTGATTACAGGATTAAAAACAAAAACCAAAAACTGTTTTCTGTCTGTAGTACAGCTTTTTAGGGCAGTGTAGGACAGGTGGGATGACAGCTTCAGGAATTTAATGGCCGCATGGCTAATGCAGTTGCAGCAAAGCTGTTCACGTTATGATTTTTCATTTATGCCTACAACAGAAAAAATCCTTGGCCATACCGTGAATTGAACAAAGGTCTCCCATTGCTTGCAGCATTGCTCGCCAGTAAAAAAGACAAAATAATAGGTTACTATTTAATATTTTTTTAACAATGTTCTAAAAAGAATTGCTAACAATACCTCTACAATCCGACTCCTGTGTACAGTGATGAGAGTAGATTGTGGGGAGGTACATGCAGACTCTGTCAGTCCTAAAGTTTCCTTCTCTTTCATGACATTTTTTCTGAAAATTATCACACGCTGAGGACAAATCAGAAATCATGTCTATAAGTATAGAATAATATATTTTAATAGTATTAACTCACACAATTTTGTTGCCAGAAAATAATATAAATAATTGATACATCTATAAAAAACATCGTTATGCCTAGTTACTGCCTGTAGACCGCTTTTAGGGTGTGTAGGACTGGTAGGACAAAGCCTGAGAAATTTAAAGGCCGCCTAGCTAGTCCAGTCACAGCAAGCTGTTCAAGTTAAGATTTGTCTTTATGTCCACAACAGAAAAAAATCATTGGACATACGTGGATTGAAAACTGGTCACCTGAATGGGAGCCGTACTCTAATCCATTTGGCCAGATGCTTCTACATTTAAATTATAACAGTAAGATACAATGTCTTTCACTATTTCTAAGTTGATATCTCCATAGAGCTGCGCTATCCAATGGGAGGGCCCATTTAATACATCCCTGGTGTCCTATTTTATTTCTCCAGCTTTAACTTTAATCAGATGTAAAGAAAAAAATTTTTATAATTTGTTTTTACATGTTTCGCCATTGCTATATATTTTTTATTGCAATCTTCTCTTATATCAATATCTAAACTGGCAAACATTCAAAGACGAACATTTATGTAAGAGACCAAATAAACAACCTTGCAGCTCGACAGGTGCCACTCTTGATAATCGTGAAAAGGCGTAAACTTGCATGGTTCGGGCATGTGATGAGACATGGCTCACTCTCCAAGATTATCCTACAGGGAACAGTTGAGGGTAGAAGAAGGAAAGGAGGGCAGAGAAAATCCTGTTTGACAACATCAAGAGCTGGTCAGGACAGAGTTTCTCCACACTGCTGAGGAGTTCGAAGACAGGAGACTCATGGCATGCTTTTTGTGCTGATGTCTCCACAGTGACACCCCTACGACCCTAAGGGGTTGTGGGCTTTATTATCATTATTATTACTATTATATAAACTGGCAAATGGTATAAAAACGTCTAGAAGCTATGACTTACTTCATTAAATGGAATGATATGTGGAACTCTTTGCATGAGAAACATGGCCGCTTTTTTCCTTCTCCAACTCTGTCATAAAATGGCTTGGCCTCACTTCTCTGAAACAATTTATAACTTAATCAGATAAGCAGTCTATTGTCTATTCCAGGTAGAAGATGTAGTTGGCTGTCCACTCTTGCCGTTAAGCGTAGGGATGGGAGCTTTAATTTGAATTCTAGGGCCAGATGAGTCGCCCTTGTGTTATATCCATGTTTATGTAGTGTGGTCTTGATATTGTCTATCCATCTTTTTCTTGGTCTGCCCTTATCTCTAGTACCCAATCTCTTTTATTGTATGCTGTTATTGGTGGTTGGTTGTATTTCAATCTCATTAAATGTCCAAACCACTACATTTGTTGTCTTTCGATGTATTCGGTGCATGAAGTTATGCCCACTCTGCTTCTGATGTCCTCATTTCGTAGTCTGTCTTTCCTGGTGACTCCCAGGATAAGCAGTACACATAAATTGTTCTTACTGCATGTCTGTATGATCCTTCACAAATATATGGAGGAATCACAACACATTAGGATTATATAATGCATGTTGTAAGAGGCAACTGAGGTAGGGGCATAGGAAGCTACCTAGTAAATAAAAAGCATCGCAGAAATCGGATGTGCTAGCCTACTTGTGGGCGCATAACTGGCACAACGTACAATCGCATCTAGGCTCAGATTACATACAAATCACAAAGAGTGGTTTAACAAGTGGATGATATGGAGCGTTCGAAGAAGATATTATTCAGTTATATTCCCTAACACACTTCAGATGCCACAACATTAAATCAGCACACACAAAACTCTTGCTGTCTGCCTTTTTACCTGTATATTTCTGCATCTCTGCCTTCTTATTTTATTAACTAACATAACGATTATGTATACAAACAAACTGAGAGCCGCAGTAGTGAAGTTGTTAGTGAATTCGCTTCTTTAGCTAGTGGTCCAGGTTCAATTCCACAGTGGGCGTATAATTTTTTTTCAACCGTAATGGCTCTCAGGTCAACCCAGCCTCAATTAGGTACCAGAAAAGCACTGGGAAGTAAAGGAGGATTTCTCTAGGGTCGACTGTGTGCCGACAGTCAATGAAATATACAGTCCTAACACTGTATTATCCTATATACCATGTGGTATTTTTTTTTTTGGATCCAGAAGCACTTGAGCTGAAAGCTCTTCGGCTCAGTGTCATGGACATCATTACCCTTCGGTGCCACGAACACTGTAAATCTGTGGCTTTTCTGCCAGTCCGCAGAGTTGAATCCGCACTCACAGAGGACTTGTCCCCCGTAGTCCAACGCGCTGCGAACACGCTGGGCAGTCGGGCACCATGTGGTATAAAAAGGGTTCCTTTAGTTTTTACACAAACAAACTCAAACTACCAGACTGTTTAATACTTGGTCTAGTATCCTAGTTAGGTTTTAAAATATTTATACTTAAGTGCCAAAGTGTGCTACAAGTGCCAAAGTGTGCTACACAAATAAAAGGTCTTACAGCACCTGATCAACCAATGGTTTGAAGGTGTAAAGCTCCGCCTGCTGTCTCTTTCATGCAGAATCATGAGCAAGGTCATGGCTGAGGTGAATACATCACAGTATGGTGCTTGATCAAGGCCTAAACAAACAATCAACAAAGCTAGAGTAAGATTAGCTTAATATTGTTGAAATATCAGAAGAATATATGCAACAAAAACAAACTTTGAAGAGAAAAACTGTTTGGTCCTCTATTTTGTCTTACTTTCCATCCAGAACATAAATAATAAAATAATAATTCCTCTTATGTTATATGTTATATTTTATTTTTTCAGATCAGAAGCACTTGAGCTATTAGCTCTTTGGCGTGCCATGGACATCGAATTCGGTTCGTGCCACGAACACCGTAAATCTGGGGAATCTTGGCTTTTCTGCCATCCCGAATTGAACCGCACAACAGAGGATAGTCACCGTAGTCAGCTCTACAAACACGCTGGGCAGACGGGCTTATATGTTATATAAGGCCTGCAAGTAATTTTTCCATACCGCTCTATCCTGAGCAACTTGCTAAATCTGCTCCATGGAACTGAGACCGATATTTTCTGCCTCTTTCAGCAAAGTTCGTTTCAGGGTCTCCTTAGGTCGACTCTCTTTCTTGAACCCTTTGCATCCCACTTCAATGCCTGCTTTGATATTTGTTGATCATTTCTCCTCAAGGTGTGTCCAACATATCTCCATCTTCTCTTTCTTATAACAGATCTCACTAGTGGTTGACAGAACATAAAAAAATATTTACTAACTCTTTCCGTACGCATTTATTTCCTCAATTGTACACAGTTAATTTTTAAAAAATCATAATTACTCGTCAATAAATAAACATTTATATATCTTATTATATACTAATTTGAAGAAAACTGTACAACCTGTTAGAATAACAAGGTTAAAAAGTAGTAGAAGTAAAATAGTTGAAGTAAATCAAGGTAGACTTGTATAAACGAAACAAATTCGAATATCGCAGTGTACGGCGATTGGCGTGTAAAGAGTTAAACATATTATACATCTGAAAACTACAAGAAAATATAATAATAGTCGTCCATCGCAAGCAATGATGACAACAGTCTCAGACTTGTGGTGCTGCACCTCTCAGGTTTGCACGGAGGTGACTGTAAAATCCAATCCTTGAGCACAATCTCCTACCACAGGTGATGTATATATGATCGAGGTTTGACATGGGGTGTTTTGTCTTTTCGCGCACCTCGTTTTCTATGTGCCTCAGCAGTATGACAATTCTCTGCTCTGCTAGTTCCTCTTGTGAAAATATACTGAGTAATGTAAAGACTACTAGAATAGGGTGATGTTGAATACTGTTTATATAGTGTATATTATTATGAAATGATTATGGAAAAGATTTCCTGAAAGACCTAAGCAGAACACACCAGGTCATAATATTCTGCCTACGTACCAGAAAATGCAGATTCAACAGACACTTACATAGATAAGAACAAATTCAAATAGCTCTCTGCCAGTGTCAGCAGGCGGAACTGACACCAGAGCGTGTCCTGCAAGACTGTCCTTTCCTGTGTGAGCTGAGAATCAACATGTGGCCATACCCAGTTGACCTAAAAACTAAACTTTGGGGAACCTGACAGGCCTGAAGCTGAGTGAAGCCCAGTTTGTGGTCCACAGTAAACTAAGTGCATGACCAAAGATCGCTGAAGAAGAAGAACAGTATCTACAAAAAATAAAACCAACTATATAATCATTCATGGACAATAAACAAACAGATAGAAAAATCTCTTAGAGCCACAGAGATGTGGTTTTACAGAAGAATGATGAGAATTCCATGGACTGCTAAAATCACTAATGTTGAGGTGTTGAATGAGGTCAAGACACAGAGAAAACTTATTACCAATATAAGAAAGAGGCAGTCATCATTTTTCGGACATGTGATGAGGAGAGGAGGTTTAGAACATATTTTAACAACTGGTAAAATCGAGGGTAGACAAGACAGAGGAAGACAGAGAGAGAAAATTTTGGATAGACTGACTTCATGGCACAGTAGAGCGTCAACATCTGAATTGATAGCAAACACCAAAAATATAGATTTGTGGAGATCCATGATCGGCTACGCCAGCCGGCACGGCACCTGATGATATAATCATAATATAATCATTTATAAACACTTACTGATCAAACCACCCCATATAACCTTAAAAACAAACAGATTCAGGAATTCTCCCATTCTGACATAGTCAACAGCTTTAAACACCTTCTCCTGCTCTAGCATTTCAATTTCATCTAGAGTTCTGAAAATAAAAACAGATTGTTAATTTGCATCAGCAAAGTCGATATATATGTATTTCTATTGTACCGTAATATGGGTGGGTGTCTGTGTCTTAGCGGTAGATCACAACACAAGAGTACTTGTTCAAGCTCCACTGTGAGCAGTATGGAAATAAATTTGTTTCCGAGGATTATTCTGAATGGTAAAAATAGACCTCACTGTTCAGAAAGCAATGGCAAACTACTGAGCGTAAAAGTGGTTCCTAGAAAATCAACAACTCGTTTACTGTGGTTTATGGCGATGTCCTGTAAGGGATATGCCATAATTTTCAATTTTCACTGTTATATGTTACATAGGGCCTGCAAGCAATTACTCCATACCACTTTATCCTGGGCAAGTCCAATATCTCTCGCCCAATCTCAGTAAAGTTCGTGTCAGGATTTCTCTAGGGCATCCTTTTTTTTTTACACTTTGTCTCCTCATTCTATATTTGCTTTGTGATTCTTTGATCATTTCTTCTCAGATTACACCAACATATCTCCATCTTCTCTTCCTTATAACAGTTGTTACTAGTGGTTTACCAGACATTTCTATGATTTTATCACTTCTGAGTTCATTATTTTTTGCAATCTATTTTAGAATGCATTCAAATGTATTTCAATATCTTTAGTCACTTTCCAACTCTTGCCGGCATATGTTAGAATTGATACATTTGAATTTAAAATTCAAGTGAAATTAATGCAGACGTCAATATTTGTCAAATTTAACAAACTCTCAGTTTCAATTTAATGTTTTTTTAAACAAATTATGACCTATATTCTTGATATATTTAGCCAAAAAATATTCTAAAATATGTAATTTTCTCTTATAATTTTTATAACGAATCAACTTTTAGTCTTGATCTGCATACATATTATCTATGTCTACTTACGTAATCATGTGGGATGCAGTTTCACAAAACAGTGACAGCAAACTGAAGACAGGGTGTATGATTGAGTTTGGGGCCTGTGTGAGGAGCTCAATAAAGATCTTCAGGCCACAATGAGGACCCAGGTCACAGAGAAACCTCCATAGAATTGGTAGAAGAATATCAGTGTAAGCCAATCCTTGACAAGAAAACAAAATCAAGGTTTTGTTAATTAACGTGCATTATATAGTTAAACCAATGAATTATGTGGTCTAATAATATTGTTATATAGAAGGACAGAGCTGCAGTAGCAATGTTGTTAGTGAATTTGCTTCTTAGACTAGGGGTCCAGGTTCAATTCCACAGTGGGCGTGAAATTTTTCTCTGCGTCTCTCAAGTTTACACAGCATCAATTGGGTACCAGGAAAGCACAGGGAAGTGAAGGCGGCCTGCGTGATGTTGCCCACATCACCCATCGTGGGCAAACAGTCAATGAAAAATACACAGTATTACCTATACATTATATGGTATAAATAAGGGTTCCTTACTTACTTTTTTTATATTTTATTTTCAGAGCCAGAAGCACTTGAGCTTTCAGCTCTTCAGCTCCGTGTCATGGACATCGTAACCCTTCAGTTTGGTATCACAAACACCATATATCTGGAGAACCTGTGGCTTTTTCTGCCAGCCCGCGGAATTGAACCGCACTCACAGGGGGTTTGTCACCCGTCGCCCAACGCGCTACGAACACGCTGGGTAGGCGGGCACTTTTTATATAAGAAGAGAAGGTCTCAGGTTATTACATTTAGTCAACGAATGATGACACTACTGATTGTACAACTATTTTGCTTAAGATTTTGTTTGGGACGGACAAGAGCATTGTTCCATGCCAATTGTTACAATCACCAATGGAGACCTTCTTGGGTATCTGGATGATGACTCCTCTGTTTCATGCATCAAGTATTATTTGAGTATTCCATCGAGATGTAAACAAGATGTATGCTACTTACCCCCAAGTATATCCATCTTTAGCTGTGTTAATGTATTGATGGCATGTCTATAGAGGGAACATGGCAAACAAGTGCTAAATGATATATCACTATCCAGATTGATTTTCTGTGTGGATGACAGTTTGTTGGATGCTCTCTTCCCCAGAGCCTTCTTAAATATATCTGAAATGATCATAAAACAACATTGTTATACTGCAAAAGTAAGGATATTCTTTCATAAATAAATTGTATCTCATCTTGCTTCTTCTTTTTTTTTTTCCTCTATACCTGTTTTACCTCACTTCGTCAGGATAAAAAGAGATTTCTAGAACATGCATTTGTATGCGCTTCGTAAATAGTGATTTTCACTGTCTCTGTTATCTCTGAGGTACACCTTTTAAATTATGAATAGGTTTCATCTCATCTTGCGACAAGTAAAAATGAGATTTCTTTGATATAGTCTATTCAAAATAAGTTTATCTGTAGGTTTTAAAGCCGAAGGATTGCCTTCATTGCCTCAGGTTTTAACCCATATGGCTCGGTCTTGCTCCACAGAAATGGCACGCATATGCGGTATACAAACACTAACTATGTAGCTCCTGCAACAATCCTAGGTTCTGAAATGCACCTCGAACAGACAGTCCAGATTCGACCTGACCTTCAGCTGGAAAAGGCAAAGGATTACAAGAATATAGTAACAGAAGTTAAAATGAGGATAAGGTGTAAGAGATAATTGAAAACACATAAAGGGTTATAGTTGGCACAGTGAAGTAGTCAGAATGCTGGCTTCATGACCAATAGAGAATGGGATTGTTCTACAGTTGACACAGGATGGATAAGGGGATGTTCTTTGGTCTCCTGGCGACCTACTGTTGGATGAGAACACTAAAATTGGAATCAATCCATGGATATAAGAAGTTTGGAATTACACGTTGTACAAGTAGAGTTGGATGCTTGAGGAGCAGAGAGAGAAGTGTGTTTAACCAGCGAGCCGCAGGAAGCATCAGTATGCATACCTTTCGGCATTCTGTTGGGGGAGACTGAGAACATATGGGTCTGCCCGGAGTGCTGTGATGTCAGTTCAGCAATCAATAACCAAAACTGTAACTTGATACCTGACTCAATGAGTAAGGAATAGGAAGTTAGTCGGACATGGCCTGTATGGCGGTGGACACTCTTTTTCTTTCTTTCGTCCGCTTTCAACTCAGACGAAGTTTCATCTCTGAAACTGATTTTTGCGTGAAAATCCGTTTTCCAATTTCTTACAATGGCAGCAGCGTGCACATTGTAAATTACTTTACACTGGCAGCCGTGTGCTCAATGTACTCGTAATTAGTATTCCCTCGCCATACAGGCAGATTTTCTCCGACTTCAGAGGCACTCACGTTATCGTCCTGAGTAAGACCAGGGGACTCGAACAAATGCCGGACAGTAGGTTCGAACCCGAGCTATGAGGCGTCTCACAGCTAGCAGGCCGAGCTACTATTAACTACTCTAGGCATTCCCTCGTCGGTGGACACTGATAATAAGGAAAGCAGGCCTTCATGCAAAATTCAGTCAGAGGTGCCATACAAGGCATCCTGACTATGCCTGAATTCATAGCGGGCGAACACAGAAAAATTATATTGAGAATTAGTTACTGAAGACTCATATCCTTCACTGTGTTATTGAGTTTTATCCATGCCATGGTGGTAAAATAATGGAGAGCTATGACAGCCAACTACTGATCCCCTGACTTCTTCTGCATTCGCCCGCTTTGAATTCAGGTTTAGTAGTCATGGCGTCTGGTGTGGAGCTTCTGACTGATTTTTGCGTGAAAGCCTGCTTACCGTTTTATTAGTTTCCTCGCATACAGGCCGGCCTTCTCCGACTTCAGAAGTTGATCCCCTGACAAACATGATCTAGTCTGATAAATTAAAAGGATTATAACAATCTACAAGATTTCGCTTACAGCAAAGTACTTCTTCTTCTTCTTCTTTGGCATTTCCCTATGAATTCAAGCGTAGTCAGGGAGTCTTGTATAGTGCTTCTGACTGATTTTTGTGTGAAGCCTGATTTAATTATTATCAGTCTCCCCTGCCATACAGGCGTGTCTTCTCCCAAATTCAGAGGTACAGAAAAGTGCTAACTATTACATTCTACATGACTGTATGCATAGGCATTAAGTCTACATTCCATATTACTAACTTGTACTTTTTGTATTGGCATGTCCAGCTTCCACAACAGGGCTATTTTCAGTGTATTCCAACAGAGTACCAAACATGAGACGGATCATTTTATCACTCCACAGCAACTGAAGCTGACGGACAACATATGACATTGACTCGTGGAGACTGCAGAAACATGAAAAAATGAAACAGATAAAATATCTCTTGAAATGAAATAAAGCACAGAGTGTATAATAGTAAAAGAAAGGAACCTTTCATACCTTGTGGTATATAGGTCAATACAGTGTTAGGCTTGTACTTTGCATTGACCGTCGGCACATGATAGGTGATGTGGTCAGCATCATGCTGGCCGCCTTTACTTTCCCAGAGCATGTCTGGTACCGAGTTGAGGCTGGAGTCGACCTGAGAGCCGTCGTGGTCGGGAAAAATTTCACGAGCATTGCGGGAGCTGAACCCAGACCACCAGCCTTGAGAAAGCGAGTTCACTAACAACTACGCTACAGCGGCTCTCTAGAGTGTATAATAAATAACTTTAAAAAAGTCATGTAAAATAGAAACTAAAAAGTTCATACCATAAACCAACTCTTTCGTCTTCTTCTTTTCTCTAATACTGCTTTGTCTTACAGCAGCATCAGGATAAGAAGAGATTTCTAGAACAGGTTTCTATGTCATCATCATCAAATAGCTTGTCCTGAGCAGAACTTTGCCACCCCAACAGTCCTCCGAAATTTCTCTCTCTTGTAGGCTATATGTCCCGCCTTCACAGCCGTCATGCTGAAACCATCAGTTATGTCCTGAATCCATCTTCTCCGTAGTCTTCCTCTCCTTCTCTTTGCCGGTATGCCTTCTTCCATGATGGTCTTCTCCAGCCCTTCATGTCTTTTTATATGTCCAAAACATCTCAATTTTCTCTTTCTTATTTGTAGCATCAGCCAATTTTCTTGATTTGGTTCTTTCTGGATAGATCTATTTGTTCTCTTCTCTGTCCAAGATATATGGAGGACTCTTCTGTAACATCAGCATAAGAAGAGATTTCTTGAACAGGTTTCTGTGTGGACTTCACAAATAGTGTTTTTCACCACCTGTTACTTCTGATGTCCACCTTTTGCATGGACTGTCTTTTGCTATCTATCCACTGTATCAGAGTAGCATTGCCCTTTGAGGCTCAGTGCACTGTCTATTGGTAATCTGCTTATGTGGCCGACCGATTCAATTTGTTGCTTCTTGATGAAGTTCAGTGCTGATGTTGTATCCATTTCTTTTGTGATGTCTTCATTTCTAACCCAGTCTCTTGAGTCTATAAACCAACACTTACAAAAAGTTGAACAACCCCATTTATTCTAAAAATCAAAAATAAGAAATGGATCACAATAAAGTGGAGGCCATTTCTTCTTTAGATTTTAGCTTGAATGTGTCAGTTCATTTACATTTCATTTTCTCCAATCCTGTTTTGTCTCACAGCGTCAGAATAAGAAGAGATTTATAGGCTTTTGAGTGCGCTTCATAAATAGTGTTTTCACCACCTCTGTTATTTCTGAGGTCCACCTTTTGCGTGGATGACCTTTTGCTTTGTATTTATTGTATTGGAGTAGCTCTGTTCTTTGAGAAGCACTGTCTGTTGGTAATCTGTTAGTTCATTAATTAGTCATCAGAACTTCCTCATTGCACAAGGAACAACTTTATAACTGCTTAAATCTTATCTTTAGTATATCCATCAGCATGCAGTGGCTGACAGTTCCAGTCATATGTTGATTAATTAAACACAAGAAGGAAAAGTTGAAAGTAAGTTTGCAACAGAAAGACAAAACTCTAAATGAAAAAGTGGGGCCAGATGCTACGCTCCCCATTGGGGACCCACACACAATGCATGGGCTTGCAGCCGTCAGCGAGCAGCCAGCGACTCATAGCTGACTGCTAGTGACAGCATAACCAAGACTCCACTCTGCCTCCCCATGGCAGCCATCAGAAAAAGATGAATACAAATAAGTCTGGCTAAGTTTGTGGAGATCAAAGAGTGAGACGCTAGCCCGGCACCTAAAAAAGGCTATGCTGAAGTTGAATGTGTCTGACCAAAACATGCAAATACCACTGCTCACGTTAACAACTAAGACACAATGCATTCCATTCTGCATCCTGCTACAACCAGCAGAGTATGAGAACGAACAAGAGAAGAAGAAATAAAAACTAAACATTAAGAGATGAACTAAGAACAGTCTGGAAGAATGTATCACTATGGCAAGAGAGATCAATTGTTAAGATCCACAAGATGGACAACTTTGGATGCACTTGTTTTTTAAATCAATTCTTGATGAAATTGGTCTATTAGGATAAAATAACTAACAGAACTAGTATTTATTATAAATATAGTATTCACAAATAAATAAATAAATATAGTAGAGAACAAATAGATCTATCCAGAAAGAACTTAAAATCAAAGAAAACTGACTGATGCTACAAATAAGAATGAGGAAATTGGGGTATTTTGGACATATAAAAAGACATGAAGGGCTGGAGAAGACCATCATGGAAGGGAGGCATACCGGCAAAGAGAAGAAGAGGAAGACAAGAAAGATTCAGGATATAACTGATGGTTTGAACATGACGGCTGCAGAGGCAGGACATCTGACCTATGAGAGAAATTCCAAGGACTGTTGGGGTGGCAAAGTTCTGCTCAGGACAAGCTATATGAAGATTGATTGATATATATAGTAAAGTAAAAGTAAAGGAACCTTTCCCACCTTGTGGATATGAGGCCAATACAGTATTAGGCCTGTATTTTTCATTGATCGTCGGCACACGATGGGTGATATGGTCAGCATCACGCTGGCCGCCTTTACTTTCCCAGAGCATGTCTGGTACCCAGTTGAGGCTGGGTCGACCTGAGAGCCGTCGTGGTCGGGAAAATTCCACGCACACTGCGGGAGTTGAACCCAGACCACAAGCCTTGTGAAGCGAGTTCACTAACAACTACGCTACAGCGGCTCTCATTGATATATATAGCAGATCAGAAGTTTCATCTGCTACCATATGACAGCAGACAATAACATCTGCAACTGTTAAACACACTTCCTTGTGGAGGGTGCTTAGGAGAGCTAAAGGCTAGAGGAGTTAACCTTGATAAAAAATCCCCAATGTCTTGAGGATCACCATGGTTATGCAGAAGACTAGAGGAGTAACTCTTGACCACAAATCCAGAAGGAGGGACCCTAAGGCAGTTGGTGGTCATTCCATTCCATCTTCTGACATTCCCTACAAACCCTGCTTGATTTAAAACGTATGAACTTGTCTTTCCTTTGGATCAAACAGTAGGGTAGAGAGGAGGTTTGTGCAAGATGGGCAAGCACATTCCCATATCAGCTGCCCAGGCTAGGCATAAATGAAGAGGACACTTTATCCTTGCTTTTGGCTCAGACACAACACGGAAAACAAGTCATGAAAGACTTGGGGATGAGCTGAAAGGCAAGAGAGACGAGAGCAAACACAGAAACTGTCACAATAAAACACTTGCCAATTGACCGTCTGTAAAGATGAAAAAGGCCATACATTCACTATATACAAATATGGTTAACATTACAAAATGAATAAAACATACCTTTGATCTGTTTTCTGAGAAAACCAACCAAGAACAGGGTGCCAATGAGTTAGGTTAGATTTTTTATTTTGCACATACTTATGGCAGTTTTCCAGCAACCTTATCATCACAGACTGTACAAGAGATATGCAGGAAATATGTTCAACATATGACAGAGAACTATAAACTGTATATTTATGTTCTAAAGATGAACTTGAACCATTTATGTTCTAGATTAATTTTTTAGGTTCCCGCTATTAATTTAGGCATAGTCATGGCACCTTAAAGACACCTCTGTCTGATTTTTGCGTGAAGGCTTGCTTTCCTTATCACCAGTGCCCTTCGTCATTCAGGTAAGCCTAGCTCCTACTTTAGAAGTACTTGTAATTTAGGTAAAAAAAAGTAAAGGATTAGGGTTTTCTGTAGTCCAATCCTGCACTGTGTGCAACTTAGAACTTGAGGCACCAAGCTGGACTTGAGCACTGAATTTCAACAACTTGTGGTCACTAGATCAACGTTATATCAACTTTGCTATCGGTCACCTCAGTTCTATGGATAAATGTAAACTATTTATTCTCTACAGATCATGATCATCATCAGTCTTCATAGCGTCTAAAGGCACATAAGGCAGAGACAAAAATTTTCCACTCAATTTGATCTTGTGCCTTTCTTTCCCACTCAAATCTAGTCCTATACATGTCTTTGTGCTCAAATGTTGTCATCTATCGTCCCTAGACACCTCTCTTTCTTCCACTGTCCCTGCGGTGTCTGTTGTCCCTGCGGTGTCCGCTGCATTGTATGTCTTGGCCATCTTTCTGTTCTCATCCTGAAGACTTTTTTTTTTTTCCCGATCCAGAAGCACGTGAGCTTTCTTCTGATATTGCTAATCTTATCCTTTCAGATATACCCAAGTATTCTTCTAAGAAATCTTTTCTTGAATCCTCTTGTAGTAAACCCCAGCTCCAAGGTAGCAGCTAACAGACTAGACAGGTAGTTTAGATAGAGATAGTCTTGTAAAAGGGAGATAAGTAGAGACTTAGTGTTTGCACACCAAAACTGCCCACTATAAGCAGATAGCAACACTAGAACAAGACATTGACGTAGTGAAATTAGTTGACGTAAATGTTAGTACTGCTTAGTGATGTAGTGACAACATAGGAGACGGATATAAACAGTGGATACTGATGGATGTGTGTGTGTATTGTCCACAAAATATAACACCTGATTAAAGGAATATGAAATGAATACACCATGTTCGTTTGATATATATTACCGTTGAATGAAAGAGATGTTGATCTAGATATACCATCGTACATAGGAACATCAAATGGACTATATGGATAAAACAAAACACTAGCACATTATGCGGACCAAGCAAAAGACTCCCTTCTAGGATCGCCAGGGACCAAGCAATAGACCCCCCCTCTTGGATCAACAATCAAAACTATAACACTCTTTTCTATTTTCTTATCTGTTTTCCAAGTCTCAGATACATGGAGGAGTACTGTCTTAACATATGTTTCGTAGATTCTGAGCTTTGTTTATCTGAAGATACACGTTGGCTACTATAGACCTGCACAACTGGATTCCACATACTGTTTTTTATTTGGCTCCCCCCTTCGTAGGACAAAAAAAACCTGACCTATGGGAGCCCATGCCCCTAGGTGAGTCAGAGCCTAGTTAGTCTTTGACCTCAAAGCTTTCCAGTCTACACCAGTGAGAGATGTGGTTGGCTTGTGCGTTCTCCGGGTCATCAACAGGCTACTCATTTTCACTTTTCCCCCTTTCCTAAGAAAAACTATCTGACCCCAACTCTAGATACTGAGCTTGGTGCAGAACACACATTAGAGACCTGAGAAAAATTATATGAATGCACTGGACAAAGAAATGGGAAGAAAAAAACCAGACATCCTACAAGAACTGAAAATCACTGGTTCATAAACAACAGCATGTCTCAGAAATTTGAAATAGTTGGGTCCCATTAAATGTCATAGTGTGGATGGTATGGTTTTATATATATATATATATATATATATATATATCTTATCTATCTTCTTCATCCTTCGCCTCTAGGAAGCATAGGTCCGCAACCAAGGCCTTCCAAGCCCGCCTATCCAAGGCCATCTTTTCCAGATCTCGCCGTTTTTTGCGTTTCCATCTCTAACTCCCGTCTCCAGGTGTTTCTGGGTCTTCCTTACTTCTATTGCCCTGGGGTTCCATCGAGAGCCTGTCTCGCGATGCTGTCAGGGGTTTCTCAGTGTGTGTCCTATCCATCGCCACCTTCTGCTCATTATCTCCTGTTCCACCTGCCGTTGTCCTGCTATCCACTAAAGTTTTCTGTTTAGTGTTAGTGCACTACATCTCAAATGGAGTATCCTGTGTAGCATCTATCATCTATTGATGAATATATATATATATATATATATATATATATATATATAAGATATATATATATATATATATATATAATGGATTATGGAAAAACAAAACACCAAAATGATGGTTGCACAAAGAATTCGTGACATGGACGACAGGAGGCAGAGACTTGATAAAATCAAAACTTTTTTTTTTTTTCTTATCTGTTTCAATCTCAGACGGAAGTTTCAAATACTCTGAGAAACTAAAATTTTTATAGCCTGCAAATCCCTGTTTTTCATTTCCTTCACAATGGCAGAGCATGCTGTGGTCACCATTTTTTGACCAAATTCAGTCTACACTTGACAGTCCCGGTCTCAACGGGCTACTCATTTACTTTCCCTTCTGCTATACACCAGATTTTGTCCACTTCAGAGACCTAGATTATTGTCCTGAGTAAGACACCTAGGAATCACTGGTTCTAACAAAGCATGCTCGAATTTAAATAGGTTCAACAGTAAGCTGATGGATTTTTATTTAATGCGTCTGACACAGGAGAAAAATGAGCCAGATACTCATTGAACATGACTTAGGCAGTCCTAAATCAAGAGTATTTCAGGTGAGCTGTGATGAGAGCATTGTTCTGCAAGGACATGCTACATGAAGAATTTAAGTATTAGACACATGTAAAATTGATATGTATTTTTTCTCTTCTCTTAATTCCTCCTGAAGCATAAGGCATCACAAATTTCCTTCAACCAGATTGAGCAAGCATGTTTAGTTCATTCCAGATCTTTCCCACCTCTTCTCTTTCTCTGTCTACAGTTCACCTCCATGTCTCTCTAGGTCCACCTAACTCTCTTGCCTCCTGGATTCTATTTCAAAGCCACATTTGGGTGTCTGTCTTCTGCATTCTTAATGTATGTCCCAACCACTTCCATCTCTAAATGTTTTTCTTCCTCATTGATGCCTGTGCTCTGGGTGATCTTATTATATGGTATTCTCTGGTCCCAACGAATTCAGAGAATTCTTCCTCTCACGATCCCTGCTTAGACTGATGTACCAGATTTTCTCATAAATTCTGCTGTTGTTTTTAGGGACTCCATCCCTCTGTACAGCTTTTCATTAAACTCTGTATTTTCCGGCCAGGTCTCGTTTCTCAGGCCAGCCAACAGTAGAATTCTTGAGACATTTTCCTGAAGCCTATTATACTTCTGATTGATATGTATTACATAATATGAATTTAAGCACTCAAACATTCCATAGTGTCTCCACTAGACCTCAGCAAACCAAGAAAAAACCCTTGTGTTAATCAATTTTATATTTATATGTCGTCATTTTCGCTACCATTTCACTCATCTCTTTAATCTCATTTTGTATTACAAATCAAATTAGTCCATAAATGGAGTGTTTCCACCTAATAGTCCTTCAAAAAGAAATCATTTATTTAGGTTTATATATCGATCTGTCTCATTCATTCTATTCTTTCCTACAAACATTCACGTCACTTTCTTCAAATCAAATACTGTCCTGGAAGAGTGACACATAATAGTCCTTCAAAAAGATTCAATACTATTAGGGTTATCTAGGAAACGTCTTTGAAAGTTAGTCTGCCATTGCTTTTTTTTCCTGGAAGTGACCATACTGGTCCATGACTGTAGCATTGTCTCTATTACAGAGATCCTCTGCCTACCATCGTGAGTTTTGAGACCATAACCAATAACACTCTGTAAGCTGCTGTCGCACCAATACACCCCCTGCAACCATGGTTTCACGTTACCCTGACTGTAGAGCTAAACAGGTACTCCATCCTGCCCAAGATTGTCCCTCAGACTAGTGGAGGAAAGGAAGCACCGTACATCTATTTTGGTTGAGATTTACCAAAGTAATTCCACAATGTCAGTAATTCTTACTTACTTAACTTATATTGTGATTTATATATTGTTAATTACACTCTCTCTTTTCCCTGCCTTTTTCACTCCGGTTGGGGCACAGACACTGAATCATCTCATGCCAAGTCTTTCTGTCTTTAGCTATCCCTTGCAGCTCCTTCCAGATATCATTATTCTTTAACTACAATGTTATTTTTAAAACAGTTGTATGTATACATTACTGTGACGAGGTTACTGAAAGATCATACATACATTTTGTTCTTTAAATAGAACAAGTATTTTGTAAAAAATGTATATTAAAAATTACAAAACAAATGGTTAAAAAAATTACTCAAAACACTCCTGAAGAAAATGATTACAATGTGAAAAAATATAAATAAGAAAAAGTGGCTGTTACCATGGCCCATATAGATAGTATATCACAGTGGTAGCTTGCTTTAATAAATCACAAATTTGAAGTGTTCAACTTCCAGTACAGACAAATTAACTAGTCTACCAGTTTTTGTTTTGTTTTGTTTTTTCAATCCAGAAGTACTTGAGATTTCAGTCTTGCTCGGTGCCATGTACATCGTAACCCTTCGGTTCGATGCCACGAACACCGTAAATCTGGGAACCGTGGTTTTCTGCCAGCCTGGATTGACGCTACAGGCTAATATCTGCCAGTTAAAAGTTCCAACTTTATGGTTGTGAATTTAATGCCATCAGAGCTACTATCTCTGCTACCACCACTTTCAATTAGTTGATAGGAAGTGAGCACATATTAGGGTGGGAGGAGATCGTAATGACGAAATGGTTAAGTCGTTTGCATGTCGTACTGAAGGTTGTGGGTTCGAATCTGGACTGAGACATGTGCAATTTTTCATGAGATCCTTAGGATTGTTGCCGGAGCTACAGAGTTCATGCTTTTTGCAATGCTCTCGGCAGGTAGCATGCCATCTCTGCCAACAGGGGCTAGCCATATGGGGAAAACTGATGCAATGAAGTAAATCCTGACCCTTTGGACTTGTTAAGGTGCCTTGGACTATGAGTTCTGTGTATGTAAATTTATGTGCAACTTGCAGGTTGCATTAACAGGTACCCAGATGTACTACAGATAACTAGAAGAATTAATTACACTGCAGAATCCAAATGAAATAAAAGTAAAATACATTTTAATACAATAAGGAAGATATTCTTGGTAATTATTCAGTTTCATTCTTACCTCCATCTCCATAAATCCCAGCTGAATCAAATTGGCTGAAATATAGGTTGACAAAAATTAAACACAAATATTTAGCACTGTGAAACTGTACAAAAGCAAAAATAATTTTCACCCAAGACACTAGAACAGCGCAAGATAAAAACAGAAAACCATGACACTGGGCAACAACAGGTAACAGTGTGACGACAAAAGAAGCAAAGAAGAAGTAAAACTGTACAAAAGCAAAAATAATTACTAACCAAGACACTAGAACAGCGCAAGACAAAAACAGAAAGCCAACGACACTAGGCAACAACCTGGTAAAAGTATGACGACAAAAGCAGCAAAGAAGAAGTAAAACTGTACACATAGTCTAGTACTCACTAATTATCTATACAGCTAAAGACTTATTGGTGATGAATGTTTTGCTTCTGTTGCTGTCATGTCCTAGTAAAAGCATCACAGTCATTCATCAAATAGCTTGTCTGTGCATAACTTTGCCACCCTAAGAGTCCTTCAAAATTTCTCTCATAGGCCTGATGTCCTGCCTCTGCAGGCATCATACTCAAATCATCAGTTACATCCTGAATCCATCTCTCCGTGGTCTTTCTCTTCTCCTCTTTGCCAGATTATCTTCTCCATAATGGTCTTCTCCAACCATCATGACTCTTTATATGTACAAAATACTTCAATTTTCTCAATCTTATTTGTAGCACCAGTGAGTTTTCTGTATTACAAATACCACAAGCATATTATAAATTATTTAAGTTACATTCTCACACTGTTATTATCCTGCATACCCTAAATATAAAAAAAACAAAAACACACCCATGAGACAGAGGGCATAGTTCCCCTCCAGGGAGTTGAATATAATTCTTGTACTCTGTTCACAAGTTAAAAGATCCAGACATCTCTTGAAAATTCGATGGGTAATCATTGTTGAGATGCACTGAAAGATAACAAAACTTTCAGTAAATGCAATGATCACTGCATAAAAATTATTAGAAATAAATTAAAACTGATCAAGATTTGATATTTATATGTGAAACTTGCTCCCCTCAATAATTTTCATACTAAAAAGTATATGAAATAACTATAAAAAAAGCACATAATTCCAAATTAAAAAACTTCCCTTCATCTTTGATCAACTCCTTATCAAGATTGTTTCTGTGGCTTGCTGGTTAAACACACTCTTCTCTCTGCCTCTCAAGCACCCATTTCTACTTGTTATTGTGTCCTTCCAAACTCCTTAAATTGCTGGATTGATTCAACATCAATTCTAGTGTCCTCATCCAACGGTCGCCAAGAGACCGAAGAATTCCTACCATGAGGTATCTTGGTTAGGCCCACATTCTTTTTTCTCTATGGCACAAGTGGGTGAGGTAGTCAACATCACGCTGGCCACCTTTACTTTTTTAGTGTTTTTTTAAATACCCAATTATATTATTTTTCCCTTCATCCGCCCGCTACAATTCAGACATAGTCAGGGCACCAATATGGCACCTCTGACTGATTTTTGCATGAAGGTTTGCTTTTCTTATCACCAATCTTTCCCCATCATTCAAGCGAGCTTACTCCAACTTCAGAGGTATGATATCCAATTGAAAATTGGGTCTGACCTGAAGCCATTACGGTTCAGTTTACAAAAATCCACCCACAAATCCCACTGAAAACTGGGTAATAAGCTAGTGATTGATAAATATTCAAGTAAGACAGTGAGGAATTAAAGTATGTTTTAGCCTATTTGAAACCAAAACTATTTGAAAAGCAAAACTTGAAGGTAAGATGCAAAAATCTATTATGAATTTTATCAGTAAAATGTATTAACAAAGTAAAACCAAACTACATCTTGTGCTATAGTATTTATATGGATGACTGCTGCAGGTACAGAGAGCACATGGACAAGGAACATAGTGAGCAGATTGTTGGAGAAGTTGGTTGCCATCAATGGTCTGCACAGAGAAATGTATATTTTGTCTCACATTAAAAATACAATATTTTGTTTCTCAACAAATTAATGACAAACAAATAAACTAGCCAATATATCCTTTTTACTCTTCCTTCCTTCTGGAGCATAGGGCCTCAACAGCTGTTCACTGCTTTTCTCAATTTCTGGCTGTTTTCTTTATGACCTACCAGGATAGTCAAGTCCCTTCAGTTCCTCAAGAAGACTTCATCTCCAGGTTTGTTTAGAGTGTCCCCTTTTCCATTTTCCTTCCGAGTCCCACTCAAATGCTTGTCTAGTGACACTCAACTGTCTCTTCCATAGGGTATGCCCGAACCACCGCCATTTTCTCCTCTTAACCTGGATCATTACGAGTTCTTGTCCTGTTCTTATCCACAGATCTGTGCTTACAACTCTATCATACCATCTCGGTTTGAGAATACGCCAAAGACATCTGTTGACAAAGATCTGAATCTTATTTGTATTTAACTTGGTGACTCGCCATGTTTCCAAGTCATACAGCAACATAGATGTCTTCTTAAAGGCACATGTTATCACCATTACATTTGTTAGCAATGCACTATAGCAGTTTATTTCCCATAGCGATGTCACTAGTCCCAAGCACAACCATAATTAGTCGCCGTTCATGACATAATTAATTAGATAGATTAGTCCTATTTATTGTCTAATTCTGTGGCCCAATTCTCATGTGAATTCATGGTAGACTTGCTAAGGGAGTAAATAATTGGCACAATTCACCATTATCCCTCTTACTTCCATTTCTAACAGAACTCAAAGCTGCAACATATTGTGAACATATTGTGGAGAGGTTAAGAGCTGAACGCCTAAAGAAACACATCAGGCACAAGGTGGTGACAATGCTCACGGAATCCCATGCAACAATTGTGAAAGACTTTTCCTGGGACAGATTTGTCATGTTGGTCACATGCATCTTTGTCATGGATTGTAATTTTTAACCTCTTTAAAGTCCAAGTGACAAACCACCATCTGCAAACCTAGACTGGTAGCAAATCATTCTATAAACATTGTATGTTTTAAGTCTCTCTCTCTGCCTTTTAACCTGGATTGGGGCATAGGTCCTCAACCAACTCATGCCAAGTCTTCCTATCTCTAGTTATCTTCTGCAGCTCTCCCAGCTCTTCTTTATATTGTTGATCTCTGCCTCCAAATTCCATCTCCATGTATGTCTCGGCATCCCCTTTTTTCACTGTCCCTGCGGGTTCCAGGAAAGGACCCTTCTTGTTATATTCCACTCAGGTTTTCACAAAGTGTGTCCTATCCAGCACTAGCGGTTTTTTTTTAACCTCTTGGTTTACTGGAATCTGTCTTGTTCTCTCCATAAGTTCCTCATTTTTGACCCTATGATACCATCTCAGTCTCTCTATTCTGCACAGACACCAGTTGATGAATGTTTTAAGTCTAATAAAACTAGAGACTTACCTAGTGGTGTCTCTTTTACCCTAATCTATATTGATAGACTAGAGATTATACCATACAAATGCATCAGCAGTTTTTTCCTTCTAGTCTGTCTTTAATTTAATTCTTGGTTCTTCAGAGATTGTATAATTTTGTGCTTTTTAGCAATGAAGGGAAATAAAAGTGAAAACTAGCTGGAATGGCTTGTTTGCCAGTTGGGAAGCATGATGGGAGACATCATAATCGCCCTCTGCTCCCTATATGGGGAAAACAGAATCAGAGATACTGAACTGGGGGTTAAGTATGGACAAGCACACCAGTGCTGGCAGCTGGGTAGAGATAGAAGAAATGACAACCAACATCACTTGGGTACAGTGTTCGCTGGAACATAGAGATGTTTGTTGCATTGGAGGACAGAGCATGTATGAACTTATCCAATGTGTGTAGATGTTGATCGGGAGAAGTAAACTGTGCTTCCTGCAAACTAGGTTGTTCTGGAGGTCAAATTTGCTAGTTTTTTCATCCTATACCTGTTATGTAGTCAGTCTACTCCTATTACAGGCATGAATAAACCAGTGCAACTGAGAATGTTCTTTTAAAGTCTAAGAGTTGTCATTATCGTGTTCCTGACCTTCTCAAATACTTAATATCCAATCAACTAAAACAAGAAGGGAAATATAATTTTTCAGTTATCAGTCTTCTTCTTCTTCTTGCGTTCGTTCTTTACGATCAATTTTAATCACTCTTTATGATATGTTTGATCTTTGCCAAGAATGTGTATATGTTGCACATTGGTTTGGAGTTATCAGTTATATGAAGACTATCATCACAGCACTCCGAACATGACCATAATTGCTCAGATCTCCACCTCAACAAATCCAGCAACTTCCAATGGCCCAGTTCGATGTTGATTAATCAATCTTATTGCATATTTGGTATGTTGTTCTTTTTGGGCTATACCAATATCGACACCCAGATGGGATCTCTCAGTCAGGTAATCGAGTGGGATTCACAAGCCTGAAACTCCTCTGTTCAGAAATACTCAATGCATTAAGAATGTCATTTCGGTCCATTGTAACTCACTCTGATCTCATAGCCATGCCAACCAACCTGTCAGGTCATTCATTACCACTGACTCCTGCATGCCCAGAGACAAAAATAACGGTGATTTCTCTGATACCTGTCTGTACCAGTACCTTCACCCAGTATCGTCTCATGTTTCTACTTTACTTCCTGTTTTGACTTTACGAATCATGCACTTTATACTAATCTAATCACACACTATGAAAACCCCTAACCAGTATTACTAGAGAATCACTGTCATAGAACCCTCAGGTAAAAAAGAGGAGTGGTTAGGTCAAAGAATACAAGAAGAGATATAGAAACTGATATTGGAAGAACAAAAATAGCTAAGAGAATTAAGAGAATTGACAGGAGAGTGTTGGTTGATGGACAATGTGGCACTTGGTGATAATGGCAGAAGAAGGTACTTACCTAAGCGATATTGTTATGATAGCAGTTATTATAGCCTTATTAAACACTGGCTTTGATCGACACAGGCCTTTTCTAAGCAAAACCTGGAGAAAAGTATTTTATCATTTGAACAGTATAAACTACTCATACAAACATTAGCTTAAAATTATTGTTTCCATAATTTACAAATAAATGTTTATAAAATTGACATAAAGAATGCAGTATTAGATTGTATGTTCTAACATGAAAGATAAGTGAAGGAATCTTTATTAATATTTACGTTCATGCTCTAAAATTCACACAAAATAATGCAATACAAATTGATTGTACATTGAAGCACACATCAGAACATTACCTCAATTGCTGTATAAAGACCCTTGCCATTTAGCTCGCCCATCACATTTTCACACAATTTTATGAATCCAGGATGCAAGTCTGTGGTCATTAGGGGGGAAAAAAAGCAGTAATCAACTTGTTACCAATAAGTGATATCGTAATTAAAAAAAATTATCTATTAGTTTTAGAGAAAGCAAGTTTGAAACAAGAAAAGGTGTTAATTTGTCTTTAATTTTTATATTAATCATCTTAGTTACTTCAGGAGCATGGGAGCAAAAATTTTGAAAAACAGTACACAAAAGCATCAAACTTTTTCACAGTGATGTTGATATAGTAATTTTGCATTACATCACAAGGCTACTGGCCCGATGCACAACCCTCCCAAGTTACCTTGATCAGATAAAAATGTTGAATTCTTTCCTCCAAAATCAGGGTCCTTACCAACAGAAATGGAATTGAATGAACTCTGATAGAGTAGCTAGATGATTTGGACCTCACTGATGATATAGTTATTCTTTCCCATACATGTTACAAGACATAGGAAAAACTGGGGCTAAACATTCATAGAAAAGAGACAAAGAAGATGAGAATTAACCAAACAAACGACAACCTGATCTACATGGGTGAAAGCCCACTTTAAGAGGTAGAATCATACACATACTTGGGCAGCAATGTACACAAGGAGGGAGGATGGATAGAGATGTCAGAATAAGAATACAAAAGGAAAGAGAAGTATACATTGCACTAAGAAGTTAGCAAAAGTCTAAATACATCAAATCTAAAACAAAAATTAGAATACTGAACTCCAATGTTAAAACAACTGCTGAATGGGTCAAAAACATGGAGTCTGACTAAAACAATAACTCACAAAAGCTTGAGAACTACTAATCTAGATAACTGCTTCATTCAGATGACTTACTTTTTTAATACCATGTGGCCACAAATGTGTACTTACTTTCCTTATCTTTGAAGACAACCCAGTTAGTATGAGAGGTGAAGGTTATAAGCATTCGTAAAAACACCATCACAGTCCGGAGGTCATTGTGATTTTCCGGCTACAAATAAGACAAATATATGTTTTAAAATATATAACAAATAAACCTCTTAAGAACTACTATGGACACCTAAATCAGTTGTCCTCCAAAACATAGTATCACTGCAATGGATTCCAGCGCATTGTGATATCACAACTGACATAATTGCAAAAGCAGGCACCAAATAGGAACAATTCCCCCACAGCATCTGAGTCAGCTGCATCAGAGATGCACCTGTGTATCGCACAAGCATTGGTAGAATCCCAAAGAACATTCTGTATGGTCAACTCACAACTGGTCCTAAACAGCATTTGCGTCCATTACTATGCTTAATTGACACCTGCAAGCGTGATCTTACTTCAAGCAGCTTAAACAAAGAAAACTGGGAGCAGTTGACCAAAGACTTGCATGCATGCGAGCGGCAGTGAGGGATGGCTCAAAAAAAATCATCACGTATGGAGGCAAAAGAGAATGCAGAAGGCAGAGACCATCCTCTGCATCAGCTCCAGTTTCACCTGCTAAAACTGTGGCATGAGTTGCCACTCCAGAGTAGGATATTACAGCCGCAACAGACGATGTGATTCAGCACAGAACAAACTACTTGATGTAAAACCTACTGTCTTCTGAGACAAAGAAGAAAATGACAGTGATGATGACAATACTCTTTAGCTTTATTAATTCTAGGTAATCAGTACCAAATTGCACTAGACACCAAAACTCAACAGGATTTAAAGAATAAAGTAACAAAACATGAAAAAATTTCACTAAACTTATAACGTGAACAAGACATTACTGAATGTAATCTGCGCAATGATCATTTTCGGTGTTACCTTGGAAACGAAATTAACTCACCTTCAAAATGTAAAAATACTGACAGCATGTCCAAAGTAGATATTTTAACTGAGCAATCCAGGCTATGACTAACTGCTTATTAAAGGAGACTGACACATAACAGTTCTGTGGAAAAATGTAACACATTAGCCTGTTTTCTTCAAGTAACAAACAGTTGTCTTGTCTAATTCAACACTAACACATAAACAGTAACAAATGAAAATAGAATAGATCTCTTCAGAAAAAATAATTCCAAAGAATTTCACATTTTATTGAGAATAACAAAATTGTACATTTCAAAAGCTTCCAAATTCTTAACAAGTTTAATGGTTTTTATATCAATGTATATGAGATGGAAATCGGAGGGTAAACAAAAATATGGCAGACCCAAAACCACCTGGAGGAGAACAGTAGAACATTAACTGAAAGAAATGAATCACATTTCATGAAAAAAAGCGATAAAATGATAGATTATGAGCACATTTTCAAGGAATAATTTGGGTCAGTATGGCAACAACAAAAAAGATGGATACAAAATGTCTCTATCTTGTGCCTTCATTTGGGGCATTAGCCCTCAAACGAACTCATGCCAAATCATCCTTCCTTTAGCTATCTCTTGCACCTTCTTTCATGCCTTCCATATATAATTAATTTCTTATCTTCAAATCACATCTCCATATATTTTAACCCTCTCTTTGCTTTCCTGTGGGTTCCAGGAAAGAGCATTTCTTGTTATATTTCCCACAGGTTTTCTCAAGATGTGTCCTATCTAGTCTTTTCTTGACTTGTTGATTCACTGGAATCTGTCTTGTTGTCTCCAGAAACTCCTCATTTGTGAACATATAATACCATCTCAATCCCTCTGTTCTGTGCAGACGATGAATGTTTGTAATTCATTACTGACTGTTTTAGTCGTTCTTCATGCAATGGTTAAAAAATGTAACAAGATAATTAGACAACAAAATGTTCAATAAATATGAGAAAGGAAATGAATTGTCATTCCACTAGATATGTCCCATGATGTTGCCTCTATCCTTTGTGTTGGTACAGTAACTTCACTACATATCTTACTGATACACTCCACTACATTATGCATATAAACAGTTAATCTTCTTCTTCTTGCGATCGCTTTTTGATGATTTTACCGTCAGGTGCGTTCTTATGGCGAAGTTGACTGTTATCTAGAACTCATCTCTGGTGTCATGTAGTTTTGAATGTAGTGTTGTGTTGTAGGGTCAGTATCCTTCTTCTTCTTCTTCTTCTTCTTCTTCTTCGAACGCTCCATATTGACCATTTGTTAACCAGTGTGATTTGTATGTGGTTGAGCCTAAGAGCGATTGTACTTTGTGCCAGTTATGCTCCCACAAGTAGGCCAGCACATCCAATTTCTGCGATGCTTTTTATTTACTAGGTTAGCTTCCTAGGTCCTACATCAGTCGCCTCTTCGCATGCCTTGTATTGCTACTATTCTTTGCTTCCCTTGGGCCCGGCATCAAGCGGCGGTATCCCTTTCTAGGGAGGACATACAGAGGACAGTCTTGCAGGACATGTTCTGTGGTTTGATCAGAGATGCCGTAGGACACAGAGGGATGTAGACAATCTTATCCTGTGCAAGTGTTTATTGAGTCTGTTATACGCTGTCCTGGGACAGAAGATGATGGTCTGTCCTTGTCTGTTGAGTGTGTAGAAGTCAGTCATTGGATAGTTTAGGAGTTAATCATAATGTTCTTTTTTAAAATTAAAACTGTTAGTACAAGCTCTGTTCTTTTTAGAGTATGCTGACAGATTTTATAGTGTGGAGGAATTGAGGCCACTTGTCACCTCATGTATGCAGATAATTGGTTTTATTTTCTACTTAATAAAACAAAACAACTTTACAGAGGAGCAAAGTAAAACAAAGGATGTTTTTGCCAGGAAACACCACCACATTTAACCATTCTCTCTAAAATTATTGTTTCATTTGAGGATCATCTTCATCGCACATCAGACATGTCCATAATTGCTCCGATCTCCTCCCAAGCATGTATTTCAGTGTTTAGTCTAACTCCCATTCTGTGTTGATTGGTGTATCTACTGGATTTTCTCTTGTGGTTGTCCAGTCTTGCCGCACCTATGCACAACTGCGAACTGAGATAGAGAATACCCTTTATCTTCTTCGTTGAAATCTTCAGAGCGTATGTTTTCTCTTAGAGCATTGATGATGTAGCTATGTCCATAGAAGACCCATTCTCGATCATAGCATTGCCTGCCAGTGCATCCGTTCTCTCATTGCCCTTCACCCCAACATGACCTGAGACAAAGATGAAGATAAGTGTCTGGATTGTCCCATTTTGAAATAATTGCATTCACTGCTTTCATATATAACCGGTCTTGATCGTGTGTATCATGATCATAGAGAATCTCAAAATTATTTTAAAAAGGTAATCTAACCTTCAGGACATCACTCTCCATCGATGCAAGGATGTGTCTGCACAAATATTCCAGCATCTAGAAATGAGAAATAAAATCAAAATTGTCTAAAGGTCTGCAATTCAGCAAACAGAAGTTTAAATATAAAACTGTTTAAAGGACTTGTCATTACTTGAAACAAAACAGTATACACTGAACCCGCAGGGAAAGAGGAGTCGGGGAAGGCCTAGACAGAAATGGAGAAGAGAGCTGGAGGCTGATATTAAAAGATAGGTAAAACATGGAAAGAATTGGAAGGGATGGCAAGAGAGAGGAAGAACTGGAAGAAATTTGTTGAAGACCTGTGCTCCATTGGGAGTTCAAAGGTGAAGAAGAAGAAGTATCCTGGGAGTGTTATTATACAGTAGAAGTGCTGGAAAATCACCCACAACATCATACACCATTTGGAGATATGTCAAAATAAATCTTTAAGATGAATCCTGCAAATTTTCTAGCCAAATACAACAGCAGATTAATAGCATTTAAAATGAACAAACATTGCATCATTGTAGACCATCATTCAAAGATAAAGATGGATTCGGCATATAGGTTGTATGCTGGGCATTGGCTCAGTCAGCTCTCCGATGGACAGCAATGGGAAATGGTCTGTATGTTCAAAGGAAACATGTAGAAGAACTGTGGAGAGTTGAAAGATTGTGGCTTGATGTGGAAAACAATTAGAAGAAAGGCAGCAGAATGGCAATAATGGAAATCTCTTGTGTAAGTCTTATGCGTTAAAATGGACACGGAAAGGATATTCTTCTTCTTCAAATGCTCCTTATCGACCACTTGTTAACCACTCTGTGTATTTGTATGTGATTTGAGCCTAAGAGCGATTGTACGTTGTGCCAGGTATGCGATTGGCCAGCAAATCAGATTTCTGCTATGCTTTTTGTTTACTAGGGTAGCTTTCAGTCACCTCTTATGATATGCCTTGTAGGTCACAGTGGTACTATTCTTTGCTTCCATTGCTGGTCCCGGCCCCACACCGACGAAAAAGGATATCGATAGATGACACACAATGTGGTGATTTGTAACACACCAATGGCTAGTCCTTGACATAAAATATCTAACTATTTTTGTAACAAAACCACAGATGTTTCTATCATACCTTTCTATCTTGATCAGAGTGAACATCATGCAGAAAGAGGAACTTCTTCACAATGTGGAAAACTTCAACTGCTGCATAATGGAATTACAAAAATAGAAAACAATAGTTCAAAACCAAATCTTATTTTCCTTGTATCCATCACAGACTTTTTTAATTACTATATATTTTCACAAACACACACAACTAAAAAAAGACAAAAACGAAAAATGTACATATTCTAGCGCAACACGAGAGCTAGAGTAGTGGTTAGTGCATTAGCTTTGCAGGCATGTGATTCCATGATCAAATTCTACAGTAGGAGCTGGAGTTTTTTCAACAGTAACGGCTCTCAGGTCGACCCAGCCTCAAACTGATACCAGAGAAACAATGAGAAGTAAATGAAACTGACGCGATGTTCATCACACCTCCCATATTGCGTCATTAGTAAAATAAAAAAATAGGGACCTAACACCATATTCCCTAATATACCTTGAGGTATCAAAAAGGGTTCCTTTACTTTTTTTTCTTCTACTCATTAGACCTTGGGCGCAAAGATGACTGATGATCATTGGTAAAATTAAAAAATATGGACCTAAACACTGAATTCCCTGGTATACCTCTTAGAAACGAGTACTTTACTAGCTTACTGGTATAAAATAAACCCAAAAAGAGCGCATAAACAAACTATTGCCCGTCTGTCCAGCGTGTTCGTAGCGCGTTGGACTGTGGGTGACTAGCTCTCTGTGGGTGTGGGTTCAATTACGTGGGCTGACAGAAAAGCCACAGGTTCCCCAGATTCACGGTGTTCATGGCACCGAACCGAAGGGTTGCGATGTCCATGGCACCGAGCCAAAGAGCTGAAAGCTCAAATGCTTCTGGATCAGAAAAAAAACAAAACTATCATGGTTACTACACTTAAACATACCTATGAGTAAATTAATAATAATAATAGCCGTCCATCGCAATCAAGGATGACAATAGCCTCAGATATGTGCTGCTTCACCTCTCTGGTGTGTGCAGAGGTGATTGTAGAGTCCAAACCTCGAACGCAATCCCTACCACAGGTGGGGTATACATGATCAAGGTTAGACATGTGGGTGTTGAGCGTTCTGTCTTTTCGTGCAGCTTACTTTCTCTATGCCTCAACGGCACGACAATTCTCCGCTATGTGAGTTCCTCTTGTGTTGTTGCAGCATCCCATTTGGCAATCTTGTGCAAGGGATGGGTAAGTTAAATGTCACTAACTGACTAGTGATTCAGTATGTTACTTTCTCAAACATAGACTACACAATATACTTTTACTATTTATACTCTTTCTTCTAAATCATTACATATTCTGTCTTCTTCTTCTTCTTCGAACACTCCATATCGACCACTTGTTAACCACTCTGTGTGATTTGTATGTGATATGAGCCCAAGAGCGATTTGACGTTGTGCCAGTTATGAGCCTACAGGTAGGCCAGACCATCCGATTTCTGGCTGCTTTTGTTTACTAGGGTAGCTTCCTAGGTTCATCAGTTGACACTTACGACATACCTTGTAGTTTTTAGTGGTACTATTCTTTGCTTCCTTCGGACCTCGGCACCACACATGCAACATACTCTGTCAAAGTTTGTTACTCACATTTTATGAATCAGTGTTTTACAATAAAAAGCACGGTGTTTTAATCTATAAAAATTGACTATTACTGACTATAAATGACAACATAAAAGAAATACTAATTACTATATCAAATGTAAGCAAGTCATTCTTAGGGAATTGCTGTTGTTGCTTCCAATCTCTAAGGCAATAGAAGTTTTCACTCTTTTTCCTGTGCCAGGTCAAGGAGTTTGCACTTTAAACTTCAGTTTGGTGGATCTTCTGGTGACTTCTTTTGATGGGGTAGTTTCCAGCACTTTCTTTCAAATCCCAAAAGGCTATTTGACTCAAAGTGTCGGTGTGAATGCAATGCAACGAGCTGGACAGTCTTCTGCTCTCAAGGGAACTTTGACTCTTACAATCTCAAGGCATATTTAAGGAAAAAGGTTGATTTCTCCAAGGAGATAATAACTCCACATCTCCAGCAGGCCATACTGTTCTTTACTAGTCACTCAAATCTTCAGTCCAAGTTCTTGCAAGCTATCAGTTGACGTGGACTGTTTTAGATGAAAATCCTCTTTGCTACCACTCAGTGAGAGCGTCCAAAATGTCAGCTATATCCAATGGCTGACCCAACAATATGGTGGCAGAGCAGAGTCTGTTCTCCCATTGCCATCGACACCCATGAGCCACAGAACAAAGATGAATGTAATTCTAATAACAAGGCTAAACAGTCAAGTTACCTGGTCGTAATTCAGGTTTATACTCTGTGTCAGGAGGTGGTATCTTAAGAAATGTGTCCAGTTCATCTCTTTTGTAAGAAAAATAATGATAGAATGTAATGGTCTAGAAGCATTCAGATATTATTGCAAATCACAAATCCTTGTGAGAAAATTAAACAAAAACATAAATAAGTAGAAGAAATAACATCCTGAATTTGATTTATCAATAAGAGGGTATCTTCTTTCTTCTTCTTCTATATTCGTCAATTTTAACCATTCTGTCTGATCTGTATGTGATATGAGCCTAAGAATGATTTACGTTTGTCAGTTATGCGCCTACAAGTAGACCAGCACATCCGATTAACGCTTTTTATTTACTATGGTAGCTTCCCTAGGTCCCTGCCACAGTCGTCTCTTATGACATGCCTTATAGGTCACAGTGGTACCATTCTTTGCTTTCCTTGAGGGCCCCGGCACCACACCAGCGAAATCAGAGGGTATGAAGTGTTGTTAAGAATAATCTGAAATTATAAATTTCAACTTTTCCAACTATCCATAGATATTGACCAGCTTGTTACATCCCATGACATCAAAATAACTATGCAATGGATCTTTGGACATTCATATACACCTTGTAAATGATAAAGCAGGTAAGTGAACTAAGAAGAAACCAACACAAGAATAAGCATACACAAGAATAATACTTCCCCCAACTAAAGAAATCATAAAAATGCAAATAAACAAATTTGGTCTGCAGATGGGGAACACTAGATGAGAGGTCTACAGACAGATGACCAACCTAAATCCCAACATCAACCACCTTACAAAGAGAGATCAGAGCCCCATTATTCAGTCCAAACCAACAAATACTATTTAATAATCACATAAACAGAATCCAAGAACATCACACTCCAGAGTAACAGTTGTTACACTATATCATATCATCTTTTTTTTTTACTACTGGCACATGATGATAGATGTGCTCAACATAACATTGGCTGCCTTTACTTCACAATGTTAGTTGCTGTAAAAAAGTGGACAAGCAATGGACCAGGCTGTTATTATAAATTCCCTAAGGGAGAGAGGTGTGTACATGATTCAAGTAATAGTGGTGAATCTACAACACTAACCAAACTGCAAGAATTTCATATCAAATATGGTGTAGCTAGACAAGAATACTATGCCGGTAGCCAAAGAAGAATAGTAAACCAACACAGAACCGGAGTCATTAGTCGCCACACACTGAGAGACATACAGAGGAGGAGATTGGAGCATTTATAGACTAATTGGTTTGAAGTGCAGTGATGATGATCCGATGACTAAACCAAACTAATATCATGATGCACAGCTCTGTATAAGTATATGAAATTGTGGTATAGATACAATTAAATGAAAATATGACAAAACATAAGACACCTACCTTATAGATTTCCTGAGTCTTTTTCGAGACAGACATCCTCGCACAAATGCCTAACCAGTCAAAACAAAATATTAAAATATTACAACAAGCCTACTGTTACTCATGTGTGTGTGTGTGTGTATATATATTCAGTTACAGAACCTATATCACAGCACTCTATCTATAACTGCTTAGCCTTCTACACCCGTTGTCAACACACTCCTCACTCTGCCCCTAAGATGCCTGTTCTAATCATATAAATTTTATTCCAAACTTCCTCAAGTGCACTACAGGCATATCATCAAGTTTCTAAGTACAGTTGTCTTTCCCTTGTAAGTTGTGAAGATTGGGCTGGAGGTGTGCTGAATTTATTTAGTATCCAATAAAAATTATATTATACTAGTCACAATAATCGGTTACATATTTATAAAGCAGTCAAATTTTCGTCAATATCAGCAACCCATTTTGTGTTTGTTTGATCTTAATTACTCTTTGTAATTTGTACAAAGGAGAATGGTAACGTGTTTTATTTACAGCAAAGCTGTGATACCTGTGTCTTTCTGCAGACATTTGATTTCGTCACATGCTTTTATTTGCTTTCCCGTGAAAGTCTTCAGGGTGTTGGCATAAGTTAGCTCTGACTGTCTCCCTATTACCAATCAGATCTGATATCATGCTACAGTATAACACCAGATGTGGTACTTTAAAGTGGGGTTTTTCTGTTTGTAAAATCTTACAGTTACCTGTCTGTACAAACGTGTCCTATTGGATAATATGCATACACTTTGGCAGAAATTCAGATGTGCCTGTCCTACAGGCCATAGAGGCCTGCCTAATGGGGGTGCAAAATACTCAAGTTCTCAGCGCAGACCACAAAGAGTGATTAACTTGGTTGATAAGAATGAACACAAACAATAACTACAGGATACCACCAGCTCATCATCAAGGTGAATATCCTTTATAGGACGTTGCTCTCTTTGCAGCACATCTGAAATTCACTCTGTCTCTTGCCAGTTCACCCACTTTGTCGATGGTCATGTTCATGGTTTCTTTAATATCTTGTAACCATCTTCTTCTTGGTCTGCCTCTGTGTCCTGGGACCCTGCCCTCTAGTATTGTTCTTTTCAGGCAATCGTGACGCTTGATGTGACCAAAGTATGTAATTTTCTGTATAGTATGTTGTTTATCAGCCAATTCTCTTTAACATTTAGTTCTTTCTGGACATCAGTGTTCTTTCTTTTTCTGTCCATGGTATTCTTAGGATCTTTCTGTAGCATTTAGTTTCGAAGGACTGGATTTTCGTTCTTAATTTTTGTGTAATAGTCCATGATTCACAACTATAAGTAGCCACTGGGAAAATGCATGCTCTCAATATTTTTAATTTTAGTATTTTGCTGGTGCTTTGCCACATGTTCTTCATTGTGTTTAACTTCTTGATTGCTATCATGAAGTCATGACCACCAGCTACTCTTCTCAATATAAGCAGTCTGTCATGCAGTCCGGACACTTATTGTTCACTCTAGAATAATAATCACTTGCTAACCACTCTTTGTGATTTGATTCATTGAAAACGATCATATTGTGCTGTAGTTTTACAGCAGAATTTATTTCAAATAAAGATAATATTTGCCTGTAAGGAAGTGGTGGAATATGCCAGGATCAGCACAACTGATTGAACTAGTCAATTAGCCTTCATATCCTCATACCACTGCACCGACAACACATATCTCACTGGACGTAAGACTGATGGGGCACATTGTTTGTGGTTTCGCATTGTTTTCAGCATGGAGTTAAATATGGCAAACAATGAAAGAATTTGCCATGATTAAACATTTTCACAGAGCAACTAGTTATACTACCCGGTCTGCGTTACTTTGATCAATATACAACACTCCTCGGACAGCTATCCACATCACATAGCAGCTGTACTGACACTAAAGTCTAGACACTATCTAGACTCAGTCCAGGTAATCTTATAAAAGTGCAGACTCAATCAAATGTTGTTTTTCTGGCATGCGAGCATACCTTGCACAGCTGCACTTGCACAATTACCACATTTTCTTAATAGCTTTTCTGTTAAATACTGAGTCACTTTGCCAGACTGCAGAATAAGTCTGTTTCCAAGGCCACCACAAGGAGGTGAAGTAGTAGCTAGATCAGAGTCAAATCTCTTACCCTGAATTGACACCTTATTCATTGTGTCTGAGTCTAAAGATGAAGTATTTACTTCATTGCACTGGGTTTCACCCCATATGGCTTGGTGTCTTCACAGAAATGGCACACCACCTGCCGGGAGTATTGCACACAGCAAAACTCCATAGCTCCAGTGACTTCTGTGTTCGCTGCTGTGAACTCAGACGTTAGCCATTGCGCCTGGTATGGCACTTCTGACTGATTTTTGCATGAAGGCCTGCTTCTACCATTTGACTGGTGTCCGCGCCATGCAGGCGAGCCTTCGTCGACTTCAGAGGTAGCTTCGGTGACAATCCTAGGAATCCCTGAAAAAAATGCTCTCGTGAACAGAATCGCGGTCAAGATTCGAACCCACAGTCTTCAGAACGCAAGGCAACTGCTTGATCACTTAGCCACAGATACCCACATTCATGGTGTCTATGGCTACAAAGTAATCAAATATCAATAAATTGTTTTTCTTCCAAGTTCAATTCATTGGTTATGCTATAACTTCATGACTCATGCTACCAAAGGAAGTTTAATATTTCTCTAGTCTAGGCAGCCTTTCCATAGTTATCGCTTCAGCTCTGCATCCTTAAGAATTGTTATAAATCAATAATTAATTATAATTACTTTGAATGTGCTATATTGAACAAACCTGAATTTGAACTGCTGCATCTTCACGGTAGCGATCTTGGGCTCTTTCCTCTCTTGCTGCTTTAGCTTGCTCGAGAAATTTGCCTCTGTCGGATCCCACTTTACTAGAAAACATGTTGGTCTAGTGTGTAATAATGGTGCAGAATATGATGGAATGTACTAACACTAACAAGTGGTAGTAGCAAAAACTACTTACTCCTCTTACACAATCAGTTACCACTTAAATCTTGCATAACTGCACTGATGTTCACCGACTGAGGTACAGGTGATGATGTATAATAATATAGAATCATGGATTAGCCTCGTCATTCGGAAGGTAAGTTTTAAGTAAACACTGACTACACTACACTACTAGTCTGGTGACTAAGTAAGTCAAGTCTAGTAGTACACAGTACAAACACTAACAAGTAACAGCGTACGTACTGTTCTCATTACTGAGTCAAATTACTGTTACGTGTAGTGAAGTATGAGTAGACACAAATAGTTATTTAACATTGTAGTTTACTTTGCTGCTATCAGAAATATATCAGTGTATATATTTCATAGGAAATATGCCACGCAATGATACCATTAACAATTTCAGTGTTTTTGTGAGATATCTAGCGAATAAAATTAACTGCAATAAGGGTAGTAGACTAGGACATTTGTTTAGCAATCATAGAGCAGAGTTGTCGGTATTATGTACTTTGCAGGCAAGTACAATCGAAACGAGTTTTCCTTGTTTTTAAAACTATGGCTATCACCATGTAACCGGACACAATCTGGGTGTTAACATTTCGACACCATAATGTTATTATAATAAAATCGAGGCATATCCCAAAGGACGTAGCCATCAACCACAGTAAATTGAGTCGTTGATTTTCTAGGCACCACTTATACGTTCAGTAGTTTGCCATTGATTTCTGAACGGTGAGTTCTATTTTACCTTTTTAGAAATCCCACGGAAACAAATTTGCTTCCAAACTTGCCACCGTGGGATTTCAACCAGTACGCTGGTTCGTGATCAAGCTCACTACCGCTTGAGCTACAGACTCACATATAACGCTTAATGTTATTAAGAATTGATTAACACCGAAGGTGTTCTAAAATCCCTATGGGGAATCACGGAGTTTAGTGAATATGGTAAAGCAGTTATATAAGTATTTGAGAATTCCGGAAAAAAAGCTACCAAACTATGAATGATACGTCTACCTTTATTTCTCTCGGCGCCCATCGCTTAGCCGTGAGTGCGAACACTTCTTTGAGTTCGGTTTCGTTTACTCGTCTAAACCATGAGATGGGTTGCCTCTATAGAGCTGCGTGTCAGTTGGAGTTCCTCGAGAGTTCCACATAGCTTGCTCTGTAAGCTTCGTTCATGAGGCCGTCTTCTTTTCGTTGGTGTATGTATGACGGTCATTACTGCAGGATGTGCTCTCATGGAGTCTGTGTTTCTGTCCTTCATGCACGCTGTGCAGTCTGAACAGGTTTTATTTGTGATGTGATTCGTTGATCCTGCAGTGACCTGTTCTTAGGCGAAAGATTGTTGTTTGCTATTTTATGTTAGTTGCTGTTTATGTTAGTGTAAGATCTGAAGTGTGGCCTGCAACAAAGAGGAACCTGAATAGCTGAGAATCATTATTGTTGAGTTCAGAGAACGAGCACGCAAGACAGACACAATATCGCACATGTCTCCTGATTCAGTATGCCTCACTGTGGTCAGGGATTCTGTTCTAATTGGACTCTACAGATCACCTCTGCACACACAGAGGTCTTTTCAGCTACATCAATTGATTGTCATCATCTTGCGATGGACAGGTTAAGTTATCTCTTGGTTTGAATTGTGGTGTTTACTCGTCGGTTTTTGCCTAAAACTTGTATTTTTCCTTGATATGGAACACATTAATTGGCTTAGTTTATCAGCCTGAACATCATTACTGCACATTGAACCAATTATTTCGTAGAATAAGTGCTCCGACCTCCTCCCCAGAATGTCTCTCAGCGTGTGGCAGCTAGTAGCAACGGTTCTTTGTTGGTTTACGGTTCTTCCTTGGCTAACATCATAGTGCTCTTTTCTAGCTACACCACATTTGACTTGGTATTCTTGCAGTCTGGTCAGGGTTACAGATTCACTCCCTTAGTTAATTCAGAATATCAGCCTTGTCCATTGCTCGTCCGCTTTTTATGGCAGTAAAACAGTGCACTCATTTTCGCCTTACACCTGCATGCCCTGGAACAAAATAAAATGGCCTTATTTTTATCAGCCTAGCCTAGACCTCTTCAGCGACTCCAACTATTGTCTCCTGTCTGTTTCAATCTCCTGGGCATACTTATCGATAACTGACAAAATATAGGCACAAAAACAACACTTTGTCTCATCTTTCCAATAGAATCGACTATCATCATCATCAGTGCCGGCTGACGTAGACGATCATGGATCTCCACAAATCTCTATCTTTGATGCTTGCTATCAATTCAGATGTTGACGCTCTACCGTGCCATGAAGTCAGGTTATCCACAATTTTTCTCTCTGTCTTCCTCTGTCTCGTCTACCCTCGATTTTACCAGTTGTTACAATATGTTCTAAACCTCCCTCCTCATCACATGTCCGAAAAATAATGACTGCCTCTTCTTATATTGACTATACAAAACTTATAACATTGATGATACAATTGCAAACCTATTTTCATCGTTGTACGTGCTTAAATAGTTATGAGACGAAACAACAGTACACAAACTTTCATATATAACATACGTGTAGACCCCATTCATAAGACGCTTCAAGTTTGTTTCTATTTATATCCCCATAGTGTCCCGTTTGACAATGACTTCCACAAGAGATTCACATTGTTGCCGTTCTGTCGCCTTTCTACGAATTGTTTACATAGTCAGCCCCCAACCTTTCAATTCTCTTTCCATATTTCTTCTCTATTTTTCCTTTTGAAGTCCATGTTTTCTTTTCCCCTCCGCTGTCCATCGGAGTGCTGAAACCACACACAACGTGGGCTGAAAAGTGTTGCCTCCACTTAAACAAATTCACTTCATTCTTCTCTATTCTTCACCGTTCTCTGTATTGTGTACCAGCTGTGATTCATTTCTTTCAATTCCTGTTCTACTGTTTTTATTCAAGTGGTGTTGTGCCTTCCATGTTTCCGTTTATCCGCTGGCGTCAATCACGGAATAGTGTTCGTGACAGAGTTAGTCTCCATGCGCATCACATGTCCCATCCATCTCCGGTGGGTGTTCTTTTTTTGGCATGATGGTGTCCATATTCTTTTGCTGATACTGGGAACGCAGTTCTTGGTTAGAGATAGTTTTTGGTCAGAACACGCGTAAGATCCTACGCAGACAATTCAAACGGAAGAGGAGAAGTTTGGGCACATCTTATTCTGTCATTCTCTAGCATTCTGATCCGTACAAAAAAAGCTTATAGCATACAGCTGTCGTATTAGTATATATTAATATTGGTTCCAATGTTGTATTGGGTCGATTTCCATACCTTCTGAAAGGTCATTAATGCACTTCGTGTCTTATAGTCTGTTTTTAATTTCAGATAAAGGTCCTCTTTCATGACTGATAACACTTCGAAGATATGTAAGTGCCGTTGCATTTTTAAGGATTTCATCTTCTAGTTTGACTAGTGATGGGGTGGCCATGTTCAGAATCATTATATTTTCTTGTGATTGATTTTCAGGCAAGTTGTTTCCTATATATTTGTATATATGTGAGATACAAGTGCGATGTCATCCGCAAAATCTTGGTCTTCCGGGTTGGGAAAGGGGACGTATGTAAGAGTTCACATCATACATCTTGACTTATCTCCCTTTTTTTTACTCCTCAGCCAGTTTATGACAATGTTGAATAATAGGACTGACATTATACATCATTACCTTGTCGCACGTCTGTTGTGTCCTCAAACTTTAACTCGGAAGTTTCAACACTGCATGTGAATTTGCTGTAACAACTTTTTATGATGTTTGTAAACACCACAAAATTCAATACCAACTTAGAATACGCTAAAGACTTTTGCGGAATTGTTCGTTGCTGCTTCCGTAACATCTATTTTTTAAATAACAGGATGCAATTGTTAAAACCAAGCCAAACCTCCAACCTCGAGAATCAAAGCCCTAGCTAGTATGGTCTCTCCTCAGTAACCTGTCCGAGCTGGATGACCCTGTCAGGAACATTAGGTCCCGCCATCCTAACCCACGATATCATTAGAACACGTAGGTTCACTACCACTATAAGGTAATGGCATCATGGAAAGAAAGCATGAAGTCCATCTGCATAAATATGATGCAAATGTCTTAACCCCGCTCTCGCTTTAATTCAATTTGTTTCAAGAATATGTCAGATACACACGATTTATGCATCTTCTCAGTTTGGGGGAAATTCAGAATCGTCTCTCGGAGCTACTGTGCAAGTTGTCTGCCACTGCCACTAAGCAGTAAAGAATAAAGTACTCATGAGAGTGCCTAAAGTGCAACGAAGATTTTTTTTTTTCTTCATCGCTCTTCTGTCAGTCGTCAGATCACATCAATAAACAATCAGAATGCGTTAGCGTATTTTTTAGAGCAAACTTGATAATGAAACATATAAACGGACTGTCTGCGACTCACTGCGAAACAGGATAGTTCAACGGGGGCAGCGTTCTGTTTTTGTTTGTTTTTCTGTACATACGTCTTTTCAGTCTGTTGTCTCGTGTTCGGAGTATCTGGGGTTGCATGGGATTATTCTTCTCTCCCCCTACCCTTGCTCATAAGACGTCGCTGTTAGTTCTATTAGAAAGGAGGAGTGGGGTGGAGGTGACTGGACCGTTGTTTATCGTGGTTGAGCGGTTGTTTAGCCTTTCACAGTACACTGTTCTGATAATATGAGTTCATTTTAAAAAAAAGTTTAGTTTACTAACTTTTGTCAGTTTCTGTTGGACGCATGTAAATTCTCTTCATTGTGATAGACGATAGGATCATGGTTCGTTTTAAGAACAGGTAACATATAAAGGCATGCATAATTTAGAATGTAAAGTTACAGAACAAACATACAGTGCTCCTCTACCTCTACTTAGTCCACACCACAGTTTTTTCTTGGTTCTGTGCTCAGTGTGCTGTGACTGAGTCGTCAACATGTGAACATCATTGAACATGAACATGCATGTGATGATCATGATGATCGACATGATTATGATGATATTGATTATGATGATTGATTGATTATTGATGTTGACAATGTTGTCGTTTCTTTCGCGTTCTGTAAGTAAAGATACTAACTTAGTAACTAAACTCTAAAAACTGTCTAAAGTAAAGGAAAGGTAAATCTAAAATATAGCGTAGCAATGAGCCATACTTTGTTGAAAAATGGGTGGCAGAGAAACCCCAGGCGAAAGTGCCGAAAGTGTTAAATATTAATTAATATGAGCAAATTATAAACGCACAATTTCACGCTCCTGTAAATAAACTCTTCATTTGATTACTTCATCTGAAAATAATTATGAGCTCTGAAAAATATTAACATATGTATAATGTTGACTACATTTTGAATAAAAAAATGTTATTAACACAGTTTACACACTATTTAATTTCTGAGGGTGATCTGGAGATTTGGTCCTCCTACAATTTGGGCCACTAGTGCAGCTTACCAGTGGATAACTGGTTTAAGAAAGAAGAAATCTGGTAAAAAGTGGGTACAACATCAGTATTGAATCTTTAAGAAACAACAAATTAAATGGTGCAGCCACACAAGCAGATTACCAACACTATTGGGTGCCTCAAAGGCCGCACATGTCATCCACACAGATGGCGATGGTGGACCACAGAAATAACAAAATCATTGAAAGACACCAGAATGAAGCACGTATAAAAGTCGGTTCTAGAAATCTCTTATTGTAATGCTATGAGACAAAACAGGATTAGATAAAGAAGAAATTTCTTTTCCTTTTTTTTTTTTTTAGCTGAGGCCTGTTCCTCGAACAAGTCTTGATAGGGGTTGGGACATGTCCACTCTTTGATAGGCTATCGCCCACATCTACTGAAGAATGTGCTCTGTGTGGTTTTTTTGTTGCTGTACCTGATCCATAGTATAAAATATAGCCATAATAGACTCCAGAGGTCTGGTTTTTGCTGTCAGAAGCTTCACTATATGCCAGAGTAGTGCTTGTAGAAATTGACCACTTGATCTGATAAGTATTTTGACTGCTCAAGAAAGTCCAGTTGGCTTGGTTGTATCTATTTCATCATTTAATAGATGAAATCTTCTGCAACCTCCCTCTTGTTGTTTCTTCTTCTTGTGTCATCACACTGGTACCGGGTTGTTGCCCAGTGTTGTGGTTTTCTGTTTTCGTCTTGAAAGCTCTATTGGCTTGGGTGATAGTTATTTTTACTTTTTGACAGGATTCTGCTATGCCATCTATCCATCTTTTCGTGGTCTTCCTCTCGCCTTATTTTCTGATGTTCTATTGTAGAAGACTCTGTATACAGTGGAGTTTGGTTGTATTCTTATTAACAAAACCACTTCATTCTTTGTTTTTCTATGTAATTCAAGCAAGGTTCTGTCCCAACTTTCTTTCTTATACTAATGTTGGTGACTCCTGTCTTTTCTGGTGTTGTTGGTAACTTTTCGTAGGCATCATATTTCAGATTTAGTTATTTTTTTGCGACACTGCTTTGTTCTTTGTCCATGTTTGGCTCTGGTGGTAACACAGAGTAGCCATGAAAATGCTGTTGATCATCTGTTGTTTAGCTATCAGTGAGATGGTTGGGTGTCTTAACAATGGGTCTTGCTGGTAGGCTACAGCATTTGCTTTTAGCACTCTAGCCTCTATCTCTCTGTCTAGTTTTCCATCTTCTGTGAATATGCTTCCTAAGTATTGGAATTCTTGCTCTTTGCTGCTTGTAGTGCCATTGGCGTTTAGTTTATTATGTTTTCTTCCTATACTCATTATTTCGGTTTTAGTATTACTGATGTTCAAGTCATGATTTTGGTTCACGGTGTCAGTATGCTGTTGTAGGATTTGTTCTTCCCGTTTAATTCCTCATAAAATAATGTTGCTTTGATTAACTTTTTTTTGTTACAGGTATCTTCTATGTGAGTTGGTTTTCCCAGACACAAAGAAAGAATCTCCAAATATTGATTCTAAAACAGTGTACTTTGCTGTTAGAGATGCAGTCTTGGATGCTCATGGAGATTATGGACTTGGGGCTGTGCAGTTTTCACTTTCGGGTAAATAAATTATAATGAATATAAATATAAAGTAGCATGTTAGTCTAGTTTCAGAATCCTATTTACGCTCACACTTTAATGGTATACATACATTTTAATTTTTTATTTTCAGGTTATGGTTTGAATAAATAAAAACAAACAGAAGTGACGTGCGAGTCGCTATGAGGCATGTCCTCGAAACAAAATCGCACCCAATTTGACAGCTATAGGCAAGAATCGTTGAAAAGATGCAACATGTCGTGACAACACAAGGGAAGATTGCATTAAACTCTGTTTCCGAGGTCAAGCGCAGATATATTTATTAGGTAAGGTTGGTTGAGCTCAAATCCTAATCCTTCTTGAACGCTCAATATCAACCACTTGTTAACCACTCTTTGTGATTTGTATATGATCTGAGCCTAAGAGCGAATGTGCATTGTGCCAGTTTTGCGCCTACAAGTAGGCCAGCACACCCAATTTAGGCGGTGCTTTTATTTACTAGGTAGCTTCCTAGGTCCTCATCAGTCGCCTCTTTCGACATGCTTTGTAGGTCGCAGTGGTACTATTCTTTGCTTCCCTTGTAGGCCCCCCCACCACATGGGTGAACTCCGATCAACAGAGGAACATGATCATATTTCCGTCCGAAGATTACATGATGGTGAACAATATATCAAAGACACACTATTTTTGTTAGAAATGTTATAATTTTGACATTTAATTCTGTTTTTGTATTTCAGTAAAATATTTCAACATCAAAACCAACATAGTCATCATCAGAGTTGAGAGGATGTACTTTGACATAGTGGCATCATCTGTTATATTTGTCAGAAAAATTGGCATTCACAATGTTATCATAAAAACACTTCATGTTGGAGGTAAATATACAGCTGTTACATTGTTTGTTCTATAAGAGACAGATTAGATATCACAAACATGTTTTATATAGATGACTGCCTGCCTGCCCAGCGTGTTTGTAGCGTGTTGGATGACGGGGGACAAGCTCCCTGTGAGTGCGGTTCAATTCCACGGACTGGCAGAAAAGCCACGTGTTCACCAGATTTATGGTGTTTGTGGCACCGAACCGAAGGGATATGATGTCCATGGCACCCAGCCGAAGAGCTGAAAGCTCAAGTGCCTCTGGATCGGGTTAACAAATTTTTTTTACAATTTAGATAACTATATCTATCTATATCCTTTTCATATACTGATTGAGACATAAGGCTTCCACAAGAGACTTCCAATGTTGCCGTTCTGCTGCCTTTCTACCAACCGTCTCCCATGTCAGGTGACACTCCTTCAACTCTCCACAGTCTTCTCCATGTTTCCTTTGGACGTCCAGGCCTTCTCTTCCTATCTACTGTCATCTGAGAGCTGTCCTAGCCAATGCCACTATTGGTATACAACATACATGTCCAATCGACCTCCATTTTTGTCTTTTAATAAGATGACTATATATAGCTGAGTATCCTATTTGCAGGATTCATTTTTGCTTCGGGTAAGACACCCTTAAAGTGTCTCTAAAATGCTTTGATATAGACACCACAAGCTGGGAATCTCTTGTGCAAGATCACCAATTGGTGCTATAACAACATAAGAGGAATTAGCAGAGCTGAGAATCGTGTTACTGTTAAGTGAAGCGAACTGCGCGAAAAGTCAAAACACACAGCGCCCACATGTCTAACCTCGATCATGTATGCCCCACCTGTGGTAGGGGATTGCTTTTGAGGATTGGACTTTACAGTCACCTTCGCACACACCAGAGAGGTGCAGCAACACACACCTGAGACTGTTGTCACCATCAATTGCGATGGACTGCTATTATTATTAGACGCCATCACTCATGTGTTGCTGGAGCTCTCAAGGGAGCAAAGAATCATAACACTGCGACCTACAAGGCATGTCATAAGAGTCGACTGATGTAGGGGCCTAGGGAAACTACCCTAGTAAATAAAAAGTGTCACAAAAATCGGATGTGCTGTACTTGTAGACACATAACTGGCACAACGTACAATCGCTCTTAGGCTCAGATCATATTCAAATCACAAAGAGTGACTTGACTAGTATGTCACTCACCACATAATTATTTTGTTTTATCATTTTTTTTTTAACTTTGCCTACAAGGTTCAGATTCACTGTTGTACATCAGGTATTTTTTGGTCCTCTACTCCTTGGACTAAGCTTTGGGGAAACCTGGCAAACTTGAAGCTGACTGCCCAGTTTGTATTCCACAGTAAACTAAGCGCATGACCAGAAATTGCTGAAGAAGAAGAAGAATTATAATATATATTCAAGGTTCTACAAGATTTATAGACACATTGAACAGAATATTTCGCCCGAGTGGTTACCGGGCCCAAATTGGGGTGTAAAGAATAGAACCACTGTTACCTGCCACGCATGTCATAAGAGGCGACTAAGGAGGTTGGGTGTGGCTAGCTACTCCACACCGTAAAAAACACTAGAAGCCACAGAACGGAGTGCAAACCGAGTAAATGCTGGCTGAAACCGGACACATCGCCAAAGGATAAGCACCAGAGCTCCAAATGGTGCTGAAGATGTGACGTAAAACACACCAATGCTAAGGCTGCATGAATCAGATTTCCACATGAATGGAATTTATAGGAGATCTGGTACACGGTGTGGGCGGTGATCAAGCGCCAGCTGCAGGTTACATAGTGCCTGCAAACAATTCCACCATACTGCTCTATCCTGGGCAACTCGTTCAGTCTTTTCTATCCTCCTTCCTTCCTTTCGTTCGCTTGAAATATGTCTATATATTCAATGTTGTCTCTTGTATGAACTTCACTGTCTTTTGCAGCACACACAGAGGTCCATGTAGTTTTATGTCGAGTGTTGTTTCGTTAGGCCAGTGAGTTTGCCTCAGTGTATCATATTTGGGGCAGTCTTGAAGTATGTGCTCTGCAGTCTGGTTTGCCTGTCCACATGTACACATGGCTGAATTGCCAATCTTGAATTTTGTATACATGTGGCTGCGGAGCGATTGTGTCCTGTTCTAAGGCGCAGAATCACAACTTGTTCCAATCTGCTCATATTATAGTAATCGTCTTGTGTTGGTATTTGTGGCTTTCTCATTGATTTAATCATCCTTTTCTTTTGGTGGTAGGTAACTGGCACATCCGGCTGCTCTCCTGCAGCACCTTCCTTGCCAATCGGTCTGCTGTTTCATTTCCTGGTATTCCACAGTGAGAGGTATCCACTGCAAGACGACCCTGCGATGCTTGGACAATTTAGACAGTAGGGTCTGTAGTCTTTTCTATGAAATTGGGTCTGTTATTTCTCTCCTGTCTCAGTAAAGTTATTTTCAGATTTTTGTTAGAACATCATTTCCTTTTGACGTTTTGTCTCTCACTTCTGTGCCTGCTTTGTTGATTCTTTGATCATTTTTTCTCAGAGTATGCCCAACATATCTCATTCTCTTTCTTTTAACAGTAGTTACTAGTGGTTGACCAGAAATTTCTCTGATTTCATTTCTTCTCCTAAATTTGTCCTATTTTATGTTCATTTTTTTTTGCAATCTGTTTTCAAATGCGTTAAACTTAATTTCTATATATTTCAGAATAATATACTTAAGTTGTTCTTTCCGTTAAATTATGATACAAATCAGAATTCTGGAATATTATGTATTGTAATTAATTAGTTTTCATTATTTTGCAGGTTCTGTTCGGGCATGTCAGAAGTTTCTAATAACTTATCATAAAAAGAACTTGCATTTGTTGTACTTCAACTGTAAAACTGAAGGTAAGCATTGCAGGATTATAATGTTCTCATTGAAAGTATAGAGTACTTTACTTCTTTGCCACATGTATACATGTTTTAATTGTATCTTCTCCTAGTGCCTTGCAGGTTGATCCAGTCTGTCTACATTTCCATAAATTCTAGTCTTTAATGTTCTGTTATAATGTTGCTGCTGTTTCAACTATTAGATGTCCCAGTCTTCTAAATATCTTTTACAAAGATGTTAATCAAATGAGCAACAAAGACAACTTGATATGTTTGTCACCATTGCCAATGCTTGACAAACTCAGAGATCTTGACAACCTGAAGCTGACCACTGTTTTCTTTGAACATATTCAAGTTGATGTCTTGAGATGATCAAATAAGAGGAGGATTTCTTAGTGATGTATCATTATACCTTATTTTGGTTATATTATTTTCTAGCTTTCTAAAAATGTGTATTCTCTTTAACGATCTAGACTGACATTTTTTTAACGCTAGTATATTTCAATGTCCAAACTCTCCACCTTCCCAGTCTAGAAATCAGCCTAATACAGCATCAGAACCAAGATTAATATATACCACAGCTGTGAGCTATCAACTTTTCTATGCGGATCAGAATGCTGGAGAATGACAGTACAAGATATGTCCAACTCTCCACCTTCCATGCAACTTGTCTGCGAAAGATCTTGTGTGTGTTCTGGCCGAACACTGTCGCTAACCAAGAACTGCTTGCATAGTCTCAACAAGAGAATATGAGCACTGTAATCCAAAAGAAACGCTGGAGATGGATCAGACATGTATGCATGGAGACTAACTCTGTCACGAAAACTGCACGGAGATGGACACAGGAGGGTAAACAAAAACTTAGAAGATCCAAAATGACCTGGAGAGAACAGTAGAATAAAAACTGAAAGAAATGAATCACAGCGGGAACACGATACAGAGGACAGCCAAGAATAGAGATCAATGGTGTGCACTTGTTGCTGTTTTAAGCACCAGGCTCATCACCAGCAAGAGAGAGAGAACATTTCAGCTGACTTTTCAAGAACATTTTATACTAATCTTTATAGCTGTCCATTCAATTCAGGATATATTGTTCAATAAACTTTCTTATTTGCTTTTTCATTGTCCAGTTATTTTCAATTTACTTCCTCTAAATATAGTCTGTGTGTTTTTTCAGATAATTCACTATAGTTTTGATGCTATTATTTTGATATTTCCCTAGAGCAACGATCCAAGGTCATGCAGTCAATTGTTGAAGCTTGTGATGAACTAGAAAATCAACATTTTAATTCAAAACCGGCATTACCTAACACCACCACATCAGCTTTAGCAAATTTATTAGGCGTGAATGATTTTAAAAAATGTTTACAAGATAATTTGTGTGAATTGTTTTGAGAAAGAAATATGAGAGCATTAGAAAGTTAACTACTTGTCTGGCAAAGCAGATATTGTGGATTCACTTGTTGAAATAGTGAAAGATAAAATTGTGATACAGTGATCATCAGGCAGAAACTGGGCATGAATGTAGATAGAAAACGCTTTTAAAAAATTTAATGTAATGTAATTTTAAAATTTAATGTAATTTTTGCGCTTCATAAATAGTGTTTTTCATTGCCTCTGTTATTTCTGAAGTCCGCCTATTGAGTGGACACCCTTTTGCTTTGTATCTACTGTATCGAAGTAACATTGCTCTTTGAGACACACTGTCTGTTGGTGATCTGTTTATGTGGCAGAACTATTTAATGTGTTGTTGTTTTTTAATGAAGTTCAGTACTGCTGTACTCACTTTTTTCGAAAGGATAAACTAAAGAATACCTGATAGAGAACAGTGGAGAAAAATATGCATAGTATAGGACAGTCATGGTATTTCCTGCAAAAGATGGCCACAGACTAAGCACGATGAAGATTTGTTGTTGTCCTACAAGACTTGTTGTTCCTGATTACTTCATATGTCCATGTCAAAGAAAAATAAGTTAACTAAAGTAATATAAGTTAATTTATAATTGTTACATCAAGTTAGCTAAGAGCATGTAGGTCAATTTAATATTGGTATGTCAAATTAGCTAAAGAGAGAAACACCACCACATATGGAGGCAAAAGAGAGTGCAGAGAGACTATCCTCTTCATCAGCTTTAGTCTCCAGTTTCACCTGCAGCATCTTTGGCAAGGATTTCCATCCTGGAATAGGCCATTACAGCCACAACCGTTGATGTGATTCAGTACAGAACAAACTACGTGACGCAAAACCTATTGTCTCCTGAAACCGCATGTGTGTTGCTGGGCTCGCAAGGAGAAAAAATAGCACCACTGTGGCCTACAAGGCATGTCGTAAGAGTCGGCTGAGGTAGAGGCCTAGGAAGCTACCTAGTCTATAAAAAGTGACACAGAAATCGGATGTGCTGGCCTACTTGTAGGCGCGTAACTGGCACAATGTACAATCACTGTTAGGCTCAGATCACATACATAGAGTGGTTTAACAAGTGGTCGATATGGAGCGTTCGAAGAAGTCTCCTGAAACAAAGATACCAATGATGGTGATGAAATTAACTAAAAGTATCCATGTCATACATATAAAATCACCCCATGCAATCAATTGCATGAATTATAAAGAATGATATTCAAATAAATTTGAGTTTTGTTGTTTATAAATGATATATTAGTAAATGTGTACATAATAATCTGTTCTCACACCCCTCTCTTACATGTGGTCCAATTTATAGGTAGAAGAGAAATGAGTGGAACAGGCAAGGGCAAGACTAGATTGCTACTGCTTACCTCTGAAGTAGGAGAAGGCACACCTGTATAGCGGGGACTGATAAAATGAAAGCAGGCCTTCAAGCAAAAATCAGTCAGAAGCACTACAGAAGTCGCCATGACTACTACTGAATTTATAAGGGTGAATGCAAGAAGAAGATCACAATTGATAGGTTTAAATGTGAGGAATTGGCGTCATTGCACAGGGTTTCTCCATATGGCTTGATCCCTCTCCGCAGATATGGCCCATCACCAACATAGAGTATTGCACAAAGCATGCACTCCACAGATCCAGCAATAATTATATGGTTGCCCAGAAGAAATTTTGTTGTCTTCGAAACCACCAGAAAACTACAGACCTTCACAAATGGATGTTTACGTAGAATAGATGGACAGAGATGATATGATAAGACCACAGCCAACTCTAGATAACTAGGCCAGACAACTGATCTGGAAAAGGAGGGGGGGTGCAAATTGTAGACGCTTGTAGTGATTCAGTCCATTGCCTGCGCACCGAACCAGCCTCCACCTTTCGGATCATACTCAATGAATCGCTCAGAATGCACGCATGAGTGAAGTTTTGTGACTCCAACCAGAGTAGTGCCTTAGTCAGTGCCTCCATTTTCATGCTGCTTGTCTTCTTTCTTTCTTTCTTTTGTCCTTCTCTGCTTTTTGCCGCTAGACGTAGCAGGTTTAACTGATGATCGGTTTCGAGATAATGCAGCTCGGTCGCTTGATATGGTGTGGTATTGTGGAGTTTTAAGATGACTGTAACTCCATCAATCCATCTTTTCTTGTCTGCCCTTTGCTAGAGACTGCTTGTTGTCATACTAAATGCATCACTGACTTCCTTGATTATTCTGCCACATGATCTTGCAAAGAAGGAACACGCTGACATTTCGTGGCGAACTACTGATCCATCCGTGTAAATCACGTCACCTTCATTACAGTTTTCGTGAATGATGGCTTTGACGTCTGCATCCAACGCCAAGGAATTTATCTCTCTCTCTACTAGCTTTATCGAATTGAATGATGGTTAAAAAGTGTTCCTGTGTATTGAAGACACTGGATAGCTGCTTCTGTAATGGAGAGAACAGTTGCACTAAGTTTAGGAACATGGACTTTGGATCCTGCATGTATATGCCGGGATTACCCCAGGGTTCTCCTCTATCACCCGTGTTGATTAATATTTACACAGCAAATGTAGCTAAAATTCAGCCAACCAGGTTGGGTTGGACACTGACATTTTGCAGATGATATCTTAATATCTAGGACTGGGTCAGATAGACGAGAGATGGTTGACGGCATTCAGAAAAAATTGCATACCATCTAGGGTTGTTCGAGAGAGTCTCGCTCTCAGGTCAATCCTGAAAAAGCGTGGTGCTTGTTGAATAATCACAGTCAAGGCTGATCTACCCCGTGTAATCTTTGATGAACATATACCATTGAGCGCAGAGACAGGCTGCGCTATCTTGGAAAAACCTTTGATCGTAGTCTATCTTTCAAACATGTTGAACAGACGATACAACGTTGCAAGCGTGGTCTTGCTGCTCTCAAAGTTATGGTAGGCGCACACCTTGAGCAGAGACTACTTGTCCTTTTGTTCGATCGACTGGTTATGTCCGTGGTAGATTACGGACTCGGCATTCTTACGATATCAAGATCACAATGTGAACGGGTTCAGAATGAAGGTATGCGTATAGTCCTGGGCTGCACTAGAGATACCCCACTTGTGAAGATGCAGGTTACTGTGGATAAGAGACATCCACTGCACAAGAACACTAATGATGTTAAGGGCACGAGAATCAAGCGTGGCATGTTGTGGATGGCCCAGACTGTGAGAACAATTGGCCAGGTGACTACGGTTGTGACCCTACCAAAAGGGGAAGAATGGATTCCAACAAATGGTAGCATGACCAACTATCTCAACGTTATCATTACTCTTGGAAGAGAATGTAGAGATTGGGACAACATGAAGGCTGATCTCGCAGTTAAGCAGCTGATAGAAGATAATGCAAGGGTTGATGATGTGTATATATCGATGGGTCGGTTCATCGTGGTGAGAAGTCAGGCTGGGGTTTCTTTGCTAAGGCGCATGGTAGGATTGTTGCAGAGCGAAGTGGGGCGTACAGGACAACTACTTCTAGTTTAAAGGGTTTTAAAGCCGAAGGATTGACTTCATTGCACGGGTTTTACCCCATATGGCTCGGTCCCTCTCGCAGAAATGGCACGCCACCTGCCGAGAGTATTGCACAAAGCACGAACTCCATAGCTCCGGCAACAATCCTAGGGTCTCTGGAAAAACTGCACTCGTGAACAGAAGGCGCGGCCGTTCGAACCTTCGACTTTCAAGGCAAAGGGCTTAACCACTCGGCCACAGAGACCCCCACGGATGGAGGTTGAGGCCGTTACTGCTGCCCTCCATTGACTCTCTGGGACTTCATTTACTGGGCCCCATTGTTGTATCTGACTCTCAGTCGATGCCTCACAAGATCCAGAAGGGCAGGTTTCGGTATGAGTGGATGTCGTCTATAGAAGTTTCTAACCTCCAGCGGCTTACGTGGATATACTGTCCTGGGCATGTTGGTGTTTACGGTAATGAAAAAAACGGACAGGCTTGCATCAACAGCATCGATTGTTAGGGAGTTGTAGATGGATAAGGGGAATGTTCTTCGGTTTCTACGCCATTTTTTTTTTGGATAAGGACACTAAAATCGATGTTGAAGCGATTTAGGCAGTTTGGAATTACCCGTTGTACAAGTCGAACTGAATGCCTGAGAGGGGTGTTTAATTAGCGAGCCACGGGAACCATCTTTCTTTCTTTCTCGAATCCTGTATGCCTCACAGCGTCAGGTCAGGAAGAGATTTCTAAAACGGGCCCTAGTATGCGCTTCGTAGATAGTCTCTTTCGTCGCCTCTGTTATCTCTGAGGTCCATCTTTTGCGTGGCCGGCCTTTTGCTTGTACCCATTGTATCGGAGCAGCATTGCTCTTTAGGGTGCACTGTCTGATGGTAATCTGCTTACGTGACCGAACCATTTAATTTGTTGTTTCTTGATGAAGTCTAGTACTGATGTTGTACCCACTTTTTCCTGATGTCTTCATTTCTCAACCGGTCTCTTCTTGTTACACCCAGCATTCTGCGTAGACACTTCATCTCTGTTGTGACTAGTTTTCTTCTATCGTTTGTTGTCAGCGTCCAGGTTTGGCACTGGTAACATAATGTGGGGAGAAAGATTGTGTTGAACATTGCTCTTTTTGTGTTCATGGTGACGTGTTTGCATCTTAAAATTGGCGCCATTTGCCCTATCATTTGGTTTGCTTTGTTGCATCTGTGTTGAATTTCATTAGTTATTCTTCCATTTGCTGAAAAAATGCTCCCCAGGTATGTGAAATCTTTTGCTTGATTTAGTAGATGATTATCGATGGAGATGTTGGTAGTGTTTTCCTCTCTGGCGAATGTCATTACTTCTGTTTTGTCGATGTTAATTCTCATGTTGTATTCGTTACATGCTAACTGGAGTCTGTTGATGTGTTGTTGTAGCTGTTCTTCTGTTGTTGATATGATTGCCTGATCGTCTGCAAAAGAAATTCATTTAAGAGTTCTCCGAGGTTGTTTCCTTCGCTGGTGTTAGCTATTTTACAAATGTGGTCAATGTACGTGATGAATAGCAGCGGGGATAGTACGCAGCCTTGTCTTACTCCTGACCCTACGTGAAACTTTTCTGATAATCCTGTATTTGTTCTAATCGTACATTGGCTGTCAGTATAAATGTTCTTGCAAAGGTTGATTAGGTGTTCATTAACCCCATAGGTTGTTAGTATTTTCCACAACTTGTGCCTATCTACGCGGTCGAACGCTTTTCCTGATCTACAAATGCAACGTGTAAATGTTTGTCGGATTCGATAGTCCTTTCTACTAACTGTCTGAGGGCGAATATTGCGTCTGTACAGCTTTTGTTCTTCCTGAATCCCATTTGGGAGTCATTAAGCTGTGGCTCGATGATGTGGCGGAGCCTTTTCTCAAGTATTTTGCAGAATATTTTCCCAGTGTGGCTCAGTAGCGCTATGCCTCTATACTTTGTACAGTCCCTCTTGCTACCTTTCTTCTTCCAGATGGGAACAATTGTAGCATTCCTCCAATCTTCTGGTGTTTCTTGTGTGATCCAGACTTGGTTGAATAGTCTATGGAGCCAGCTGATTCCTACCTCTTTAGTTGCTTTGATTAGGTCGGCCGGGATATTGTCTGGGCCTGGTGTTTTATTAGGTGGGGCCATATTTACAGCATTTCTGATCTCTGATAGTGTTATGCTTGGTTCTACTTCTGAAGTTACATTTACTGTGAGTTCTTGAGTGTTCGGTTGGTCCTCTTGTTGAAGGTTGAGAAGTTCACTAAAGTATTGTCGCCATCTGTTCATTATCATTTTTGGATCATTAAGAGCTTGGCCGTTTTCATCGTTAATAATTTCAGTTGGGTCATATTGTTCTTGTCTTTCCCGCATAGCTTTAATTTTCTTGTAAAAATGTCTTGTTGAATTTTGTAGTCTGAATTTAATGTTTCGCCATAATCTTGCCATGCTTGTATTTTAGACTTCTTTATTATCTCCTTGGCTTGTTTTCTAGCTGTTCTATACTCAGCTGTTCTATACGGGAACCATAAGTATGCATAATGTTCGATATCTGTTGTGGGAGACTGACCACCTATGGATCTGCGCGGAATGCAATGACGTCAGTTTAGTAACCAATACTTCCACATGGTCGATGTTTGTGAGACCGCATACCAACTGAACATTGTCTGCAGCACGGGCAGCCCACGACTTGCCGCCCCCTCCTAAACCGATTTCCACCACTGCTGTTGAGCAGCTCGTGCAATGGGGATCTTTTTAGCACTTATTTTGAGATACGCACGTGCTCTAGCTATCTTGAGTCTATACTCCATTGTCGGAAAATCTAGGAGAAACGTCATCGCTGCGCAGGTTGTATCCCTTGTGAAACTGAGGATGACACTCATAGCTTCATTCTGTATTCTCTCCAGTCTTTCAATTTGCGTTTAAGCTTGTGGCATAGTAAAGTAACGATTACATTTTTCAACGCGCTCTTACGATACCATCGGATCGAATTGTCGGTACGATTGGATCCAGTAAGTAATAGGTATTCGAGAAACGAATAGTTAATATTCGCTTTAAGTTCACAGTTCAGTAGTATTGAGTACGCAGACTAAATGAAAGTTGAAATTAGCATTTGCAGAAAGTTGAGCCTAACAGAATAGTACCTGTAAAAGTCGGTTTAAATATTAATTCAGAGTGTTGCTCATGAAAGCTAACTTACAATGTCATCACTACGAACTCAAGACCTCGCATCCTTGTTCTTGAGGCTTAAACTATGGAGGTAAATTGTAAATCATAAATAAATACGTTAAAATAATACTTAAGTAATAATTAGGTTACCTACTAGTACTAGTAGGTAAGTAACTTAGTAGTGAGTGTCCTGTTTACTGCTTTGTTTATAGTAGCTTATGGAAAGAACAGATGGACTGGATTCCATTGCATTGTGAATGTTATGGTACTTGATATGGTGAATGAACTGAATGTGCAAACGTTACTCTGGATTTATTGTTCATTTATAATGCAGGTCACTCAATATTAGGCCATTCAATATTGCTATTCTGTATACTGGGCAACAACTGAATAGTAGAGATACTTACTATATTAGTAGCTACTTTGTATACATCCCCCACCTGTGTTATGGGATTGTGTCCCAGGATTGGACTCTAAATACACTCAACAGTCACATCTGTTGATGTGACATCTGCTCACACCAGAAAGGTGCAACACTACACATCTGAGGCTTTTGTCATAATCACTTGCAATGAACGACTATTATTCGAATCCTTAATTACTTAAGTTTTATATATTAATTCTGGTCACTGCAATATGATACCTGATGAAAAATTGATTCATTGACACCAGAGATACTATGGACAGTACAAAATGAAAAAACCCATAAGCGTGAATCTGCTATTGTGAATCAGAATCATACATTTTCAGAAGTCAATCTTACCTTTTTTATGGGATAGATTGCTACTTAGCTGAAGATTAAAATTGAACTGTCAACGAAAATGCCATACTTATAATTTGTTCAAATCAGTGTTGCAGCATTAAAAAAAAATATGAAAAATACTATCACAGGATAGTAAAAGTAGCTTAAACCTTCATTTGGGACTCCGATCCAGATATTTTCTCAGGGTTTACTCAGGAAGACTTTTCATTGATTGGTTTCTCCTGCAAGGCAGTGGAGGTTTGAGATGGTTGTTTATCTTCATATAGATATGTTACTGATATTCTTCTTGAACGCTCCATATTGACCACTTGTTAACCACTCTTTGTGATTTGCATGTGATCCGAGCATTTGTACGCTGTGCAAGTTATGCAACTACAAGTAGGCCAGCACATCCGATTTCTGCGGCGCTTTTATGTACTAGGGTAGCTTCCTAGCCCCTGCCTCAGTCACCTCTTATGACATGCCTTGTAGGTCGCAGTGTTACTATTCTTTGCTCTCCTTTAGAGCCCAGGCAACACACAGGTGGTTACTGATAATGGGCCACATCTTATTGGTTACAGAAAGCAACTGGTTATAAGGCACCAGTTACTTGCCTTTCCCTCCTCTTGTTAATGAGAACAATTCATATGAACCATACATGAAGGCCAGAAGTTGATCGTTATCGGAGGCCGATTGAAATGTCTGTCATAAGAACACTTATCTGTAGTTTAAGCTAATCTCCGTTAAATCCCCTGGTTAAGACACCCCATTTTGAGTCAAGTTAGGGACATCAAATCATACATATTATTTGTATTACATTGTACAATGCATTGGAGAAGAGATCTGGAGACTGGTATTAAAAGGATAGGTAAAACATGGACAGAATTGGAAGGAATGGAAGGAGAGCTGGAAGAAGTTTGTTGAAGACCTGTGCTCTGTTGGGAGTTAAAAGGTGAAGAAGAAGTGCAAGGCATATTTATAGTTTCTTTATCGTTTAGCTATGGAAGAAAAAACAGAACATTATATTATGAGATTTAATAAAAAGTAAATACGTGGCCAATAACAGCAGCTAATGAGCGGAAAATCATAACAGAGATGAGGTGTCTTAGAAGAGCTGCAGGTGTGACAATAAGAGACAAAATTAAAAATGAAGAAATCAGAAGGAGACTGATGTGAAACCAATCATGCAATTCATAAAAGAACAACAGATTAAATGGTTTGGACACCTGACAAGAATGCCCTGGTATCGCCTACCACAGAGAGTCACACAGAAAAAGTATAATGAGTACAAAACAAGAGGAAGACCACACAAAAGATGAAGCGACAGCATCAAGAACAGCCTTACGAACATGAATATCAGCTTACAAAGTGCCTTAATACAAGCACACACAAGATCACTACGTTTCACCCCCAACACTTCTATAAAGAAGTAAATGGTGGAAGAGAAGAAGATAAAAAAGTAAAATTCATGATGCATTCAACTGTTTTTCTGCATAGTTGCCACCATTATTGAGGCACTTTCATAGCAGAGTTGGCATGAGTCAGGCTCTAATGGCTTTCCTATGACCAATCAGATCTGATACCATTCTACCGTATAATTTCAGATGGGATACTTTGAAAGGGGGTTTTTCTGTTTTCAAGTTATGTGTTCAAAACTGGTATATTTATTTTTATCCTTAGGTATCACCTCATGAAGTTTTCAAGCTGTGCGTATCATTCAGGTTTGTAGTTGTTGATATGTGTAAACCTAGCAATACTTGCTTTCTGTTTGATTAAGGGGAATAAGTAACATTTGTATAAAATGTACCTTATGGAATAGCAGTCCCTGGACACCTATGAGTGAAGCATAAAAGAGGACCCTCTTCACCACGATACCTCAAGGGTACAAGATGAAATAAGATAAACTATATAGGTTATATATTCGTCTACTGAATTTGACGTTGCTTTAATTCTGAGCATATAAAATACTAATAGTACATCTTTGAGAGCTGCAAAGAAGAAAAACTCTGCTTCAAGCACTGTTAGCAATAATCTATTGAAGGGGATTGATGGTAATGGATTCGCTCTGAATGCAGTGACTTGCATTTTGTAGACTTTTAATCATAAATTGATTTGTTTATTTGTAAGCAATACTTTAATTTCTGTATGCAATTTACAAGTTGATAGTTTTAGAGTAATTCTTCTTCTTCGTTGAGCCGTTATGAATTCAGACATAGTCTGATATGTTGCTTCTGGCTGATTTTTTACATAGAGGCCTGCTATCGTTATTATCAGTGTCCCCTGCCATACAGGTATGCCTTCTCTTTTGGAGAAGTAAAAATTTAGTTGTGCTACTTATTCTTCTTAATTTCTTAACCCTGGTGTTGTGTGCAGGCACTAATGAAGGCAATCTCAATGTCAGATATTTTTTCCTGTCTGCTTTGTTATGAACATATTTTCAATGTAATTACACTGAGAGTTGTAAACTTTTTAAAGATTGTAGACAAATTTTAAAACAATAGCGCATAAATTGCAAACATTCATCAACTGGTGTCTGCCAGAATAGAGGAATAAGATGGTATGATAGGGTCACAAATGAGGAACTTATGGAGAGAACAAGACAGATTCCAGTGAACGAACAGGTTAAAAAAGACGCTGGCGCTGGATAGGACACACTTTGCGAAAGCCGGAGGGGAATATAACAAGAAGGGTCCTTGCCTGGAACACGCAGGGACAGCGAAAGAAGGGGAGGCCGAGAAATACATGGATGCGAGATTTGGAGGCAGAGATCAACAATATAAAGAAGAGCTGGAGGAGCTGCAGGAGATAGCTAGAGATAGGAAGACTTGGCATGAGTTGGTTGAGGGCCTATGCCCCAACCGGGGTAAAAGGCAAAGAGAGAGAAGAGAGAGACAAATTTCTTGTTATGTCTGTCTCTTGTTTATATTTTATTTAGAATAAATTTTGCCCGTATGGTGCTGAGGCCTGCAAGGGAAGCAAAGAATAGTACCACTGCAACCTACAAGGTATGTCGTTAGAGGTGACTGATGTAGGACCTAGGGAAGCTAACCTAGTAAATAAAAAGCATTGCAGAAATCAGATGTGTTGGCCTACTTGTAGGCACATAACTGGCGCAATGTACAATCGCTCTTAGACTCAGATCACATACAAATCATACAGAGTGGTTAACAAGTGGTCGATGTGGAGTGTTCGAAGAAGAAGAATAGATTTAGTGAATCCAGAAGATCTGGTCCTGTTTCCATACCAATATAGTTTTTAGATTTATGTGGGGCATCTTCTATGCGGTACAGACTGGTAACCGTGCCTGCTAGGGAGATTTGGCACCTACAGAAATGACCACAATACTGTAAGTTAACAGTATAATCTACTTATACTAAATGATGTAAATCACAAAGAGGAATAGAGTGAGAAGTATGTTTAACAAGTGAGCCACGGGAACCATCAGTATAGTACTCTTCCATATCTGTTAAGGGAGACTGAGCACCTATGGTTCTGCCTAGAGTGCAATGATGTCAGTTCAGTAACCAATAACTATGCTTGTAGTTAGCTGAGAACTTGACATACAATATTTAGTAGAAGTCAATCTAAATGAAATATATTTATTAGTTATAACAAGAAATATATTTAATTTTCATTGTATTATTTTCAGCGGCTTCAAAACCAATTGATATTGACAAAGTATTGATTGCCAACCGAGGAGAGATTGCCTGCCGTGTGATCCGCACTGCCAAAAGAATGGGTATACAGAGTGTAGCCGTGTACAGTGAGGCAGACAGACATTCAATGCATGTTGCTATGGTACGTACAAACAAAAGATGAAACTTTTAAAAAAAAAATATAAAGTAGCTTGTTCCTTCTGGAACTTGGCTCCCATGACAGCAGTCCTGAAAAATTATCTGTTCTGTGCAAATTGACTGGCATCAGCAGCAGTCATTTTCAGATTGTCAAAGACATCTTGCACCCATCGTCTTCTAGGTCTTCTTCTTCCAGGCACCATTCACTCCAAAATTATCTTCTCTAGGCACTCATGTCGTTTGATGTGTCCGAAATATTTAATTTTCCTTGATTTTATGCTCTTTAATAGCCAACTCTCTTTAATATCAAGCTACTACAGAACAGAGGCCTTTGTTTTTCTCTGTCCATGATATTCTAAGTACTCTTCTGTAGCATTTACATTCAAAAGAATTAACAATCTTCTCTGCGCTTTGTCAATGATCCATATCTCACAACCATATGTTGCCAAAGGAAAAATGCAATCGCTTAAACATTTCTTAAATATACAAATTGATAAATGAGCACACACTGTAGTACAGTATATTTGTAAAATATAATAAATCATGAAATCAATCAATATAGTAAATAAAGAAAACTAATTATGATTGTTTGTTTTAACAAGTTTTTTGTTATATCTACTTTCTAATGTGAAATAATCTCTATATATTTCTTGATAAAAATCAAAACCAAATTTCACCTATGTGGGGCCGGGCCCGTAAGGGAAGCAAAGAATAGTACCACTGCGTCCTACAAGGCATGTTGTAAGAGGTGACTGAGTAGGACTTAGGAGGGTACCTAGTAAATAAAAGCTTCGCAGAAATTGGATGTGCTGGCCTACTTGTAGGCGCATAACTGATACAACTTACAATTGCTCTTAGGCTCAGATCATATGCAAATCACACAGAGAGGTTAACAAGTGGTTGATATAGAGCGTTCGAAGAAGAAACCAAATTTGAAATGCTCAGAGTATTATAATTAGAAGCAATAAAACTTGTGTTAAATATTGCATACTACTGTTTATTTGCCACTGGACATTAATTTCTATAGTTAATTGTAACCAGAGAAGATAATCTGCACAACTATAGAGGATATCCTTTGTATATGTCATAATTGTTTATTTCATGGTCAGGCCGATGAGGCTTATCATATAGGGCCACCATCAGCTTCCGAGAGTTACCTGAGGCAGGATAAAATTTTGGATGTTGCCAAGTTATCTGGTGCACAAGTAAGTGTGTAGACACAGGTTAGGAAATAGGCAAAATCTATATGAGATTTAAGTGTAAATAGATGCTAACAAAATCTGTGAAGTGGTAGAAATTGTTAAACAATTTGATTAGTATATTTAATAAATCTGTAAATTTGTTCAACAGAAAAAGTTTGCTTTGAGGTGGCTTGTTTTTAATTTTTAAATACTTTCAATCAAGATAGCATGGCACTCTGGATGTGAATTTCAACCAGCCTCTAACTGAAGTTGCTTGTTTGATTGTCTGAAATAAGAAGCCACCTACTATTGGTGAAGTATTGGTCTTCTTCTGCAATCATTTTCCCATACTCAGGGGTAATCTCGATAAAGGGGGAGACTGCTGTAAAACTATATAAACTGGCGAAACAGATAATAACAAAGTACTGTAGTTTTACAAAATACAAAAACAATGACAATATACAGCAACGTTTCGTCACTCCTGTTGTTCGTTTGCTTGATAAAGGCCTTTTGATCGAAACGTTGCTGTGTATTGTCATTGTTTTGTATTTTGCAAAACTACAGTACTTTGTTATTACATGTTTCGCCATACTCAGGGTCCAAACTAGTGAGATGAATTGAAATGAAAATGTCTACTGAGTCCTTCAGATTGTATGGAGGTTGGGTGTTGAACTCTCAACTCTACTGGAAAAAATTATGTAGTAACAGAAACATAAAGGAAAAAATGCTAACACTGTCTAAACATCTTGAGACAGAGTTCCACGGTCAGAATAAACAGCATCGACCAAACCTGAAAGGAAGTTTATGTTGGGAGATCAAATCTGTTGGATATCAAAACCAAAATAAAATTTAGCTTACGAGAATGTGAGGATCAGGTTCAAAACAACAAAACTTCTCAAGTAATAAAGATGGGAACAATGATTTTTTGTATGACCCCAAGGAAAGCAACGGAAGCAAGTACTTATATAACTTATCTTATCTTAACCACATTTGCAGTGAAGCGTCGTGGGAGAGTTAGTTTTCTATCTTGCGCCAGGCATGTTGCGCTTGACGTTGTCAGTCTATGCTTTCGCAGGGACTGAGATGTTATCTATCCATTGTGTTCTTGGCCTGCCTCATGCTCTGCGCCCTGATGGTCGATTATTGTATGCACGTGATGGTAGTAAATGTGGTTCCATTCTCATTATATGGCCGAACCACTTGATTCTTTGCTTCTCGATGTACTGTATGCATGGTATAGTACCAACGATGCTTCTGATATTCTCGTTTCTCACTCTATCTCTCCTTGTAACGTTGACAGCTTTTCGTAGACATCTCATTTCACATGTTGTAATCTTTCTTTCTTGTGTCTTAGTCAGGGGCCATGTTTGGCACTGATTAGCAGAGAGTTGGAATAAATATGCAGTTTATCAGTTGTCGTTTGACTGCCATGTTAATGCTTGGATGTTTTAATAGTGGTGATAGTTGGTATGTCACTGCGTTTGCCTTCTGGCATCTAGTCTCAACTTATATAATTACTTTTATTTGTAATAAAAGTAATTTAGAATTACAAACTACATTTATTGGGCATCAGCATGTCCAGATGGATAAACTTTTGGCAGGTGATAACTGGTACATGGAAAACAATCATGTAATCTGGCCATTCTGATACGAATACTGCACGGTTGCACTTATTTTGAGGGACTCGATAAGCATCTTCTATAGTGGTACCAAATAAATCATGACAGCAATCTACCTTGGTATTTATATCTGTCATGATACACAAGATATCATGAGCTGGTACTTTATCCACTACTTTCTATATTCTTGTCTAGTATTGTGAAAGCTTTCTAATACACTACAATTTCCCATAGCCTTTCAGGCCTTAGAGTATCTCTCTCTCTCTAACCCCGCCTAGACTGCTGTACCAAATTTTCTCATGAATTCTGCTGTTGTTTTTAGGGACTCAGTCCTTCCGTACAGCTTCTCATTAACCTCAGTATTTTCGTGCCAGGTTTCGTTTCTCAGGCCTGCTAGCAGTCTTGCAGTAGGTGCTCTGCCGTCATGTCCGCCTTCTCACAATGGCACAGGCTAGTTGTACCAATTTAAAATTTATTGTACATGTGGGCCCGAAGTCTGTTATGGCCGGACGGAGCGGAATATAACAACTTGTTCGCTACTCCTTAGGGTATGAAGTCACTTCACTTCACATTTCTAGTCCTACCTAGTGTGCAGGATGTAGAAGGGTCAAATCCCTTCCTCACATGTGAAACATCGAGTGTGAGATTGAACCCACAACACTCTTGTGTCCGAGTCGATATGTGAACGCTTATGCATAACGCTAATCCGTTCCACAAGGCCTCTCTAGCTGCATTATAAATTATGTCATTACCTCTACTCTGTATGTGCTGTCTCTCTCTCGTTGCCGTTATGTGCTTTCTGAGTTCTTTAGTTATTATCTGCAGCTTTTATTTTCTACTTGTGTTATTGATATATGTAATCACTATCTGCTCCAACAAACGGGCAAAACTAGCTGTTGACAGAGTTATGTGGAAAACAATATAATGCGAAGGAGCAGAATCTTTTGAAAAGAGACTTAGGCATGAGCTGAAAGATAAGAGAGACAAGTGCAAACCCAGAAGCTGTCACAGTAGAACATTTGCCAATTGACCGTCTGTAATGAAATACAACCAACCACCAATAACAGCATACAATAAAAGAGATCGGGTACTAGAGCTAAGGGAAGACCAAGAAAAGATGGATAGACAATATCATGACCACATACATAAACACGGATACAATACAACAAGGGGACTCATCTAACCTAGAACACAAATTAAAGCTCCCATCCCTATGCTTAATGACAAGAGTGGACAGCCAACTACATCTTCCACCTGGGAATAGACAATTGACCGTCTGTAAGGATGAAAGAAGGTCATGCATACATATATACATATATACATACATACACTTTTGACATGCAGCTTTGTAAGTGATGTCGCATTTTTATCTCAAATTGTAGGCCATTCATCCTGGGTACGGTTTCTTGTCAGAGAATGTGGAATTTGCCGAGACCTGTGAAAAAGAGAACATAATCTTCATAGGTCCACCTGCTTCTGCTATAAGAGATATGGGTATTAAAAGGTTAGTGATTCTATCAATAGGAAAAAAAGACTTGAATATCTAATAAATTACGATTCTGTTCAAGATTAGGAATAGAACATACCAGACATATTAGTTGATTGTAATTGATAGGACCATCATCATTGCACTTCTGTGAGTAACCATGTGTGCTCTGATCTCTTTCTTACTCAGGAAGATCTTAGCTGCAGTGTACAAACTCTATAGCACCAGTGATGGTCTCCGATATAATTTTGTAGATAGTGAAGATTTTTTTGAGAATTTTATTTCTAATCTTTTCTAATGAATTTTGTATGGGCAGCAGCTTTCCAGCCTGCTCTTCTAGATTTCTCTCTCTCACGATCGTTCTTAAGCCGTTTTTATCACTCTATTGTGATATATAAACAGCCAAACATCAGAAGCAGCATGCACAGCATTCAGTACCAATTGGAGCTCAAGTGCTTATCTATCGGTGGTGTGTTCGGTTTCAACCAGCGTTTGTGTGCGGTTCACTCTCCCTAGCCTTTTGCTGTCCCCAGCCAAAACCCACAAGGCAGCAGGCTGCTATTGTCTTTCAGGGCAGCAACCCGTGAGCGAGCTGCTCTTGAGCTGATGAGCGTCATCTGCCCAGCTTACCAGTCTTGTTAATGGACTGCTTGGTTTGCCACCGTCCAGTTTTGTGTACGGTTTGCTCCGCTAGCTTTTGATTGTCCCCAATCAACTACAAGGCAGCAGTATTCTAGATTTCAAACTGCCAAGGGTTATGTTACGTGCTCAAATTGAACATGGGACCTACATTTTATCGCCTGTCTTCGATAGGACTAGGAACTCAATCTCACCTACACAGGGACCTCTGGAAAAATATTAAAATGGCTCCACGAGGGAGCAAACCTGGTACCTTTGGCACGAGAGACAAGTACCTAACCTCTACACTACAGAGAGAGGTTAGTATGCATGAGATTGAGAATAGAAAACTTCAGACAGGTTAGTGAGTGTCTGAGATTGACAATAGGGCTATCAAGAAAGGCTAGTGAATATTGAGAATATAACAAAGCAGACGGGCTAGTTTTTATGTCTGAGATTGAGAATAAAACTTATAAACATTTAGTGGATTTGTTTTGCCCATGTGTTGCCGTGGCCCAAGGCAAGCAAAAATAGTACCACTGCGACCTACAAGGCATGTCGCAAGAGGCGATTTATGTAGGACCTAAGGAAGCTATCCTAGTAAATAAAAAGCATAGCAGAAATCTGATGTGCTGGCCTACTTGTAGGTGCTTAACTGGCACAATGTACAATCGCTCTTAGGCTTAGATCACATACAAATCACACAGAGTGGTTGACAAGTGGTCGATATGGATCGTAAGAAGAAAGAAGAATAGGATAGAAGAAGTGGGTTTGTTTGAGATTCTTCTACTGCATTTACAGTTTGCAATGCAATTTGTTCAGAACAAATTGTTTTTTCACCAACCAAGTCCAGTGTATTCGTCTTTTTCTTCTTATCCTTTTGTCGTCACACTGCTACTGGGTTCTGGCCCAGGTGTCATGGTTTTCTGTATTGTCTTGCGCTTCTTGAATGTATTCAGTGATGAACTTCTACCATTTTTGGCATGATATAGACACTCCAGCTTTAGCAAGTATTTTATATGGCATTACTACCCTGGCTTTTGGTTTTCCTTTCCTTCTGAAATGCTGAAATGTCTCATCTTTAGTTTGGATTGTCCTAGTAAAGTTGTCGTTTTGAAGTTTTTCTACTTATGTATCTGGGACTGATTATGAGATGGATTAGTGTAATTCATAATCCAGGGTTGTGGGTGCAATCCCACACTTCACGTTCTACACGTGAGGAAAGGAATTGACCCTCCTACATACTGAAATGAAAATCGTGGCATATCCTTTACAGGATGTAGCCATCAACCACAGTAAACGAGTCATTGATTTTCTAGACACCACTTATACTTCCAGTAATTTGCCATTGCTTTCTGAATGGTGAGGTCTATTTTACCTTTCGTAAAATTCCACTGAAACGAATTTGCTTCCAAACTTGCCTGCAGCGTAGTTTGAATCAGCTACACTTGGGGTGTGATCGAGCTCACTACCACTTAAGCTACAGATATCCTCTTGCACACTTGGGCTTACAAATGTGAGGTGACTTCACATCCTAAGGTCTGAAAAGGCTACGGGAAATTTTATTTATTTATCTGGGACAGAAAATAGAGCAAACCAACAATTTTATTGGCTCTTTTTGATGACAAAATGTTCAAAAATTACTGACGATTGTTACTGGAAATTTCTTTCTCTCTGATCACCGCCAAACCGATGTACCAGAACTCCCCATAAATTCTATTCATGTGGAAATCTGATTCTTGCAGCCTTAGCATTGGTGTGTTTTACGTCACATCTTCATCCCATATGGAGCTCTGCTGCTTATCCTTCTGCGATGTGTCTGGTTTCAGCCAGCGTTTACTCGGTTCGCTCTACGTTCTTGTTTTTTACGGTGTGGAATAGCTATCCCCACGCGAAACCTCCTTAGTCGCCTCTTACGACATGCATGGCAGTAACAGTGGTTCTATTCTTTACACCCCAATTTGGGCCCTGAATCACTCGGCGGTTACTGGTAATAAGAAGAAACAAGAGATTTCTTCCAGTTAAAAATAACAAAGTCAACTTAAGCAGAAAAAAACTTGTCATATCATTTATAGCTTATATGACAGTGCTGTCTAACTTTTTATTATATTGTGGCGCATCTGGCTGATGGTTGTGGAGGTGCAGGTGTCATGTGACAATTGAAATACTACTCTGCTAATAAAGACTATACATGTAATCACAAAGTACTGTAGTTTTACAAATTACAAAAACAATGACAAAATACAGCAACATTTCGACCAACAAGGCCTTTATCAAGTAAACGAACAACAGAGTGACAAATTTAAAAAAACAAATGGACGACCAAATACAAACATTTCTAATGAAAATCTGGGAATAAAAACTAATAACGAAATAAATGTAACACAAAAAACACATAAAAACTTGAAATAGAACGGAAGAGAAATGAAAAATCTAGTAAATATATAACTTGAATACATGCAACATATACCCATATAGATTACAAGGCATGGGAAGAGAAAGTACTAAGAAGCATAGGAATGTAAAACATTTAGTGATGATTTATTTTGTGAATAAAGACTATAGTAATGTTCATATAGCTGAAATGCTGACACTTTCTCCAGTGAAAAAACAGCGGGTTGGGGTTAGGAGTAGTAGAATGTTTACAAAATAAGTCAAGATTGCAAAAGTGGGAAGATCGTGTTCATGAGAGTGCTACAAGAAAAAATTAAAAATCTGATTCATTTTAAAGCAGGCACAGTAAAATAGGTTGCAGTGAATCTATGCCACGTCACTATGATGCTCGGGCACTGAGTTGGACAATGCTGTTTAATGATACTTGTCACAGTTGTTAGAAACAGAAATGGCTACCATCTTTAGGATATTAATACTTTAATTTTTAATTAAAATTTAATTTTTGGGACCTGTATTTTTAAATAAGAAAAATACAATTCTTTTTTTACAGCACATCAAAGCTCATCATGTCAGCTGCAGGAGTTCCAGTTATTGAAGGTTACCATGGCAATGACCAGTCTATTGATAGATTGAGACAAGAAGCTGCTAAGATTGGATATCCAGTTATGATTAAGGCTGTCAGAGGGGGAGGAGGAAAGGTGATATGTAATTAATGTGGTTATCAGTTATATGAGGGTTATTATCATAGCACTCAGGACATGTCCATAGTTTTTCCCATCTCTTCCTCAACAAGTCCAGCAGTCCAACATGCCAGTTTGATGTTGGTTACTAAATCTTTTTGTATATTTGGTATGTCGTTCTTTTTTTGGGGCTGTACTAATATCAACATCCATCTCTCAATCTGGTCAGCAACTGGGATTCACAACCCTGAAACTCCTCTGTTCTTAAAGACTCAATGCGTTAAGAATGTAATTTCTGTCCATTGCAGATCCCTCTGATATCATAGCCATCCAATCTATTGGCTTGTGGTAATGAACGTCACATGTTTTGATCAAGGTTTGAGGTGTCTTCTTCTTCAAACACCCCATATCGACCACTTGTTAACAACTCTGTGTGATTTGTATGGGATCTGAGCCTACTAGCGGGTGTACGTTGTGCCAGTTATGTGCCTACAAGCAAGCCAGCACATCCAATTTCTGCTACGCTTTTTATTTACTAGGTAGCTTTCCTAGGCCCCTACCTCAGTTGCCTCTTATGACATGCCTTGTAGGTTGCAGTGTTACTATTCTTTGCTACCCTTGTGAGCACAGGCAACACACGGTTGCTTCAGATACAAAGACATATATTCCAGTAACTATACAAGCACCTACATTCCTTCAGTTACATAGATATAAATTCCACTCAGTTTTTCAGTACATACACCCCTTCGTTCTTATAGATCCGAGTAAGTTTTTCAGTATATACACCCCTTCGCTCTCATAGACCTGAGTAAGTTTTTCAGTAGATACATTCCTTCAGTTTAATTTTATCCTTATGGTTTCCTAGCGTAAATATTATGTTCTCATGACCTTTAACTTACAGTATTTTTTCTTGTTGCTCTTATTGCTAGGGTATGCGTATAGCAATGGAAGAATCAGAGTTTGACAGCCAGCTTCAGTCAGCTAAAACTGAAGCAATGAAATCCTTTGGAGACCAGATCATGTTGCTAGAGAAATTTGTAGAGAACCCTAGGTCAGTAAAAATTATACTGTAGTTTTGATTGTGATGCAGTATAGTTAGGTTCCTACATGGGGTTTTTAGAGTAGCAAAGAATAAAACTACTCTCCTTTCATGTCATAAAAGGCAACTGAAAGGGATCGATAGTGAGGCAAGTGACCTTACATTTAAAGAAAAAGCAAATACAGCTGCAGAAACAGACAAGTTTTTGCTTCATGTGCTCATGGACGCTACCTTCTTTCTTCTAAGGCTAAGCTTCGCCTGCATCTATTAACGAATGAGCTATGTGAGGTTTTTGTAGGCTTACCTCTTCCATAGTATAAAATGTAACCCCAGTAGACTCCAGTGGTCTGTTTTTGCTGTCAGAAGCTTCACTATATGCCAGAGTAGTGCTGGTAGAAATTGACCACTGGATCTGATAAGTATTTGGACTGCTCAAGAAGGTCCAGTGGACTTGGTTGTTTCATCATTTTATAGATGAAATCTTCTGCAACCATTACTCCCCTCTTGCACTTTATTCTTTTTTTGTTGTCATGCTGTCCTGTATTGGTGCAAGGAAAGACTGCAGTAAACCAGAGACAAAATGCAGGAAACTGGGGTGGGTAATATTGGTCATGTGCAAAATCAAAAGCTGTGTTCTAATGCCTCATAAAATTACCATCCATGTTTGCTTGTGTACAATCTCAGTCTAATATTGAATTGCTTGATGTCGACAAAACGACACAAGAGTGGTTGAGAATGTACCTAATCCGAGCGACCTCAGTGGGTCCGAAAAGTTGAAAAACATGGACATGCTCTTTGGCAAATATCATACATATTCAGCATTGAGTGGCTTTAAAAGTATCAATAAAGAGTTGTACAGCCAATGCAGAAAAGACAGAAAAATTAAGGGGCTGTCAGGTCAGACAAACCCAAACATTTTCTGTAGGCCAGAATTTTTGATGTGCCTGTCCTACATATGTTGAAGTCTATGAACTGAGCCGCAACATATTTCCGTTCTTAGCAAAAATCAAACAAATAACAAAGATTGATTTAACTTGGTTGATAAGGACGAACACAAAGAAGAAGTATCTTTTTATGTGTGTTTTATTTTATAAAAATTTATTGTTATTTTTTTTTCTCTGCAGACATGTTGAAGTGCAGGTGTTTGGGGATCGTCATGGCAACTATGTCTATTTGTTTGAGAGGGACTGCAGTGTGCAGAGAAGACACCAGAAAATAATAGAGGAGGCTCCTGCATCACGTTAATTTTTGTCATCCTGCAGAATGAACAAATCATAATTTATTTGTATCATTTCATTGAGCACGTCATAGTTTCTGTAAATGTCTGGCTAAGTGGGTAGGAATCGAAGGAGAGCTACTTGGAATTGGTAGAAGGTTAGGTGCCGACATGTTTGATACAAGATCTGATCGCAACATAGACGATGAGAATCTCAGTGAATGCGCCTACACATCTGTCCTGTTCGATAAAGAGTCAAAGACATTGCACTACACAAATCAGACATCTGTGTGGTTACAGGGTCCACATTCATGGTAAAGAAAAGAACCACTATTACCTACCATATGCCCTATACAGCGAACGTGGAGGTTTGGCATGGGATTAGCTACCCCATCCTGTAAAAAAAACTCTTAGCTATAAAACCATGAGAGCTTGCAAGGCCTTGGCTGGGGACCTACGCCTCCTTTGGCGAAGGTTGAAGAAGAAGTTTTCCACTTATGAACCACTTCATGCACCGAATACATTGAAAAGACAACAAATGCAATGGTTTGGACATTTAATGAAAATGGAACACAACCAACCACCAATAATAGCATACAATAAAAAGATATCAGGTACTAGAGCCAAGGAAGACCAAGAAAATGATGGATAGACAATATCAAGACCATACTAAATAAACATGGATATAACACACAAGGCGACTCATCTGGCCCTGGAACATAAATTAAAGCTCTCACCCCTACCCTTAGGCAAGATGTGGACAACCAATTCCATCATCCACCTGGGGATAGACAATAGACCACTCATCGCAATTTTGACCGTTTAAAAGTGAGTATGTTGTGCTATATTTACGTCAAAGTTGCGATATTTAAACCTCTTGGCTCAGCACATGTGATTTCATCATGCAAACCATGTTTGGGTTTGTTTTCTCTAACCAGTGAAAGTCTTCACACTGTCTTCAGGGCAGTATATGTAGTTTTTCTATGTAGTAGCTGCAGTCTGTAGTACTTTTCTGGATACTGAGCTGTTCTCTTTGGGAAAGTGTGCCAGATAAGGAATCACCACCACATAAAGCCCAAATATACAGCATGAAAATTATCAATGAAGAGTATTGAACATACAATGTAAAAATGGCCAAAAATGTAAGGGATTGTCAGGCAAGACAAACTGTGTCTGTCCTACATGCGAATGAGCCTATGAACCGGTTTTATTATTGTGTGTAGGCCAACAAACATGAAAAATAAGAATTATTTTCGTAGAATCAAGTAATTATAAGAGCACTTTCTATACAAGCTGCTAATCTTGATTCATAGATGTCAGGTCATTTACAGTTACAATAGAATTTATTTACTGTAATCTATAATTATAAAAAGTATAATACATTTGCTACAAATAAGAATGAGAAAATTTAAGTATTTTGGACATATAAAGAGACACAAAGGGCTGGAAAAGACCATCATCGAAGAAGGCATCCTGGCGAAGAGGACGACACGGAGATGATGGATTCAGGACATAACTGATGGTTTCAGCATGACGGCTGCGAAGGCAGGACACAAGAAGGCAGCCTACAAGAGAGAGAAATTTTAAAGGACTGTTAAGGTGACAAAGTTCTGCTTAGGACAAGTTATTTATTGATGACATCTATAATTGTTTACACAAAACCATGATAAAATATAAAAAAAAAGCTTTCTGATCTATGTAAAAATTTCATTGTGTATTGACTTCCCTCAGTACATCTTCATTGTTATCTATATTCTTAATATTCTTCTTGAAAACAATAATTGCGTGACCTCCCTTGATTTTAATTGATTTGTTTTTGCTGGATCTTAACAAAAAAGCATTCATATTCATCTTTTAGCCAGGACTTACAGCAGAGGTCAGAACTCAAATAGGGGAGGCAGCAGTGAGGGCAGCCAAGGCAGTGGACTATGTTGGAGCAGGTATGTTATTGAGAGCCGCAGTAGCGTAATTGTTAGTGAATGCGCTTCTTAGGCTAGTGATCCGGGTTCAATTTCACAGTGGGCGTAAACATTTTCCGATCGTACGGCTCTCAGATCTACCCAGCCTCAATTGGGCACCAGGAAAATCACTGAGAAGTAAAGATGGCCGGCGTGATGTTGACCACATCATCCATCGTGTGCGACGACCAATAAAAATATGTACCTAACACCGTATTACCTTATGGTACAAAAAGGATTTGAAGAAGAAAAAAAATATATGCTATTGTTGCTTTTGAGAACCATAAGGAAGTATAAGTTTCCATTTATTTCCTATGGTGAAACATATAAAATCAAAGTACCGTAGTTTTACAAAGTACAAAAACAATATACAGAGACGTTTCAACCAAAAGGCATTTATCAAGCAAAGGATACAAAAGAAGCAAAGAAATTCAGACTTCCTATACCACAGACATATACATGGCCGTTAGGAATTTATTGTCTGACTGTGTTATGTCTGTCGTATAGAAAGTCTGAATAGGAATTTCTTCTCTTCTGTTGCACGAAGAAAACCATAAAATGATTAGGAGTATTTGTTCTCTTATACATATATCTTTTACTACATTGATTGTACCTTGTCACCGCATTGTTCTATAACCTCGATAACCTAGACATTATATAACTGAGAGCCATGATGGCAAAGTGGTTAACACACTTGCTTTCCTGACACATGATCCCAGGTTCAAATTCCTGGAATTTTCCTGACTTAACAACCCTCAGGTCAACCTAGTCTTTTTTGGGTACCAGAGAAATGCTGGGAAGTAAAGGCAGCCGATATGATGTTGACCAAATCACCCATCGTGTGCTGTTGGTTAACGAATGTATTTTTTCAGTAAATCTCAATACAAAAACAGATTCTTTTCTCTTTTTAAACAAATTTTTATATGACGAGTATTTTGCCATAGACTAGCAGATAGAAAACTCATCATTAGGTTATGCATTCTGAAAACTTGTGGTAAAATACAATTCTGTGTGTCTCATGTAGTTTTCTTTAATCAACTAGTCTGAAACTGTTTGTCTTGCATTGTTACTCAAATGAAAATAATCCTCACTCAGATGTGCCATCTACCTCTGAAGTTAGAGCAAGTATGCCTGTATGGTGGGAGACACTGATAAAAGGAAAGTAGACCTTCACAAAAAATCAGAGCGCTATACCAGCCGCCTGAATATGCCTGAATTCATAATGGGTGAGCGAAGATTTTCGTTCATCTCATCCTCACTCCCTCCCCAATTATCCTTTCAATTTTTTGGGTTCACTATGGAGAGGCAACATTGTTGTAGCTCTATCAAGATGCTGCAAGGCATGTCAGCCCCTGACTGCTTTGTCGGTCCATGTCCAAGGGTATGAAGGAGAAGAAGAAGAGTGGGAAAATCTGTTAGCTTGGGCAAGTTTTGTTGAAAAAAGATGCTTACCTATTGCTGAAAAATAAGAACATTATGAATTGTTTCCTTTCTGTTATCTTTACTTTGCAGGCACTGTAGAATTTATAATGGATAAGGATTTCAAATTTTACTTTATGGAAATGAACACAAGACTTCAGGTAGAGCACCCAGTAACAGAAATGATTACTGGGACAGATCTGGTGGAATGGCAGCTCAGGGTATGTATATTTGTTGACAGTTAAGTGGTTGTATGATGTCAGACTTGTGTAATCTTTGATGAACATACCATCGAGCGCAGAGACAGGCTTCGCTATCTTGGAATAACCTTTGATCGTAGTCTATCTTTCAAACACCATATTGAACAGACGATACAACGGTGCAAGCGTGGTCTTGCGGCTCTTAAAGTTATGGTGGCGACATCTTGAGCAGAGACTACTTGCCCTTTGTTCGATCGACTGGTAATGTCAGTGGTAGATTACGGACTCGGAATTTACTTTATGGAAATGAACACAAGACTTCAGGTAGAGCACCCAGTAACAGAAATGATTACTGGGACAGATCTGGTGGAATGGCAGCTCAGGGTATGTATATTTGTTGACAGTTAAGTGGTTGTATGATGTCAGACCTGTGTAATCTTTGATGAACATACCATCGAGCGCAGAGACAGGCTTCGCTATCTTGGAATAACCTTTGATCGTAGTCTATCTTTCAAACACCATATTGAACAGACGATACAACGGTGCAAGCGTGGTCTTGCGGCTCTTAAAGTTATGGTGGCCGACATCTTGAGCAGAGACTACTTGCCCTTTGTTCGATCGACTGGTAATGTCAGTGGTAGATTACGGACTCGGAATTCTTACGATATCAAGATCACAATGTGAACGACTTGAACGGGTTCAGAATGAAGGTATGCGTATAGTTCTGGGCTGCACTAGAGATACCCCCATTGTGAAGATGAGATATATGCTTGGCCTTCTGTCACTACGCTCCCGTCATGCAATCGCCCAAACCAAGGCATATATGCTGGTTACTTCGGATAAGAGACATCCACTTCACAGGAACACTAATGATGTTAAGGGCACGAGAATCAAGCGTGGCATGTCGTGGATGGCCCAGGCTGAGAACGATTGGCCAGGTGACTACGGTTGCGACTCTACCAAAAAGGGAAGAATGGATCCCAACAGATGGAAGCATGATGAACTATCTCAACGTTATCATTACTCTTGGAAGAGAATGTAGAGATTGGGGCAACATGAAGGCTGATCTCGCAGTTAAGCAGCTGATAGAAGATAATGCAAGGATGATGATGTTGTTGTATATACCGATGGGTCGGTTCAACGTGGTGAGAAATCCGCTGGGGTTTCTTGGCTAATGCGCATGGTAGGTTGTTGCAGAGCGAAGTGGGGCATACAGGACAACTACTTCTAGTATGAGGATGGAGGTCGAGGCCGTTACTGCTGCCCTCCATTGGATTTCTGGGACTTCATTTACTGGGGCAGTTGTTGTATCTGACTCTCAGTCGATGCTTCACAAGATCCAGAAGGGCAGGTTTCGGTATGAGTGGATGTCGTCTATAGAAGTTTCTAACCTCCAGCGGCTTACGTGGATATACTGTCCTGGGCATGCGGGTGTTTACGGTAATGAGAGGCGGACAGGCTTGCATCAACAGCATCGATTGTTGGGAGTTGAAGATGGATAAGGGGATATTCTTCGGTCTCTTCGAGACTCTCTGTTGGATGAGGACACTAAAATCGATGTTGAATCGATCAGCGATTTAAGCAGTTTGGAATTACCCTTTGTTCAAGTCGAACTGGATGCCTGAGAGGCAGAGTGAGAGGTGTGTTTAATCAGCGAGCCACGGGAACCATCAGTATGCATACTCTTCGATATCTGTTGGGGAGACTGAGCACCTATGGGTTTGCCCGAGTGCAATGACGTCAGTTTAGTAACCAATAACCAATAACCAATAACCAGACTTGTGTATATTATTGAAATTCAAACTGAAAGTTTGTTAATATAATGGAATGATAGTTTTAGGCACGCATAACGGTTGGTTATTCCATTCATTACTTTGCTCAAGTTTTTGGCACAGTCTAAAAATTTAATCTATGCATGATTTTCCTTTCCTAGAACCTGCTTGTTGTTCTTTCCTAATTTTTTTATTCTATGCTGCTTTCATTCTTTGAAGGAGCACTCTACTAAATATTTTACTTGTTAGTGATAACATGGTTATTCCTCTTCAGTTGTTACAGTTTCCTAAATTCCCCCTTCTTTGGTAACTTGATAATAGAACCAATTCTCTATTCTTCTGGAATTACTTCTTTATCCCATATATCATTTAGAATTTTTCACAGGAATCTTGGTATTTCTGATTTTTCTGTCATTAGCATTTCTGTGCAAACTTCATCACTGACAGGTGCTTTATTCTTCTTCTGCAATTTAATTAGCTTCTTTTACCTCTACTTCTGAGATGGGTTGTATGTTTATGTCTAATTCCTCTTCTGTTATCAGTTATCAGATGATTATCATCATAGCACTCGGGACATGTCCATAGGTGCTCCGATCTCCAAAATCCGCAGTGTCCAGCGGCACAACACGCCAGTTCGATGTTGATTAATCAATCTCTTTGCATATTTAGTATGTTGTTCTTTTCGTACTGCACCAATATTGACACCCATCTCTCTCAATTTAGTCAGCGAGTGGGATTCACAGCCCTGAAACTCCTCTGTTCGGAATGACTCTCTCAATGTGTGAAGAATGTCATTGCGATCCATGGCAGCTCCTCTGATATTGTAGCCAAGCCAGCTAATCTATCAGCTCGTTCATTACCCCTAACTCATGCGTGCCCAGAGACAAAAATGATTCCTCTTCTACCTTTGCTATGTCAGTAAGATATAATAGATAGGAAAACATTAAGAGTTGGACAACGAACTGCTTAGAAGAATAAAATGCATCACGTTTGCGAATGATGGAAGATGTTGGAGATTTATTATTGTTGAATGTTGATGTGGGTATGGCAACTGAATTAAATTTAATGTTGAAAGCTCTCAAGTAGTAGTAACATGTCCCTTGCGGAATGTCATTTTCATCACAGCCCACCTGTAAAACTGTCTCTAGCAAGTTCTCCTGCTTCCTCCAGCATCATGCTCAAGGTTTCTTTGATGTTCTGCTGCCACCTTCATCTTGATCATCCCCTGCCTTATACTCCAGGAACCATGCCTTCCATCACCGTTCTCTCCAAACCACTGTGATGTTTATCATGGCCAAAATATTTCATTATGATGTACAAATGCTCCTGGATATACAGGTCTTGTAGGATGTCTTGTTTTTTCTCTTTTCTGTCCAGGATGTTCTAAGAACTTTTATGTAGCACCATGTATCAAAAGCTTCAATTTTGTTCTTTAATTTTTGTGTTATGGTCTACGATTCACATCCATATGTTGCCACATGGAATATGTATGTTCTCAGAAGTCTTACTTTTGTTTCTTTGCATGTGTCATGCCATAGTTTCTTCATGCTGACCACCCACTGGAAAACCATGGCTAGTTCTTCTAACTATTTTCTCTCTTTCTATCCTGGCTAGACCGATGGACCAAATTCTTTCATGAATTGTACTGTTGTTTTTAGGGACTCTGTCCCTCCGTACAGCTTTATCTCCTTTCTTACAATCTCCATTGTTGTTAATTATAGAGACAAGATGTTGAAAGCTAAGAAAATATAATGTGCTGACATCCATTTTGTAATATGAATTAATGGCTGCAACTTTGATCATTGATAGCAAAATTTGTTGATGTAATGTTACATGATAGTGTTATTTTTGTGCAACAAATTGTACTGTAAAAATATTCTGTAATGTAACCAACAACAGGTGGCAGGGAGAAAAATTCCACTGAAGCAGGAAGAGCTTAAAATTCGAGGCCATGCATTTGAAGCTCGAATCTATGCTGAAGATCCTGATAATGGATTCATGCCCGGTGCTGGACCATTGTTGCATTTGAGCACACCTACTCCAGGCTGTGATTTGAGGATTGAAACAGGTGTTAGAGAGGGTAAGGTTTATATAACAGTACTTTGAAGAACAGTTTAAATTAGGAGGATAATAAGGGTGTATACTGTTAGTATTGAATGCATGTTTGCAATTTGTTTACTATTATTAATAAATAAATTTGAGCTTCATCTTTCTTATTTGAGCTAATCCTGTTTTGCCTCACAATGCAAGGATAGGAAGAGATTTCTAGAACAGGCTCTTATATACGCTTCATAAATAGTGTTTTTAACTGCATCTGTTATTTCAGAGGTTCGCCTTTTGCTTTATATCCACTGTATCGGAGTAGCATTGCTCTTTGAGGCACACTGTCTGTTGGTAATCTGCTTATGTGGCGAACCATTTAATTTGTTGTTTCTTGACAAAGTTTACCACTGATGTTGTACCCACTTTTTTCCTGATGTCTTCATTTCTAAACCGGTCTATTCTTGATACTCCCAGCATTCTGCGTAGACACTTAACCTCTGTCATGACTATTTTTCTTTTATCGCTTGATGTCAGCATCCAAGCTGGACACTGATAGCATAATGTTTGGAGAAAGATTGTGTTGAACAATGCTCTTTTTAGTGTTCATGTGATATGTTTGAATTTCAAAGTTGATGCCATTTATCCAGATTTGCGTTATTGCATCTATGTTGGTTTTCGTTAGTTATTCTTTTGTTTGCTGAAAAATGCTACCTAGATATGTAAAGTCTATGACTTTCTTTAATTGGTGTTTGTCGCTGGAGATATGGTAGCGTTTTCCTCTAGCGAATGTCATTACTTCGGTTTGTCAATGTTTGTTCTCATATTCTATTCATTGCATGTTAACTAGAGTCTGTTAATGGGATGATGTATAAATATCATAAATTAATACATATCTTTTTATTTTCAGGAGATGAGGTCTCAGTACACTATGATCCTATGATTGCCAAACTAGTAGTTTGGTCAGAAGATCGACATTCTGCGCTCAAGCAAACAGTAGCTGCACTTCGAGATTATCATGTACATTATTTTCTCAAAATCTAGCATCCGTTCTTTTCTTGTCTGTTTATATATAGGGGTCTCAATGGCGGAATGATTAAGTCATTTGTCCGTTGCACCGACGGTTGTGGGTTCAAATCTGGACTGAGGCACATGTGCAATTTTTTCATGAAATCCAAAGGATTGTTGCCGGAGCTATGGAGTTTGTGCTTTGTGCCATCCTGTCTGCAGATGGCATGCCATCTCTGCAGGCTGCCCTTCGTCTTTAGACCTCTAATTTGGGTCTATTTATTTCATTACTAAGCTTCATTGTCTCTGATGTTGGGGAGCAAAGAAAAGAAATACATACTCTTATCAAACATCCCATGAAAGATGATTGAAAGTTGTACATGAAACTGCATATTTATTCCAACTCTCCGCTATCGGTGCCAAACATGGCCTCTGACTAAGACACAAGAAAGAAAGATTACAACATGTGAAATGAGATGTCTACAAAAAGCTGTCAACGTTACAAGGAGAGACAGAGTGAGAAATGAGAATATCAGAAGCATCGTTGGTACTATACCATGCTTACATCGAGAAGCAAAGAATCAAGTGGTTCAGCCATCTAACGAGAATGGAACCACATTTACTACCATCACTTGCCTACAATAATCTACGACTCAGGCGCAGACATGAGGCGACCTCATGCTGAGCATGAGGCAGACACGATGGATAGATAGCATCTCAGAGTCCCTGCAAAAGCATGGACTGGCAACGTCAAGCGCAACGCACCTGGCACAAGATAGAAAACTAAATCTCCCCACAACGCTTCACGGCAAATGTGGTTAAGATAAGATAAGACATGAGGCTATAAGCTTCATGTTGTAACTTACAAAACTCTATACTGTAAGAGCATATGTGGTGTTTAGATACAGGATTCCTTCAATCCTTAGAATTAAAATAATGGGATCCTTGCCGGTGCTACAATATATTAATAAACAATATGTCAAATGGTTCAACCATGCATCAAGGTTGCTACAAGACATTCTCCCACAAAGAGCACTGGCACTCAGATACAACGGCAACAGACCTCATAGGACGATCATGTAAATGATGGATCGACGGAATATCCAGGCACTAGGTTCTACCTAGTACAAGGAGGCTAGCTTTGGGTGCCTCTTTTTCGTCGTGATGTCGAAAGGTTAAAAACAGGGATAGAGAATAGTTAGAACAGACAGATTCTTTCAAAAGGAGTCAGCTTCAGCTGTGATCAATGATTGTATGCATATTAAAGAGAAATGAAAAAACTGTTACTATGATTCACAGCTATAGGAGACTTTGAGAAACGTTATATTGATTAAAGTGGTCATAACTTCATGCACAGAATACATTGAAAGACAACAAATGCAGTGATTTGGACATTTAATAAGAATGGAATACAACCAACCACCAATAACAGCATACAATAAATAAGAGATCAGTTACTAGAACCAAGGGAAGACAAAGAAAAGATGGATAGACAATATCAAGACCACACTAAATAAACACGGATATAACAAAACAAGGGCCACTCATCTGTCCATGGAACGCAAATTAAAGTTACCATCCTAACGCTTAACATCATCCATCCGGGGAAAGACAATAGACAGTATATTGAATTCAATCTAGCTATATCCTTTTCGTATCTTGTTTGACACTGCAATACTGTTCTGGTTAGGATTTTTATTTATGCACTCGACAGAAAAAAGCTCCTTGGCCTTACCGGGGATTGAACCCAGGTCTCATGTATGGTAGTCCGCGCTCTAATCCATTGGACCAGACGCTCCACAGCACTTCTGTTTAAAATCTATGTGTCTATGCAATAAGTGTCTAACTCTCACATCAGTATAAAATAAAAAATATTACCAATGTTTATGTAATACACATATACATGAAAAAGAAATAGTATTTTTAATGTGTTAAGAAAATATATATTATTTGTTGCATTTTTTCAGCAACTGGAAGAATAACAAACAAAATCCAACACAGATGCAACAAAGCAAATAAAATAATTGAAAAATGACGCAATTTTAAAATGCAAACATGTCACCATGAACACAAAAAGAGCATAGTTCAACACAATCTTTCTCCGCACATTATGCTATCAGTGCCAAACCTGGATGCTGACATCAAATGATAGAAGAAAACTAGTCATGACAGAGATGAAGTGTCTACACAGAATGCTGGGTGTTTCAAGAAGAGACGAATTTAGAAATGAAGATATCAGAAAACGTGGTACAACATCATACTGAACTTCATCAAGAAACAACAAATTAAATGGTTCAGTCACATAAGCAGATTACCAACAAACAGTGCATATCAAAGAGCAATGTTACTCTCATACAAAGGTGGATACAAGGTAAAAAACAGTTCACTCAAAAGGTGGACCTCAGAAATTACTGCCACGACGAAAGACTGTTTATGAAGCACACACAAAAGCCTGTTCTATAAATCTTTTCTTATCATGACGCTGTGAGACAAAACAGGATTGGAGAAAGAAAGAAGAAAATATCAAATATGAGCAAGAAATGAACACATCATCAGGTGCAGTGCCGGCTGATGTAGGCAATCATGGATCTCCACAAATCTCTGGTGTTTGCTATCGTCTCAGATGTTGACGCTCTTCCATGCCATGAAGTCAGGCTATCCAAAATTTTCTTTCTCTGTCTTCCTGTTTCGTCTCCCCTCAATTTTACCAGTTGTTAAAATATGTTCTAAATATTCCTGTCTCATCACATGCTATTTGCCTGATGTGTGCCTTTCTCTTATGATGACTGTCTCTTTCTTATATTGATAAGTTTTCTCTGTGTCTTGACTCACTCAACATTATATTTTAGCAGTCGATGGAATTCTCATCATTCTTCTGTAAAACCACATCTCTGTGGCCCTCAGAAATTTTTCGATCGTTTTGTTATCCATGACTTGCATTCGTATGTTAGTATTAGTTCTATGTAGCACTATATAACTCTCATTCTGATACTGTTTAACCACCCACCATTAAACAAGTAGCCTGTGTTGAAGATTCCAGTTAACGTTTTGTATGGAGATGTCAATTGATGTAACTGACTTCTTCACTGGCAGGTTGTGGGATTGAATACAAACATAAGTTTCCTCATGGCCTTGGCCTCACACCCATCGCTTCCAAGCTGGCAAAGTTAGCACAAACTTATACCCCAGCACCAGTCAGTATTGTTTCGAACGAACCTTGTCACAGACGGCCCTGTCTCATGCTGCTCTTGCCTTTGCAGCAAGACAAAGGACTAAAGTTTGCCAGGACTCTCTGATGACGAAAGGTATTGTATCTATTGTTGTGTTTGTAACATTATTGAAGGAGCGGTGGGGGAACTGAGAATCTTAATTATGATTTCCTCACTAGGATTTGTGGTGAGCGTCTGTAGCTTAAGCGGTAGTGAGCTCGATCACAACCCAAGCGTACCTGGCTCAAACTCTGCGGCAGCAAATTAGTTTCTTGGATTGTTACTAACGATAAAAATAGACCTCACCGTTCAGAAAGCAATGGCAAACTATTGAAAATATAAGTGGTACCTAGACAATCGACAACTAGTTTACTGTTGTTGATGGCTAAGTCCTGTAAAAGATATGCCACGATTTTCGTTATCATTCACTAGGATTTCGTCCCTTTACATCAATGATTCTCAACCTGTGAGGCAGTAAGAGGACAGGCATGAAATGTTATACAAATTTAGTGAATTTTGTGGTTTAATAAGTTTTTTTATACAAATTGTTTTTTCCAGTTGAAATACATCTTTTAAAGAATGTAAATTGTACTTTCAAAATTTCTTTAAAAATTAACCAAAAACAGCATTGATTTTTTGACTCATGTTGATAATATTCTAAAATTTCTTTGAATTTAAAAAAATTAAAATTTTTTTACGCCAATATTATTGTGTTTGTTGGGATCAGTGCTGTTATTAAGCTCAGAGTAAGAAACATTTGTTTTTGTTGCTTTATGAAAATCATATTTCTAGAGGGACTTTATTATACATTTGTTTTCATCAGATTGCTTTTCACCATTTGCTCAGAACTTTGGTCTACGGATCAACTCCTTCCCAGCTTATACAATAACACTCATGGATGGTACCACAGGTGAGTGAGAATGCAAGTGTTGCAGAGAATTTTTTTTGAAAATTGATAAAAAAAAATTAGAAAATTCTTTGGTCATCACACTGCTAGTGGTTGTAGCCCTGTGTTTTGATTTTCTGTATTTGTCTTTCACTTCTTGAGTTATGGATTTCTGCATCTTTTGGCATGATTCTAGCACCCCATCTTTTCTTTGGTCTTCCTCTCACTTTTTGCCCTGATTTTAGACTGTAGAAGACGTTATAGACATTGTGGTCTGGCTGTATTTTTATTAGCGGGCCGAACCATTTCATTTTTTGCTTCTCAATGTAATTCAAGCACAGTCTTGTTCCAAACTTCTCTCTGGTGCTGGTAGTTGTGATTGTCTCTGCTTGTGTTGTTGGTGACCTTCCGAAGGTATCATATTTCCTATGTAATTTTCTGTGCATGTGCTTTAATTTATTGACAATGTTTGGCTCTGGTAGCATAAAGTACGAGGAATAGTCTTGTAGAAATGAAGGTGCTTGTGATCATTTGTTGTACCTAGCTGGCAGGGAGGTGTTTGAATGTCTGAGTGGTGATACCATTTGCCTTCTGAGCTCTACTTCAATTTCTCTGCCAAGTCTTCCATCTTCTGTAAATATGTTTCATAAGTATTGGAATTCTTGTACTTATTTCTTCTCATACGCCACTGTGAATTCAGGCGTTAGTCATGACGCTAAATCATAATTCCATACCTGAAGAATTGCTTTTGATCACTGGGAACCAGACTCAGTACCACTAAACTTCTCAACCTCCATCCCTAAATTATTAAGCAAAGATGCCGAGCCTAATCTAGTGAAAAAGCAATTACAATGGAACATCTCCATTACATGTTTCCAGAAGACAGCTGGATAAGAATTTACACAGATGGATCGGCAATGAGGCAACCATGAATGGAGGAGCAGGAGTGTACATTAGGCACCCAGATGCTACCACTGTGTCTCTAGCGGTCTCTACTGGAAGAATATGTTCCAACTACAAAGCAGAACTCATAGCCCTTCTGATGGCAGCACAGCACATGAATAAGCTGCAAGCAGCTGCAAGCAAGATGGTATTTCTTACAGACTCATTGTCAGCTATACAAGCCCTGGAGGCTAAATCCACTGACAGCACAGTACAAAAACTACAAAGAGAACTTGCTCAGCTTTCAGAAAAGGCAGAAATTCACTTGCAGTGGATTCCATTTCACTGTGGCATTGCAGGCAATGAGAGTGCTGATGTCTTAGCTAAGGAGGGCAGTGCCAAAGAGCAAATTTACAACCCTTGTCTTTTCAAGAGGTCAAAACCCTCATACAGAGAAAATCTGCAGTAGACTGGAAGACAAACACTGGATATGATTATGGAAAAGACTCCTCAAAGACCTAAGCAGAACAGACCAGGTCATTATATTTCACTACGACCGGACACTGCAGACTCAACAAACACTTATACAGACTAAGAATAAGTCAAACAGCTCTCTGCCAGTGTCAGCAGGCAGAACAGACACCAGAGCATATCCTGCAAGACTGTCCTCTTCTGTGTGAGCTGAGAAGCAACATGTGGCCACACCCAGTCGACCTGAAAACTAAGCTTTGGGGAAACCTGACAGACCTGAAGCTGTCTGCCCAGTTTGGGGTCCACAGTAAATTAAGCGCATGACCAGAGATCGCTGAAGAAGAAGAAGAAGAAGTCATGACGCCTGTTATTGCGCCTTGACTGATTTTTGCTTGAGGCCTGCTTACTATTTGACTGGTGTCCCTTGCCATACAGGCGAGCCTTCGCTGTCTTCAGAGGTACTTGAAGATTAGATCCTTCGTACGGAAACCTGTGGTCCGAACCACTTGCCATGAGTCCTTATACCCTCAGAGCTTTTACGACCAGTGGCAATTAGGGAAGTGCGATTTTCTATCAGATTTCTGTATTTGTGCTTATTTGATTTTAGTACCATTGATATGAACATTTTATTTATTATGTTTCTTGCATATACTGCATTTCCTCAATTCTCTGCCTCTCAACGGAGATGGTGTGGACATCCTTCACGATTTATCAACAGTGCTTCACAACTAACACTACTCAACTGTACACTTATCTTTGTTTTGGGCCATGGGTGTTGTTGGCAATGAGAGATCAGACGAGCTGGCTGGTTCTGCCACCATATTGGGGGGGGTGCAGCCAGTGGATAGAGCTGACATTTTGAACAACCTCAGAGTGAGACCGCAAAGATGATTTTCATTTAAACCTATCCACGTCAACTACTAGATTGCAAGAGCTGGGATTGAAGATTAGAGTGGCCAGAAAAGAATAGCACAACAGGTATATGAGTAGGCTCATCAATCAAAATCGAACTAGTACAGCCAGTCTCTGGACACTGTTGGAGATATTGTGAAGGAGATCGGAGCACCTATGTATATGTCTGGCGTGCAATGAAGATATTCCAAACTGAAACAACCCATTTCCTCAGTTTTGTTGTGTTTTTCATGTCATTAATTATGATTACTGTATTAATATGTTAACTGAAATTTAAAGCTGTTTAAAAATAATTTAATGTTTGTTGCAACAATAATAGTATCTATATTTTCACCAGAGCATAAAATTACTCTGAAGGAGTCATCACAAGGTAACTGGCAGCTCGGTAGATGAGGTGACATTATGTCTGTCAGTGACGCAGTTTCACAGAAAAAGTGACAATAAGTTTACAGTTAAATGCAGCGTAAATGGTGTTGTATCATCATCCACTGTCCTCCTTTTAGACAACACTGTCCACTTATTTACACTGGTAAGTAGTTTTTCTTTGGGTAAATATCAGTAATCCAAACTATCAGTTAGCCATTGATAAGGTCCCTTGCCTTGCGTCCCGAAGGTCATGGGTTCAAATCTGACCACTCCGCTTCTGTTCACAAGTGCAAGTTTTCCAGAGAACCTAGGATTATTGCAGGACTTAGAGTTTGTGCTTTATGGAATACTTTGTAGATGGCACACCATTTCTTATAGTTCATATGGACAGTTCCAACTTCACTGCAATGGTCACCCCATAGTGGAGATATTTCTGTGAGAGTAACTGAGTAATGGGGTAAAACTCGTTGCAATGAAGTCAGTCATTTGGCTTTGTACCCTTTTAGTGGTACACACACATAACATTCCACCTTAATTTTTGATTATCGAAATGCCTTGTCTCAAGTAGGATAAAAAAGATCAAATGACATTCCTACATCGAATATTGACTGCCACAAATCTTCAACATTGTCTTTTTCCTGCCATTGTGTTTTTATTGTATGACCTTTTTCATTTTTACAGACAGTCAATTAGCAAGTGTTTTACTGTGACAACTTCTGAGTTTGCTGTTGTTTTTCTTGCTTATTAGCTCATCCTTAAGTCTCTAGTGACTGTTGCTTTCCATGTTGTGTCCGAGTCGAAAGCAAGGATTGATTGATTGGACCATCATCATTGCACTTCGGTGAGTAACCATATGTGCTCCGACTCTTTCTTACAAGAAAGATCTCAGTGGCAGTGCAAAACTCCTTAGCACCGGTGAGGTCCCGATGTAATTTTGTAGGAATGGTGAAGATATTTTTGTAGGAATTGTATTTTAGATATTTTTCTTTCTATTGAATTTTGTCTGAGCAGTACTAATTTTCTCTTCCTCTATTTTGAACTGCCAATGGTTCCTCTACGTGCCCAAAATGAACACAGGACCTACGTTTTATCGCCCATCTTCGGTAGGACTAGGAACTTGATCTCACCTACACTGAGATCAGGATCTCTGGAAAAATATCCCGATGGCTCCAGGAGGGAGCGAACCGAGTACCTTTGGAACGACTCAGCATCTACGCCACATAGACCCTCCATCAAGGATGAAGTGTCCTATCCATTTATACCTAGCCTAGGCAGCTGGTATGGGGAAGTATACCTTACAAATTTTGCACAAACCCCCTCTCTACTCTACTGTTTCATCCAAAAGAATGTCAAAGTCTATACATTTGGAATCAAGCAGGGGATGCCAGAAGATGGAATACACATATAACAAATTAACTCCCTTAGGGTCCCTTCCTTCGAATTTGGGGGTCAAGATTTATACCTCTAGCCTTCTGCATAACCATGCTGACCCACAAGGGGATTTGCTATCAGGGATACTTCTTAGCTCCCCAAGGCAAATTCTTTACCAAGTTGTGAGTTCATTAGTTGGTTAAAAATGTATACATTTCATAGCGTGTTTAGTCAGTCATTGCACTAGGTCCTTAACCATGAGCAGTAAATGGAGAAAAATGTAGTTTCACCATTTAGGAATAGGGAATATCAATTGCAAAATCTGATCAAAATTTCTTTGCTTTTTGAACTCATTGTACAATGAAACAAAATGCGACCCAGAGTGCAGTGCATGTCCACTCCATTTATATTTTATGGCACACTTTGACTTTGGCAGGTAATATGTTAGTTACGTTTCATCTTTATCTGTGAGTTGAGATTCAGTTTCAGTTCTGAATATCTTCATTGCACTTCGGACATGTCCATAGGTGATCCGATCTCCTTCGCAATATCTCCAACAGTATCTAACGACTAACCATACCAGTTCGATGTTGATTCATGAGCCTACACTTATACCTGATGTGCTGTTCTTTTCTGGCCACTTCAATCTGCAATCCAAGCTCTTGACATGGATTGGTTTAAATAAAAATCCTTGTTTGCTGCAGCACTCTATGAAGGCGTTCAGAATGTCAGCTCTATACATTGGCTCACCCCCTGATATGGTGGTAGAGCCAGCCAGCCTGCTCTCTCATTTCCAATGACACGCATCTGCCCTGGAACGAAGAGCAGTGTAATTCTGGAAATTGTTGATGATGGTAGTGATTCATTCCATTGTCTCGCACTCAAAGCAGCCTCCACCTTTCATATTATACTCAATGAATCACTCAGAATGTACGATGAGAGTATTTTGTTACTCCAGTCAGAGTAGTGAGTTGGATATTTATTATTGGTATGGTTTTATCTGTGGGTTGGGAGATTGATTTATTAGTATGGTTTTCCAGATAGAAAACTAAATTTGATAGTCTATAATATCTAAACCGGTGGCTTCTGTGGCTTAGGGATAGTGACTCGGTCTATTAACCCTGATGTTCTGAGTTCAAATCACGCTGTGGACAGTTTGGTTGCAAATTGTTACGCGTGAATTTTTACAAAAGGACGATGACACCACCGCTCAGAAAGCAGTGGCAAACTACTGAACGTAATAATGCCTCGAAAAATCACAAACAGCGTTAAAAGCTGGGGTTGATTTGCAAAGTCCTGTAAAGAATGTGCAATTAACTTTTTTAAATTCCAGATAGAAAACTAAATTTTATAGTCTATAATATCGAAACCATTTGTTGACATAATACACTGTTATCATTGTCTATGCACTTAACTCCTTATTATACATGTATTTAAAGAATGGCAAGCATAGTCTTGAAATTCCAACTCCAGACTATCACAAATCAGCTTTGAACTTGGGAAGCATTGATGACCCAATTGCACCCATGCCAGGAGTGATTGAGAAAGTGGCAGTGGACCCCGGGTGCAGTGGTTGAAAAGGGAGAGCCTCTTGTGATCATGATTGCAATGAAAATGGAGGTAAAGTTGAATTCTTTAATGGAATCTATGCAATATCAACATTTGAATGCCATGTATTAAAGTCAATGTATGCGGAACATTCTGGATGAAATTAATATTCTAAAATAACAAATTCTGCCAGTGTGTTGCCTGGGTTCTCAAGAGGAGCAAAGAATAGTAACGCCAGACCTACAAGGTATGTCGTAAGAGGTATAATAAGAGGTATAATGTCGGAGGGGCATAATAAAAAATCTTGACCTGAACAGTTTCCTCGACTGCACTAGCCATGCGGCCATCAAATTCCACAGTCACATGTCCCTCCTGTCTTACATCACTTAAAAAGTGGTATTCAAGTCAGTAATTACATTTTTTTGTAATCACAAACCTCGACACTGGGCAACAACCCAGTAACAGTATGATGACAAAAGAAGAAGAAGGATTACATTTTTTCATTGTAAATTATAAGACTGACATAAATAAATATGACTGCAAAAAAAGTCAATTCTACATTTGTGCATTCACCAATGTCTGTCTAGCCGCAATGATATGACCCTTGCACCTTACTAAGCATTGTTGCAAAATACATTTGAGAAGGATTGTGTATGAAGTTGGCAACTTCAAAGAAATTACTACAGATCCAACATTTTGAGAACACAAATGCATTAACACAGACTTCCTGTAAGGAGTCCAACGACTGTGGTGACTGTATACTCCTGTATTCTGAAAAATTGGTTAGGATTTATGTCACTTCACTCATTGTGTCCCTATAGGTGTTCATTCAATCTTTTCAGTTTTACTGAAAATGTCAGCATTGAAACAGTTAGTCACTTGTGCTGACAAGGATTCCAAATGTTTCCCAACTCATAGTCAAGTACATTTTTTTAAAACTAAGAGGACTATAGCCATATATAATAATAATTCCTCTTGTACCGTATATGTACATAGGGCCTGCAAGTAATTTCTCCATACCACTCTATCCTGGGCAACTTGCTCAATCTCCTCCATGGAACTGAGACCGGTATTTCTTGCCTCTCTCAGCAAAGTTCGTTCAGGGTCTCCCTAGGTCGTCCCTCTTTCTTGAAGCCTTTGCATCCCACTTCAATGCCTGCTTTGATATTTGTTGATCATTTCTCCTCAAGATGTGTCCAACATATCTCCACCTTCTCTTTCCCATAACAGTTGTCATATATGTTGGGGATTAAATCTCTTGGTTATTGGTTAATGAAATTACAGCACTCCAGCAGACCTATCATAGTACACTGTCGGACCTATAGGTGCTCGGTCTCTCCAAGCAGATGTAGAAGGTAGCCTTTCTGATGGTTCTCGTGGTTCACAGGTTAAATTCCTGGGCACCGCCACTCAGGCATCAGCGTGTACAATGTATAGTCCCAAACTCCTTAAACTTGTATAGATTCAATCTAAACTTTAGCGTCTTCATCTTTCAGTAATTGTCTAGAAACAGAAGGATGTTCTCCTTTTCCATCTGCTGTTGATGCAAACTTTTCTGCTCTTCAATTGCTGTGAGCATTTGCATGTCCAGGACAGTAGATATATGTAAGCTCCTGGAAGTTTGAAGCCTTGATAGACAACATCCACTCATATTCAACATACAAGCCAGCTGTTTTGAACCTTGCAGCTTCAACATGTGACCCTTGTATCAGAGAACCATTAGAAGTCGCTTGAATCTAGCAAAGTGAAGACTTTGACCACTTGACCCCCATGGTTCGACTACCCTGGACTACTATTTAAAAAAGAAAGAATGACAGACACCAAATTGTGAACAAAATACAGATATGCTTCTTTCTTTCTCTAATCCTGTTTTGCCTCACAGTGCCAGGATAAGAGGAGACTTCTAGAACAGGCTTTTATGTGCGTTTTATAAATAGTGTTTTTACTGCACCATTATTTCTGATGTTCACCTTTTGCTTTGTGTCCACTGTATCATAGTACTTTTGCTCTTTGAGGTGCACTGTCTGTTAGTAATTTGCTTATGTAGCTGAACCATTTGTTGTTATTTGATGAAATTCAGTACTGATGTTGTACTCACTTTTTTCCTGATTTCTTCATTTCTAAACCGGTGTCTTCTTGTGAAAAGAAAAAAGTAAAGGAACCCTTGTTATACCATGTGGTATATAGGGTAATACAGTGTTAGGTCAGTATTTTTCATTGACGTTGGACACGATGGGGATGTGGACAACATCACACCGACTTCCTTTACTTCCCAATGATTTTCCTGGTACCCAATTGAAGCTGGGTCGACCTGAGAGCCATTACGGTCCGAAAAATTCCTTGCTTATTTGTGGGTTAAACCGGCCATTAGCCTAAGAAGCTAGTTCACTAACAACTATGCTACTACGGCTCTCTGTCTTCTTGTTACTCTGAGCATTCTGTGTGGACACTTCATCACAGATTTCCAAATATAACATAACTTATTTTTTTTTACCAGATGAAACGTTAGACAGTGTTCCTTATTTCTCATATTTCCATAGTTCAATGTTTGCTTGTTTCTTCACAGTACGTCATTCAATGCAGCAAGAAATGGTGTGGTTGAGAAAGTATTTCACAAGCAGGTGATACTGTTGCCAAGGGACAGTTCTGATCATCTTAGGAGGAATAATCTACTATGATTTGGAATTTGACTTACAGTTGGAAATTTGTTTATAAATTGTTGTTTATACATGTATCTGTATGAGATCTGTCGATATTCTCATGTGCCTGCAGGCACAGAAATGAAAAACAATGTTATATTGCTTTGCAAAATAATTGTGAATTATCTTCTTGTTTTTTAAATCTGCTACTATGAAGCTTGTCCGCCCAACGTGTTCATAGCGGAATGTGTGACAATTTAGTTCTGTCATCGCTGGCTGGCAGAAAAGCCACATGTTCTTCAGATTTCTTGTTAGTGGCACCAAACCGAGCGGTTACAGTCCATGGACGATCCAGAGCTGAAAGCTCAAGGTTCGTTAAAAATATTCTCAAGTTTCAAAGGGTTCTAAAGCTGATGATTGACTTCATTGCATGGGATATACCACATATGGCTCGGCTCTTCGAGAAATGGTAACATCTGTCAAGAGTATTGACAAAGCATGAACTCCATAGCTTCAGCAACAATCCTAGAGTCTCTGGAAAATGTCCGAACAGTATGTTCTGATTTGAACCATGACCTTAGTATCAATGCAAGGGTTAATCACTTAGCCACATGACCTCTGTGTCTACTTGTAAGGTACTGTATGTTTTTGGGAACAAGTATTAGATTTTGCAAGATGCATGAATCGTTGATGCCATAAAGCATTATTATAAATGAGAAGAAGTGACCTATACCATCTTCTTGTTTGCCTAGGAACTTGGGCTGTAATGTTGGTGATATCTCACAAACTATCCTATCTCAAATTTTGAATATCTACTTCTATTAGCACCCTTACCCCCACTATCTTCAGTTTTATTGTTGAGCATGGTCTGAGATATTTTTATTTTGTTGCAATATTATCAATTTAATTTTGGTTTGGTTGTTGTATTTTACTATTGTTTCTTTGTTACTTGTTTCCTTTATTTCAACTATGTTGTTTTTCATAATTATTGAATTTCGCATTTATTACAATATTTACTTAATCATATCACCTTGTGTTGCTGACCAGTAAGAGAGCAAAGAATAGTCCTATGCCATCTCAGGCATGTTTTAAAGCACTGAGGTAGGGAACAGGAAAGCTACCCTGAATAAAGGTGCAGATATTGGAGTGTAGCTACTTGTAGGTCTAAATGGCACAGCGATAATCGCTCTTAGGCTCAGATCACATACAATCGCAAGGATGGTTTAACAAGTGGTTGATATGAGCATCAAAGAAAAGACTATTCATTTATTATATTGTTTTGATGAAATATTTCATATGCTGAGACATATTCATGATATATGATTTTAACTAATTTTGTGAATATGTACATTACGAAAATGCGCCACTACGTTTAAATAAATGCTAATTTATGACGATGACTTGGCGAATAAATGACAATGGTTTTACTATAGAATGGGCACTATAGCAAAGCTGTGATGCTGCTTACAGGTTCTAAATGATCTCAGACAACGAACTTCTTATGTGCAAATCTCTACAGACCGAACTCAAAGAGTAGTTAAACAATAATTTAAAAATTGGTCTGCAGGCTAAGGATGGACTTAATGCACCAGATGCAATCTCATCCTGTCAGTAGAAATGGCTACACCATCTTCCAAGAGTGTTAACAAAATCACAAACTCTGTGTCCAGCAACAATGATGGATTCAATGAACAGAATTACCGTGTTTGATCGGTTCACCACCACTCAAGAATGGCAAATCTCTCAATCACTTACACATAAATTGTAGTTAAACAAAGTTGATGTAATGAAAAAAGAACAACAGATTTTGATCGATTCAGAAATATACAGATTGTTAAATCCTGATTTACTGAGATATTTATAAAATGAGTTATGAGATTGTTAAACTAGATTTACGCAGATATTATAAATATGCAGAAATATGCAGATTGTTAAACTCTAGATTTACTGCAGATATTTATAAATATTGCAGAAATATGCAGATTGTTAAACTCTAGATTTACTGCAGATATTTTCCTGAGTGGTTACGGGCCCAGATTTGGGGTGTAAAGAATAGAACCACTGTTATTCCACAATGTCTAGATGCGACTAAGGAGGTTTGGCTGAAATCGGATGCACATGTCCTAAACATGTGAAGTCTATGCGATAGGGCCTACCAAACCAACTGCAACGATACAGTTCTTAGCAAAGATCAAGCGTATCACAAAGAGTGATTCAAATTGGTCGAAAGAACGAACGCAAGAAGATCTGCAGATATTTATAAATATTGCAGATTGTTAAACTCTAGATTTACTGCAGATATTTATAAATAGTGCAGAAATAAACAAAATACACATTTACTACAGAGATTTAAATAAAAGACAATACAAAAAACTAGTACTGTGTTGTTGGTTATATCATGCTGTCTTGTTATCCTGCATGCAGTGTGGAAATCTACTGTTATCTCTGCTAAAACAAAGCTTAGGATATTCAGCTCAAATGTGAAATATGTGTTACTGTATGACTCGGAAACATGGCGAATCTCCAAGTTAAATACAATTAAGATTCAGACCTTTATCAATTGATGTCTTCAGCGTATTCTCAGACTGAGATGTTATGACAAAGTTAGCGAAACACGTAATCACAAAGTAAAACTACAGTACTTTGTGATTACGTGTTTTGTCAATCAAATAGTTTTGCTGCAGTCTCATCTATGTTGTGATTATGACAAAGTTGCAAACATAGACTTGTGGATAAGAACAGGACACAATTGTTGGGGAGTTGAAGATGGGTAAGGGGAATGTTCTTCGGTCTCTTCGTGACTTCCTTTTGGATGAAAACACTGGAATAGATGTTGAATCAATCTAGCAATTTAAGCAGTTACCCATTGTATGGGTAGAATTGGATGCCTGAGGGGCAGAGCGAGGAGTGTGTTTAACTAGTGAGCCACGGGAACCATCAGTATGTATACTGTTTGATATCTATTGGGGAAACTGAGTACCTATGGGTTTGCCTGGAGTGCAATGATGTCAGTTTAGTAACCTATATATGTGTAGTCTGACGTCATGTTCCAAACGAGGACAGACCTCCATCAAAGACGTAGCTATCCAGTTCACCAGCCAAGTATTAACCCACATTTTAGCAAAGAGAGTATCATGATTGAAAAGTAAACTTTGTAACACGCATCTTCCAAGTTAGTGACCGCAGCAACAGTCTCTTGCTTGGATTGGAAGCAATCATAAACATCATAAGCAAACATGCCAACATTGACCAAGTCCCTTACATTGGTCGGTAGCTACCCAACATGTAAGGGATGATGTGTTCAGTCTCTAAGTGACAGTTTACCTTTCTGGCCACTATCTTCTCCAGTAATTTGCATATAAGTTTTGCAAGGTGAGTATGCAGTAGCTGCTGAGCAGTCTTTTATCTTTCCTGTGTTTAGGGAGCAGTCGTAAATAACTTTGGAGCCAATCCTGAGGTATCACATCATTCCATACACTGTTATTGAAATCCATAACAACTGAAATTAATACCCTCTCAACTAACTGTTTGATGTGGTGATATTGAACACCACCAGACCATGGAGCAGTGATGTGGCTCGCTTTGAGTGCATTAACTACATCCTCATTGGAGCAGGTTTGGGCTTACAAACCAAACAGGACCAACTGGGCGCCTGATCCGAACCAGTATTCCATTGTGCTTAAAGTTTATTATGTTTTTCATTTTTTTAACATAGAAATTATTCGTTTATAAAGAAAATATCAGAGCGTATGGGCCAACAAACATACCAACATAATAATCAAAATCAACTACTAATAGTCCAAAAATCAGCGAGTCATGCGCACATCATATAACTAGCCTGCGTTTTCCCCTTGACAACCATGGTTGTGAGACATGGACCATTGACGAAGCGGCAGAGAAGATAAAACTGCCGCTGAATGCAAATGCTACAGAAGAGTACTTAGAATATCATGGATAGAGAAAAGAACAAACGCTTCTGTTCTGCAACAGCTTGATATCAATGAGAGTTGGTTATTAAAGTATAATTAAAGAACATCAAAACAAGGAAAATTAATTATTTCGGACACATCAAACGACATGAGTGCCTAGAGAACATAATTCTGGAGGGAATGGTGACTGGAAGAAGAATGATAGGAAGACATATAAGACGATGGGTGCAAAATGATTGACGAGCTGAGACTTACTGGTACTGGTCACTGCTACTGACGCCGGGCATCTATCTTGCACATAATAGAGTTTTTCAGGGCTGCTGTCATATGAGCCAAGTTCCTGGAAGGACAAGCTACTTGATGATGATATATATTATATCATTATATAGGTCTTACTCTGTCCGGGGTACATAACCCGACTTAGGACCTTTAGGAGGCAGAATATAGGTTCAATAACCAATCGCTTAAAATTAAAACTATTGGATTCTCCAAAAATGAGCTAATTCTTATTTTTCATGTTTGTTGGCTTACACGCTCTGGTATAACCAATTAAAGGTTCGTTCTTAGAGCTTAGTTTGAAAAATGGATGCTTCACTCGGCTTAAAATCACAAGTTAAAGGGGCTTTAATTTTAATATAGCAAGCACAAAAAACCCCAAAAACAAGAGGGAGACACACTCACACTGTGCTTTGTTTGTTAACATCAGTTTAACATGTTGCCTTGTTTCGTTTGTATATTTTCTTACACTTAGTACGTGTACACGCAACTGTCCGCAACATGAACATCTGATATCTGTAAGAAGACTACTATAATTATTTATAATAATTATACTCAACTCACACTGACTAGTCTGAGTCTGACTGTCACTCAGTGTCACAATACAATACGTCAATACTACTCAATAGTCACATGGGTTAATTTGCTACAACTTTAGTACAAGTAATTCGGTAAGTTACCGGGTAACTTCTTCAGCGGTAGTCATTCACGATTAATATTGGTTCTAGAATCGACACCACAGTAGTAAGACTAAAGTTCATGTCTATAATTAGATGGACAACGTTAAAAAAATATATATGTATAATGAATATGAAGTATAGTAACTGAAGGTAACCATGACAGTAAAACATCTTCCATTAAATTTTTTATATCCTATATAAACAGAATCTTCTACCTTAATTTCATATGGCTCCATAGCTCAGTTGGTTAGAGCGTCTGCCTAGTAAGCAGAAGGTCGAGGGTTCAACTCCCCCTGGAGCCTTTACTTTTTTAAATTTTTATAAAATCTATATTCTGTTTCCGATATATGTTCCTGAATCAGAAATCTCCGTTAGTTGAAGGTGTGGCCTAGAAAATCAACGACTGATGGCGACACGATTTTCATTCATTTTTCATCAGAAATCTACACTTGTATACACCGACGATATGCACTTGTTGTTTTTGTGAACACTGTATCCTAATTATAGTCTGATAAAATTTAATGTAATAAAGCAATGCATCTTATACTAAAATTAGTTGATATTAAAGAGAGTTGGCTATTCTTCTTTTGTCGTCACACTGCTACCGGGCTGTTGTTGCCCAGTGTCGTGGTTTTCTATTTCTGTCTTGCGCTTCTCTAGTCGCTTGGGTAATTGTTAATTTTCTCTTTACAGGATTCTGCTATACCATCTTTTTCGTGGTCTTCCTCTCGCATTCTTTGTTTGGATGCATTCGTATAAAGTGGCCTAACTACTTCATTCTTTGTTTCTCAATGTAATTCAAACAAGGTTCTGTGCCAGCTTTCTTTCTTATGCTGATGTTGGTGACTGTCTTTTCTGATGTCATAAAATCAAGTAAAATGAAACATTTCGACACACCAAATTGAGATTGCTGCTAACGTCGGTCAACTTGCACAGAACAGAGAGTTTTTCAGGACCGCTGTTAAGGGAGCCAAGTTCCGGATGGGACTAGCTCAGTGTTTCCAACCTTTTGTGTGCAACATGCCCCACCTAAGCGTTTCTAAAATTCGTATGCCCCCTACATACAACATATACATACATTTTTATGTTAAAAAAATTGAATTACTCAGTTGACAAATTTCCTCCCTTAACAATCAAATTGCTCCCCCCTGTGGGGCGTAGACCCCACGTTGGGAAACACTGGACTAGCTTCTGGCTGATGATAATAATCTTACATGTAAATTCAAATTGTGAAGAATCGTGCAGGATAACGTTTTAATTCCCCGACAAGGCACGGGCATTCACAGAAATGTTTCCATGAATGGACAAAATGAATTAACACAATTTTAGTTGCTAGTTTTCTACACTAAAATTTAGAAGAACTGATTCACATAAAGCTGTTATTAAAAGCAATTTTCCAGGGTGTCACCTGCCCCACCCTCTCCCACGTATGTAGCCCATGGACGAATGTAATGATAAAGCGACGAGGCCTCTGAGATGGGAAAATATATTTAATATCACCACTATCTGGGCACAGTCATAGCCAACTCTAGAAAACTTGATTCGTTTATAGTTGGCTCTGGTCTGGTCACCTGACCCAGCGTGATGACGTTGGTTCCCCAAAGAAAATTATAAACTTTAAACACATTCAACTTTCTATTCCTCGAGTTATTTTCTAACTCTCGCTGGCATATATTAGGATTGATACAAAATTGAAAATTCGTAATATTTTATGTTCTGGTTTTAGTATTCACGGACTGAAAATTCTTGTTAACAGTAACATAAAGAACAACATCTAAACTGATATTGTCACTAAAGAGATGTGTGTAGATTATTTATAGTTGTAAATTTTTTTTTAAAAGCCATGCTTTCGTGTTTCGTCGTTAATATGGATCTCTCGTTCCAAGGTACTCGATTCGTTTCCTCGCGGAGCCAGCAGGATATTTTTCCAGAGATTCCTGATCTCTGGGTAGTTGAGATGGAGTTCCTAGTCCTATTGGAGATGGATGATAAAACGTAGGTCCTGTGTTAAAGTTGAGCCTGTAAAAGAATCATTGGCGGTTAAAAATCGATAAGAGCAAGCTGGAAAGCCGCTGTCCGGGCAAAATGTAAAAAAAAATATATATTCCTTAAAAATATTGTCAACATCTTTTAAAATTATACCGGGGATACTCGCCGGTGCTACGGCGGTACACGCCGGTGAAAGAGTTCGTGCACTGTCACTGAAATCTTTCTGTGTAAGAAAGAGATCGGCGCACACATGGTTATTCACTGAAGTGCAATAATGACGGTCAACCAATCAATTAATCAATCAACCAATCAATCAATCAATTAATCAATGAGTCAGTCAGTCACTCAACCAGCCAATGAAAGCGATAAATATTTTTTAAAATCAGTACCGTTGGAACAAGAGACGAGATTCTTGCATCTACGCCTTTAATGTTGATACATTCAACCATCTGTTCTACAGTATGAGATAAGGGAAAGAGAAAATGTAAAACGAGATAGTGTACAACATATACTAAACCCATAGGTTCTCAAACTTTTTCGGCTCACCGTCCACTTTGCACGACATAAACTTTGTAACGCCCCCTCCCCATTATAACAGCTTGCCACCACCCTCCCCTCGCGCACATATATATATACACGCTCTATTTTCTCATTGACGTAGACAGTTAATATATATTTCTGTCAAACATGGTCAATTTTCGAATAAATATATACACGAAATAGAAAATTGATGAGAAAATTGATCGTGTTAGAGAGGCATAAGATGAATTAAAATGCAGAATTCAAATTTTTTATGATTATTCAGTCGCAAAATCACGAAATAAAACTCCTCCAAATGCTTCTGAACCCACTATCACCACCTTGGATGGAAGGCTTCAGCGCCCACTGGGGGGGTGTTGGGGGGGGACTGCTATTTTGGGAACACATGTACTAATCTTAAAAAATCATGTACATTTGTGCTCTGCCTACACAGAAAGTGAAACAGTTTATACTTGTATGGTACTGAATTCAACTTTGCAGTGTAGCAAGTAAAGGAACCTTTATACCTCGTGGTACCTGGTAGTTTTCATTGACCGTCGTCAACGATGGGTGATGTGGTCAGCATCACGCCGGCCGCTTATTTCCCAGAGCATGTCTGGACCCAGTCGACCTGAGAGCCGTCGTGTCGGGAATTGCGCATTGCGGGAGCTGAACTCCAGACCAGCAGCTGGAAGCGAGTTCACTAACAATACGCTACAGCGCTCTTTTGCAGTGTGGGTTTATGTTAATAATCTGGATATGTATTGTTAATTATATGAATACTAACTATAAATGTATGTAGCCAAGGTCTCGATTTACAATATATATGTATATATGGGAAACTGATATAATATAGGCAGTGAAGGTTGGTCATTAATGGTCAGTGTGACACCAGAAACGTGTAACGTGAATTTATTATTTTATAAATTATTGGTTCATATTTATTACTTTTAATGTGATACTGATTAGCTTTGGAAGTTGAATATATAACGCTAAAATATCATATACAGTCTGAAATTCAGCGTCTTTTCCTCCTAATTAGTATAGTTCCCGCATTTCATGCGCCATATTTATTAGGGCGAGTAGGAATATTGCCTATTGAGAATGAACCCAAATACGCCGGCTGCAAGAGCGTACAACCTGACAATGGAATCATCAAGAGGGAGTGGCAGACCAAGAAAAAGATGGATTAATAGAGCTAGATACATCTTAAAACTCCACAATACCACAGCATATCAAGCGACCGAACGTGCCACTATCTCGGAAACCGATCATCAGTTAAACCTCAGTAACGACAAAAAGCAGAGAAGGACAAAAGAAAAGAAAAAAAACATACTCCATACTAGTAAACACACGTTTTGGTTATTGGTTACTAAACTGATGTCATTGAACTCCGGGCAGACCCACAGGTGCTCAGTCTCCCCAACAGATATAGAAGAGTATGCATATTGATGGTTCCCGTGGCTCGCTGATTAAACAGACACATACTTCTTTCTATTAAAAAAAGTACTTGCAAACTATACTTCTAACATGAATGCAAATATATTTCTAGAATATTCACTTTAGTAAACAGTATATGAGTATTTGAGCCAGGTGCAAAGTGAACTGAAATTCCAAACTCTGTACAGATATTGATACATAATAGTTCAACTGATTTTAGTTTTAAAACAAAATCGAGGGAAATGCTGCCCAGAACACTGTAAGCACGGCTTCATAGATGCCGGGAAATAAGTGTATCACTATAGAAATAAATATGAATTTATATTATTTACTATTTAGCATTGGAAATATGAGTAGATTTTCTCATTAGTTTAAATACTGCTGCGTTAGTATCAACAGAAAACGACCGAGTGTTGCAGCTGCTGGGGAAAACAATAGAGACACAGTTTTAATTTAGACAGATGGGGACAAAGATTTTGTTTATGCTTCTGTTGTTTATTCATCTTGTTTGTTCAAATCAACAATGCAAAAATGAGAAAATCTCTGTTTCAGAAGACTATATTCAACGACTATTTGACCTAGTTTTGGAAAGCCAGGTAAACAGTAAAAAAAAATGATCGTTTTTGAACCATCATCATCTTCATCATCATCATCATCATCAAATAGCTTAGCTTGTTCTGAGCAGAACTTTACCACCTAACAGTCGTCGGAATTGATCTCTCTCGTAGCCTCTGAAGCGGTCATGCTCAAACCATCATTTACATCATGAATCCATCTTCACCGTGGTCTTTCTCTTCTCCTCTTTGCCGGGATGCCTCCATCAATGATGATCTTCTCCAGCCTATCGTGTCTCTTTATATGTATAAAATACTTTAATTTTTAATTCTTATTTATAGGATCAGATAGTTTTCTTGGATTTTGAGTTTTTTCTGGATAGATCTGTTTGTTCTCCTCTCCGTTCATGATATACGAAGGACTCTTCTGTAGCACTTATATTCTCTCTCTCTCTCTGCATTTTTAACCCGGATTGGGGTATATGCCGTCAACCAACTCATGCCAAGTCTTCCAATCTCTAGCTATCTCCTGCAGCCCCATCCAGCTCTTCTTTATATTGTTGATCTCTGCCTCCAAATCTGGTCTCCATGTATTTCTCGGCCTCCCATTCTTTCACTGTCCCTGTGGGTTCCAGGAAAGGACCCTTCTTGTTATTTTCTCCTTAGGTTTTCGCAAAGTGTGTCCTATCCAGCGCTATCGTCTTTTCTTAACTTCTTGGTTCACTGGAATCTGTCTTGTTATCTCCATACGTTCCTCATTTGTGATCCTATAATACCATATCAGTCCCTCTATTCTGCGCAGACACCATGCGATGAATGTTTGCAATTTATGCGCTATTGTTTTAGTTGTTCTCCATGTTTCTGACCCATACAGTAGAACTGCAGTAAATATCCTAATTTTGTTCTAGATTTGATTTCTTTAGACTTCCATATGTTTTCCAGTGCAATGCAAGCTACTCTTGCCTTCTGTATTCTTATTTTTGACATCTCTATCTATTCCACCCTCTTTGTCTACGTTGCTGCCCAAATATGTGTATGATTCTACCGCTTGAAGTGGGATTTCACCCAGAGAGATCGAGTTGTTATTTGCTTGGTTAATTCTCATTATCTTTGTCTTCCCCTTATGAATGTTTAACCCCAGTTGCCGGGACCTTTGATTCAATGTGTTTAGTTTATCCTGCATCGGATTGCATGTATGGGCAGAAGGGCTATATCATCAGCGAAGTCCAGATCATCTAGTTGCTCTGTCAGAGTCCATTGATTCCATTTCTGGTGTTAGTTAATGATGTCTTCATAATCTAGTGTATTGTCAGTAAGAACAACAAAGGTGATAGAAGACCTGTCGCACGTCCGAATGGTTACCGGTGCCCAAATTTGGGGTGTAAAGAATAGAACCACTGTTACCTGCCACGCATGTCGTAAGAGGCGACTAAGGAGGTTTGGCTGAAATCGGATGCATGTGTCCTAAACATGTGTCTATGCGTTTAGGGGCCTACTAAACCAATGTGCAACGTATACACGTTTTGGCAAAGATCAAACATATCACAAAGAGTGATTAAAATTGGTCGTAAAGAACGAACGTAAAGAAGAAGAAGAACCCTGTCGCACTCCTGTTTCTATTCCAAAAGTGTCTGTTAGTTTACCTTCATGAAGAACTCGACATTTCATATATGTATATGCTACTCTTATTACGTTAATAATTTTCTCTGGGATCCCATAATGTCTCATGAATTTTTAAAGGGTTTCCCTATCAATACTGTCAAAAGGCTTCTCATAATCCACAAACCAATATAAAGTGGGAGTTCCATTCAATAATTTGCTCTATTATTATGCGTAATGTGACTATCTTGTCAGCACAGGATCTACTTGGTCGGAAGCCTGCCTGTTCATCTCTTAGTTGTATATCGATGGCATCTCCCAGTCTCTCCAGGATGATTCTGCTTAGTATTTTCCCAGGTACTCACAACAGCATTATTCCTCTATAGTTTTCGCACTTCTGAAGATCACCTATTTTTGGTAGCTTCACCTGGTATCCTTCTCTAAAATTTGCTGGTATTTCTTCGGTCTCCCAGATTATGCATGCTCTTAGTATTCTGATCTTTTTTTTTCCTTATCGATTCCATTCCATACTGTTTTTATTTGTTTAATGTTTTGTAAAGCCATGTTTGTTATTTTTTAAATTTCATTCATCCCATTTCCAAGTGTTTTTAGCGGTGAACCAAGATATAAAAAATGTTCACATTTTCTATTTTTCTCTCCGTTAATAAAAATGTTTGGTCATGTTTGTTTTATCCGTAGGCATTATTTTTGATTTTGCCTCATTGAGATATATATTTAATTTTTCGCTTTTCCTTTGCGTTTCCATTATTAATTTCTCAATCCATTGTTGCGGTGTTGACATTAACACTGTTTCATCAGCATATTAAAAAAAGTTCAGGTATTTAAAAAATACTAAGGCATATTAAATATACGAAACACTTAAAAGCTAGGCCGAAGAAAAGTAGTTTTTCAAAGCTCAAAAACAAGATACAGCGAAGTTCTGCTCAGGATAAGCTACTTGATGACGATGATAATGACCAAGAAGAAGGTGTCTACAAGACATTAAAGAAACCATGAATATGACCATCGATGAAGTGGGTGAACTGGCTAGAGACTGAGTGAATTTCAGATGCGCTGCAAACAGAGCAACGTTCTATAAATGATACGCACCTTGATGATGATGATAATGTTACTTTAAGGTGCTTGCCGTTTCTCTTATAGTGTTTGAATGTGCTCTGTCTCTCTTAACTTATGCTTACAATTTAAACAATTTTAATATGCTCTTGTGTGTTCCTTTATTGTTAACGTGTGCATGCGTGTTCTGTTGTCTTTTATTTGTTTCTGTGCGTTATACGAGTATTATCCTCATTTTGTGCTTGCCTGCTCTGTTCTTATTTTGTTCATTTGTGTTTTATTACCATCAACATTTTACCCCATATAGCTCGTTAATAGTGGGGAAAAAAAATACAAACAACAGAAATATAAAGATAACAGAATACGCATGTACGAGTTATTCTTCTTATTTTGTCGTCACACTGCTACCGGGTTGTTGCCCAGTGTCGTGGTTTTCTGTTTTGTCTTGCGCTGTTCTGGTGGCTTGGGTGATTGTTATTTTTGCTCTTTGATAGGATTCTGCTATACAATCTAACCATCTTTTTCGTGGTCTTCCTCTCACCTTCTTTCCTGATGTTCTGTTGTAGATGACTCTGTATCAGAAAGCCCGAACTTCGCAGCTCTGGCAAAAATCCTTTGGGTTTATGAAAAAAATACATGTGTGAACATAACGACTTTGTCCGTGTTCGAATCAATGACTTTCGGAACGCAAGGCACTGGCTTAACCACTTAGTCACTGAGACCCACATTATTCTGTTTATTGTCTGTTTGTGTGTTATTTTAAATTTTTGTGCAATTTTAAAACAAAAAGAGTTGTTACGTAAAACGTTCACAATCTGCATTATATTTCCCCATGTATAAAAATTTATATTAAGGTAATTGCTCACTTCTTCTTCTTCTTGTGTCAGCACACTGTTACCCAGTTGTTAACCCAGTGTCTTGGTTTCATGTATTTGTCTTGCGCTTCTCTGGTGACTTGTGTAATGGTTTTCTTAGTCCCCTGGCAGAATTCAACTACGTTATCTATCTACCTTTTCCTCGGTCTTCCTCTCGCCTTTCTTCCTGAGATATTCTGTTGTGGGAAGCTTCATAGGCAGTTTGATCTGTTCGCATTCTTACTAAGTGGCCAAACCACTTCATTCTCAGTTTCGCTATATAGTTCAAGGACGGTCTTGTTCCAACCTTTTCTCTGATACTGGTATTCGTAACTCTGTCGATTCTTATGTTGTTGGTGACTTTGCGGAGACATCTCATTTCGCATGTTGCTATTTTCTGTGTGTGTTTCTTATTCATTCTCCATGTTTGACATTGGTAACATAGAGTGGGTATGAAGATGCTGTTGGTCAACTGTTGTTTAGCTGTCAGTGTGATGTTTGGATGTCTAAGTAGTGGCGCCAATTGCTCACTGTTAATGTTAAATTTGCTGTTTATCTTTACAGGCACGTACTGACATTCCAGCAGCTGCTGGACAAACTAAAATTAGGAGGAAAGGATCTTATCAAAATGTTATGAAAGTTAACATTTTTGGTGATAGTTTTCAGACAGCTCTAAGGTGGGCAATCAATATTAATGAACACAATACTTTCGTTCCTATGTGGGTGTCCACTGTATTACTCGAAGCCCATCGGTATGGTTCCGCTCCAAGACCATCGAATCAACAGCTTATCTCTTCTGTGGAGTTCTCTAGCGGTTTTGCAGGAGTAGATAAATCATACAACCATTCATTGATGCATTTTTGGGAATGTATTTTTGATGAAGCTCGCCAGAGTTGCCTCACACGCCCATCAGCTTATATAGAGTTTATGAATCTAGTTTCGTCAAGTCATGTTGCTCATCATACCATAGATAAAAGAAATTTACAAGCAGCAGTGAATACATTCAATGAAATTGTCCGTATTATAACCGGTTTTACCAATTTAAATAATATAATTGTAAATATATTTGAACAATTTGAAAATACCAATGCGGCTCATGATGCTGATGACACATCTGTATGGTTGGGGCTTGGATCTGTGCTAACAATGTTCAAAGACGAGTTTCCCTTAGTGTGGGATGAGTGGATCAAATACAATTCAAATATCTCTTCCGTTTTTAGTGCTTTTAAAGAGTACGCTTACAGACCGTTTTCTACAAGTCCCATTGCTAGCAGAATAGATCCGCAGAGTTACTACGTTCTTCGAGATTTCTTAGACGATGCCAAAGCTACAGGTAAAGATGTTGCCTTGGTAACTACATGGTTTACTAACGAAGAATTCGCAAAGTCCAAAGGAGGCGAAATTCAATCGCACAAGATTGTAAATGATGTAGATTTCACTGTATGCGCAAATGCTGTTAATGCAATCACATCTTCCGTTCTGTCAGGTTTGGTTAGTCCGGATGTGCTGCATGATCAAGAGCTGAAACAAGTTTATCAAAACACTTCTACAATGCTTGCATATTTAATTAACTCGAACTTCACGAATCGTCCCGACCTCGCTTTACTATATTATCCATCCCGATATCAGTTTTATTGGGCTGTAGCCAGAACCGTCTCAATTATGAATATTTACAAAAGTAAGGGTCATCTTCCTGTAGACGTTATGGAACTGGTATTTAGCGAACTGAAGACAGCAATGGAAGGTGAAGCCACTCGGTTTATAATATCCAACGTTAATCGTGAAGATGACGGGTCGCTATATTTTGATGATTTTCTCGGTAATGGAGACGTGACGCAGGACAATACACCAATAATTCGTGGAGAAGACCGTATATTCACAACAGCAATGGCTGCTAATGTACTAATGTACACGTGGCTGGATTTCGACTTCGCTTCTGGTAAATCTCAATGGAAGATAGATACTCCAAAAAAGGTCAAGAACATAGTAAGTGGTTGTGTTCTGTGGTTATTGAAAAATACCCTGGAAGGAAAGTTTAAACCTTGGAATGCATTTTTTTCGGCTCAAAATAAAGGAAAGAACATTCTTCCATTTCGTTATCCTGCCAACCTCTTCATAGAGATACCTCAACAGTATACTTTTCAATATGTTACAGCAGTCCGTACAATAGTTGGTGTCGAAGGATACATTCCCAAAAAGGAATATGAATTTATGATGAACACGACTCATTTTGGCAAGTCTATCCCAGATGTTTTTGAAGGTTTCAATCATCCTGACTTTGGGAAATTACTATTTTGGTCATCAGAGCCATATACCTACTCAATAACTCTTCTTGCTTTGTCTAGATACAGAGAAATTGTATCGACAGAAGACGACGTCTGTGTTGTGTAATATCACAGGCACTAGATTATTTTTTACTTCATAATTTCATCCATTCGTTGAGATATCTTAACATTTAATCTCTAGTGCTGTTTAGTACGACTTTTTCGTCTAAACCACGAAGGTAAAATGTCTAATGCAGCACTGTCCAACGCGGTGCCGGCGGACGTCATTGCTGCCGAGTGAAACATCACTGGCGCCCCATTTAATTCTCCCCGGCTTTATCGTTAATCAGAATTTCAAGTGGAAAAATGTATTCCAAATAACAGTTTGATTGTCTTTGCGTAACACAATATTTACAGACTATAATTAGATTTGTCATGATTACGTTTCGTCTGTTATTATTTTTATACATATTACTGTTAATGTTATATTATTATTTTTATTAGTATTATTATTACAATTGCACATGGCGCCCGCGCCTATATAGTTATTAGTCAGATTTATGATAATAATTAATTGCACATCTTTTACAGGACTTTGCGAATCAACCCCAGCTTTTAACGCTGTTTGTGATTTTTCTAGGCATTATTACGTTCAGTAGTTTGCCATTGCTTTCTGAACGGGTTGTAACAGTCCAAGGTGAATGAGTGGGGGTAATATCCTGGTCACTGCAAGACATAACAGGTACTGTGCTAGTGTGGGTAGTCTGCCAACACCAGCACGGTAAAGCCAGAAAGAGAGATCTGTGTCCTGGTCACTAGTATATCTGAGTCATTCGTATCCACATGCTCTCTCTCTCTCTGTCTTACTCAAGTCGATATTTAAATTTATATGTTTATTTAACTATTCTTCAACAATAAAAATACATGGTTTTATAACATGTAGAATACATTATTACAACTAACATAAACCCAACAACAAAATTAATATATATAAACAAATATTTAACACCTAAAAGAATATCTCTAACTTAAGTAGTTTCTAATATAACGTACCTAACGTTCCACTCTGGTTTATATCCATAAGAAGTTTAAACACAACTTGATCTATTCCTAAGCAAGGGTTTTGTGTCCAGTACTGAGGGTTCTCTGAAGATGATGATAATCAAGACTTCAAAGTCATTAAGAAACAGTATGTCTCAGCGATGTTCTCACGAAGATCTCAGCGATGTTCTCACGAAGGTCTAGTCTTCTAGAACTGCTGATGATGAAGATGAAGACTTCAAAGTCATTTGGGAGACAGTATGTCTCAGAATGTTCTCACGAAGGTCTCAGTGATGTTCTCACGAAGGTCTATTCTTCTAGAACTGCTGATGATGAAGATGAAGACTTCAAAATCATTTGGGAGACAACATGTCTCAGCGGATGTTCTCACGAAGGTCTATTCTTCTAGAACTGTTGATGATGACGTCAAAGTCATTAGGAGACAGTATGTCTCAGGTCTAGATCGTATCTAACATATACCTCCTGGAGTTCTCTACTGGTTTTATTATTCTGCGCTAGTGTCTGTGCCAGAGTTCTCTGCTTCTGTCTATGCCAGAGTTCTCTTGACTGCTCTCTGTCCGTCTTCTGTATGACCAGACAGTATATTGTAGTGACTTCTAATTTACTGGCTCTCAGCCAGACTCTACCTCTATGTTTACTGGCCTCCTCTCTAACTGTCTTTTCTACTTTTCTGATCTCACTATCCTCTCCTCTAACTGTCTGTCTGTGGCCCTCTCTATCCTCTTCCCTGCCTGTGCTAGCTCCTGGTATATATATGGTCCCGTTTCCTTTGATTCACCAAAGATATCAATGAATTATCAGATGTCACCCAGATTGTCGCCAAATAGTCTGGACTTCAGTTACATTTTCAGCACTCACTCAGACCCTCATAAGCCAAAAAATACAACACGACTTGACAGTCTCTGTGTATGTACGCTGACAACTTCCTGTTTTTGAATTGAGATCAAGAGACAATGCCGCACTACAACAATATTTCTGTGCAGCTGTCAACGCCCGCCATTACTGGGAGACATTGTTGAAATAAGTAACGATTACTCCCCGATGGAGGAGATGGGAGAACTGGCCTAGCAATAACACTATTACAGGGTGGTGTCATCGTCCTTTGTAAAAATCCACGCGAAACAATTTGCAACCAAACTTCATCAGCGAGATTCGAACTCAGAACGTCGGGGTTAATAGACCGACTCACTATCCCATAAGCCACAGACGCCACCCGTCAGATGTACTCCAGTATATAAAAACGTTAGATAGCACTGGCTTAGTATCTTCACACTTGATCTACTGGAACTTGAAGGAAACTTTACAGCATATATTGTCATCTCTTCTCCTTTCTTCTTCTTCGTCTTTTTTTCTCAAATAGTGTTTTGCTTCACAGCGACAGGATAAGAGATTTATAGAACGGATCTTTATTTACGCTTTGTACATTGTGTCTTTTACTGCCTTTGTTATTTCTGTGGTTCATCTTGTGCTTGGACGATCTTTTGCTTTGTATCCACTGTATCGGAGAAGCATTGTCCTTTGAGGCGCACTGTATGTTGGTAATCTGTTTGTGTGGTCAAACCATTTAATTTTGTGTTTCTTGATGAAGTTCAGTGCTGATGTTGTACACACTTCTTTCCCAGATGTCTTTATTTCTCAACCGGTCTCTTCTTGTTACCCCCAGCATTCTGCGTAGACACTTCATCTCTGTCGTGACTAGTTTTCTTCTATCATTTGATGTCAGCGTCCAGGCTTGACACTGATAGCATACTGTGGGGAGAAAGATTGTGTTGAACATGACTCTTTTTGTGTTAATTGTGACATGTTTACATTTAAACATTTGTTCTATCATTTGATTTGCTTTGTTGCATCAGTGTTGGATTTCAACATCCAGCATTAAGTACACGCATTAAATGCATTATACAGCCACCAGAAAGCTAACACAACCATCCGCCATTTTGAATTTGCAATTCACGTCGAAGGAAGCAGCAGCTGTGTCAGAATCCTGTGCCTCCATCTTCCTTTTCCTCATCGTGCTTCAACTTTCCCCTCTAATAAGTTTTCGATAAATGTTTCACGTCTCTTGATATGTCATCATCATCATCAGGTGTCGTGCCGGCTGGCGTAGGCGACCATGGATCTCCACAAATCTCTATCTTTGGTGTTTGCTATCAATTCAGATGTTGACGCTCTACTGTGCCATGAAGTCAGGCTATCCAAAATTTTCTCTCTCTGTATTCCTCTGTCTCGTCTACCCTCGATTTTACCAATTGTTACAATGTATTCTAAGCCTCCCCTCCTCATCACATGTCCGCAAAATGATGACTGCTTCTTTCTTATATTGATAATAAGCTTTCTCTGTGTCTTGATCTCATTCAACACCTCAACATTAGTGATTTTAGCTGTTCATGGAATTCTGATCATTCTTCTGTAAAACCACATCTCTGTGGCCTCCATAGATTTTTCGATCTGTTTGTTTATTGTCCATAATTGGCTTCCGTATGTCAGTATTGGTTCTATGTAGCACTGAATAATTCGCATTCTGATATGTAGCTGAGTTTTATTTCTATAGTAATTCTTTATTGTTTGTTAGTGGTTCTCAAACTTCTTTATCTGTTTTTCTTTCCGTGATGTACGACATATTCGTCTATATATCCACATCTCACATTAATTCTGTCTTTCAAATGATCTTTTATTGTTCATGCTTCTGCACTATAAAAAATACAGAGTAAATATTACACTTGATAATCTTCATCTTCAATTATTTATTTGTTATTTGTTTACATGTTAGTAACTTGCTTTTGTTATTGAATGTTCTTTTTACCATTCATATTCTTTTCATTATCTATATTTAACATCTGCTACCCGTGTGTCCTTGGTATAAGATATTATTTACTTGCATAAGTACAGGGTGTTCAAGATAATTGCAGCCCGTGAATGGAGCTAATCTGGCATATATGTATGGAAATGGGAGGTTCAGTTATGACGTAGTATAGGTCAAGGTTGTGTGACGGTGTGTAATTGTAGTGCGGGAAGGGCGATGAACAAATGTGACGTAGGACGAGCTAGTCAGAACCGGTTTAAATAGTAAATAAACACAACTCAATTTGTACCTGGCAACTTTCGAATTGTCAATAAGGCTGCAATTATCTTGAACACCCTGTAGTTCTCAATGTACTTTTAAATTTATTTTTGACTTCTCCGGTTTCTCACTGATAACCAAGGTATTCGTTTAGAATTTACTTTAATTTCAGTTGTGTTGGTAAGATATTACATACATTATATTAAAAGTTGATTGTGTGCTATGAATATAAGTTCTAGAAGAGTCCTCCGTATATCATGCACAGAGAACACAATCAAAGAAAACTGGCTGATGCTACTAATAAGAAAGAGAAAATTGAAGTATTTTGGACATATAAACAGACACGAAGGACTGGAGAAGACCATCATGGCAGGAGGCATACCGGCAAAGAGGAGAAGAGGAAGACTACGGAGAAGATGGATTCAGGATGTAACTAATGGTTTGAAAATGGCGGTTGCAGAGACGGGACATGTATCCTATGAAAGAGAGAAATTCCGAAGGACTGTTGGGGTGGCAAAATTCTGCTCAGGACAAGCTATTTGATGATGCGTCAAGAAGCGTATCATGCACGCAAGCTTCTTCTTAAGATGGTATTTTCAAGTAGCATAGGCCGCCCGAGCATCCACAGCCATCAATCAGATGCATAACATTATGTAAAAACGTTAAAAAGCAATGCATTAAGGTTTTTGTAAACCCAGTTATGAGTTAGTTATAGTGACTACAAAATGGATATATATTATAGCATATTATTGCCCATTGGTCAATTCATGAAGAACGACTGCGTGAAAAACTGAGTAGCACCATTTGTAAACGGGGAAATCAATTAAAAATCGGATAAAAATTTTGTTGTCTATATAAAATTATGAGACCAGTTTGGTTTGTATCTTCAAGTTAAATTAGTACAATTGTCCAATTATACAATTAATGAGCATTATGAAATGTACTCATCCAAGTCGAAGAATAATAAAAAAAATGCGATTTACGAGCGACTGTAATGCAGATTGAAGAAAGATCCTACGAATACCATGGACAGAAAAAGAAAGAACACTGATGTCCTGAAAGAACTAAATATTAAAGAGAATTGGTTGATAGACAACATACTATACAGAAAAATTACATACTTTGGTCACATCAAGCGTCACGATGGCCTGGAAAGAACAATACTAGAGGGCAGGATCCCAGAACGCAGAGGCAGACCAAGACGAAGATAGCTACAAGATATTAAAGAAACCATGAACATGACCATCGATGAAGTGGGTGAACTGGCTAGAGAAAGAGTGAATTACAGATGTGCTGCAAAGAGAGCAACGTTCTATAAAGGATACGCACATTGATGATGATGATGTAATGCAGATAATCTGCCCGTCTGCCCAGCGTGTTCGTAGCGCGTTGGACGACGGGTGACAAGTCCTCTGTGCGTGTGGGTTCAATTCCGCGGACTGGCAGAAAAGTCACAGGTTCTCCAGATTTACGGTGCTCGTGGCACCGAACCGAAGGGTTACGATGTCCATGCACCGAGCCGAAGAGCTTTCAGCTCAAGTGCTTCTGGAATAAAAAAAAAAAGATAATCACACATCAGTGATTCGGTCATCCATAATGAGTAAGTAATTTGTGATTACTGAATTTTATTTCTTCTTTTTACCTATTGTATAAACATCAATTTACGATTATAATTTTTATCTAAAATAAAAGGGAATATATCAATTATATTTATATATCTCTGAAGTCGGTGATGACCTGCCTGCATGGCGAGGGACAATAGTCTAATGGTAAAGCAGACTTTCACGCAAAAATCAGTTAGAAGCGCCATACCAGACGTCGTGGTTAATACCCGAATTCACAGCGGCGAACGCGGAAGAAGATATATATATATATATACAGTGGCGGCTCGTGGTCATTTTTGTTGGTGGGGCCAGACAAAAATTTCGGAAAAATCATGGTTTTTAGGCTAGGTTTATATTTTAGTATTTACTATTATTTGTCGATTCCGTGAAGTTATTGCCCCTTTACTATAATGATTTGGCGCCGCATGCGCAAATAACAAACGGGACAACGTTACGTCAGGGTAAGTGAGCTGGCACTGATCAAGACCCTACCCCACCTCCTCGTGGTGACCCTGGAAATAGACAAAAGGTCATGTCTGACTAAATGGGTAAGGATCGAGAGAGAGCTACTCTGGTATAGGTAATAAAGCAAACTCAGACACGCCTCTTGGGTTCTAAATACTAGTGAACGCACGCATCTTCTGCTGATGTCTAATGAAAAAGTTGCATAAATGCAAAGCAAATGTAAGAAGTAACAACGTACGAGTCGCATGTAAGCGTATACTGTCCTCCTGAATCAATTGTCAACCATAATTGCCAGCTCTCATTGCAAGAAAGCCGGGCACTCTCCCCACGCACTATAGGCAAAATGGTGAAAACTCATAATTCCTGGGGTTCAACAACAACTAAAATATATACCATATAACTAAGGTACAAAAGAGATCCCTACAACCTACCGTTGACCACAGTCCTTCACCATGAAATAGCAAACAATAAAAACAAAAAACTTTGCTTTTCTTCACTGACAGTTAACCACGATTTTTACTAAACCACTTATTATTGAAAGTCCTCTTTTTCTTGCCATCTTATTGCACATATACAAAGCTATTTGGCTGATGTGCACCTAGACGTTTAATTTCAAGCTTTTCTTCTATCTTTAACGAAGGAAACGAATTTCATAATAAATAATCCACTTGTTTCGTTTTGAATTTCAAGTAAGCCACAACTTCAAAAGTAGGTCACAGCTTGTCAACCGTAAACGAGTGTACGTTGTAGAAGATATTTGTATATTGAATACGAAACGGACAATTACCGTTAACGATTATAATAATAGTTAGTTACATATTTCTATTAATGCATATCATTTTCTACTATTTTATATATAATTTTTGACTCAATCGATAATTATACAAAGTACTATTTAATCAAGAGTCGTCGTTTAACTGTTAATTGGTTGATAGCATAGGAACTCAGCTTTCGGTGAATAAAATGATTTTGGCAATTATTATTAAAGGTAGCGGTCAAAGGTCAGAGGTCGAAATGTTACATCGTCAGTAGAGAATTTTAAAACGACTCCATAAAACATGGTGCGCTGATACGTTATATAGAGAAGCTACATTTGAAACCGTATAAATATAATAGTTTAAAATAATTTTTTTTATATATTATTATGATTGTTATATTATTATGATATAATATTTATATTTTAGTGTTAAATATTCAACTTTCAAAGCTAATCAGTTTCAAGTTAACAATAATAATTACGAACAAAATTTGTTTAAATAATAAGTACACGTTAATTATTTTTGGTTTGGTAGGCATGTTCTTACTGGCCCCCAATGACCATGGGTGTATACTAATTGGAGGAAAATATGTTGAATTTTAGAATTCAGAATGTGTGTGATATTTTAGCGCTAAATATCAACTTTCAAAGCTAATCAGTATCCTGTTGAAAGTAATAATTATAAACAAATAATGTCTGAAATAATAAGTACACGTTACTCAATATTTTTGGTGGGCCCCACTGACCCTTAACGACGAGCCGCTTTATATATATATATATAAATATATATATATATATATATATATATATATATATATATATATATATATATATAAAGATTTAAAGAAATCTTTTTCATTTCATATCACGAATTATATTTGCTGAATACGGTGTTAGTTTTATATTTTTCTGTGACATACGGACCATAATGTGTTATGTGGTCAACATTAACAACATCACGACTGTCGTCTTCACTTTCCTGTGTTTCGCTTGTTCCCATTTGAGGATGGAACGATGTAAGTGTCCTGTGTTAATACATTTACAACAACCACTCACTGTGGTTTTTGATCCTGGGACCACGTACTTTCGCTCGAAGCGAATGGACTAACCACTCCACTATCACGTCTTTATTGTCATTATAATATGATATCATATATCATGAAGTTTTAAAATGAACACAAAATAAAATGTTATGATACATTATTTGCGTCATATTAGCACATTCACTACCGAACTGAAAAACCACGATGTGGCCGATCTAATTTATACTCACATTTTCCATCTTGAAAATATATACAGTTAGTACTAATATTACATGAAACAATCATGGACACGTTGTGCGACAGTTGAGTTATTTTAATAGATAATCTTGACGCATCCTGCGTCAGTTAGTACGGAATAAGTTAATTAAGGGATACTTTTTTTCTAGTACGTCAGAAACAAGCTACATAATTCTTCCTCCAGACCACGAACCATGACACATGGTTGCCATCCCTGACCGGCCTTAACAAGAATCAATAATTATTAACATTCGTAATTACATGAATTATGCATAAAAACGCGTAGTGAAATAATTTAGGTGCTCAAGATGACCATCATGGAGAAGACCATCATGGAAGGAGGCATACTGGCAAAGAGAAGATGGAAATCTGGCAAAGATTTCCATCTTCACATGTAGAACAAAGAGAACATGGCCATTTAGGTGCTCACGATGTCCAGGTCACAGCCATCCGATCATGTTCCTCGGATGATCGCAGTCGATTTGCTCTGGAGAATCGGTTGATTTCTTTGTATGGTACCTTGTGACCACGCGGGCTCAACGTATTACATTCTTATGCTTCTTAGTACTTTCTCTTCCCATGCTTTGTAATCTATATGGGTATATGTTGCATGTATTCATGTTATATTCCATTCTTATGCTTCTTAGTACTTTCTCTTCCCATGCTTTGTAATCTATATGGGTATATGTTGCATGTATTCAAGTTATATATTTACTAGATGTTTCATTGTTTTTTTCCTTCATTTCTAGTTTTTATGTGTGTTTTTGTGTTACATTTATTTCGTTATTCGTTTTTATTCCAGATTTTCCTTAGATACGTTTGTATTTGGTCGTCCATTTGTGTTTCATTTTAATTTGTCACTCCTGTTTGTTCGTTTGCTTGATAAAGGCCTTGTTGGTCGAAACGTTGCTGTATTTTGTCATTGTTTTTGTAATTTGTAAATCTACAGTACTTTGTAATTACGTGTTTTGCCAATCAAATAGTTTTATTGCAGTTCCATATATATATACTGAATAGTGAAATAATTACATGGTATAATATTGATATAAATACGACTTATATAGATGATTAATCTCATCTTAATAAACATTAAATGTGTCATACTGTCTATTATCTTCTCAAAGATTCATTCATGCTTGAAGGCAAACGCTAATACAAAATACTGTTTTTATTTTCATTGGTACACACCACAAAAACAGAAACACATTTTTTTTTTATTTGATGTAGAAGTCCTGAAACAAACGCAGAAGAAAAAGAAGGAGAAAATAAACTTATTAAAAAACAATCCTAAAATGTAACCAACCTAAACAAAACTATGTCACGTAACAATCATATCATCAAATAGCTTGTCCTGAGCATAACTTTGCCACCCCAACAATCCTCCGGAATTTCTCTCTCTCATAGGCCAAATGTCCTGCCTCTGCAGCCGTCATGTTCAATCCATCAGTTACATCCTGAATCCATCTTCTCCGTGATCTTCCTCTTCTTCTCTTTGCCAGTATGCCTCCTTCCATGATGGTCTTCTCAGCCCTTCATGTCTTTTTATATGTCCACAATACCTCAATTCTCTATTTCTTATTTGTAGCATCAGCCAGTTTTCTTTGATTTTGAGTTCTTTCTGGATATATCTACTTGTTTTCTTCTCTTTCCATGACAATACTAAGGGATAACAAAATTCATATGTTTAGTATAATAAAGGAACCGGGATCTGGCACCAAGAGTTCCATAAATTTGTATAATCCCCGCACCCATTCGAAATGTATGATCAATGTTCGCACCATGTTCTTTAGCTAAACACGTAAAAACAAAGTACTATAGTTTTACAAAATACAGAAACAGTGACGATAAACAGCAACGTTTCGACCAAAAGGCCTTTATCAAGCAAACAATACAACAAGAATGACGAATTTCGAGGAACACTACAAATGGACGATTACATATAGAAACATTCAAACCTATCTAATGAAAATCTGGGAATAAAAACGAATAACGAAATGAGTGCAACACAAAACCGAAAGTGGAAAAGAAGAGAAACAATAAACCATATAGATTACAAGGCTCTAGATAAGACAGTACTAAGAAGCATAGGAATGTAATGCGTTGAGTCCAAGAGGTCGCAAGGTGCCATAGAATGAAATAAAACGGTTCTCCAGGGCGAATCGACTGCGATCATCGGAGGAATATGATCGGATGGCTATGACCTGGACATCGTCAGCTCCTGAATGGCCAGTATCATTGAAATGAGTGGCCACATGGGTCACAGAGCATTGGCGAATATCGCGCAAGTGTTGGGCGAATCAGTCACTGAGCCTCTTACCGGTTTCACCAATATAAGCCTTGTTGCATCGTTTGCAGGTGATAGCATAGATGATATTGCGGGACTCACACGTGAAACTGTCTTGAATGACATACGTAGCTTTTGGAAAAGAGACAGTGCGGGTCTGTATTACATATGCACATGTATTACAGCGCCGACGTCCACACTGGATGATGCCAAAGTGACTCTGGATATTAGGCTTGATGCGACTGTGTACCAACAAATCCTTGAGGCTTTTGTCCCGTCTGTACGTCACCAAAGGATAGTGTTGGAAGACTGAACGTGTCTCAGGCTCAGGATTTCCAAGTTTTACTGCAGTATCCACCCTTTTTCGAAAATCACGACGTTCTATGAATCGTTTGTCCTGAACAGAAATTTTCCCCCTAAAAGTCTTTCAGTTGCCACCCTAACAGTCCTTGAGAATTACTTTCTGATTATGGGCATCCCTACGTTAAAGCAGTGGGGAAGGGCAAGTCCACCCGCCGCCTGATTTATGCAATCCGGTCTTGACCCTTCCCTCCTCCCTCCGAAAAAATGAATGTAGACGACCATGTCTCTCATAGACCAGATTTCCCTCTTCACTGCCCTTATGCTTAAATCTTTAGTTACATTATGAACCTATCTTTTTTCCTCTTCTGCTATTTGTCTCCTTCCATAATTGTGTTTCTTTCAATAATGGTCTCCTATCGTTTGGGTATTTTTATATTGCCCAAAGTACTTTAATTTTCTCTTTGCTATTTGTAGCATCAGCCAGTTTTGATTGATTTTGAGTTTCTTCTCAGTAGATATATTTGTTTTCTTTTCTGTCCATGTGGAAGAAGGATTCTTTTGTAACACTGGCATTCAAAAGCAATCACATATATGTTTTTCTATTGCCTTATTAAATGTAGATGTTTTGCACAGCCTACAAAAGTAATATTAGTATATTACATTTCAAACATGATAACAAAACACCACAGAAAGCTCACTACATGGGAAATGAAATGCTTGTAAAAGGCAGTGGGGGTCAAAAGAAAAGGAAATGAGAACACCAGAAGCAGAGTGGGTATAATTTCATGCACCGAATACATCGAAAGACAACAAATGCAGTGGTTTGGACACTTAATGAGAATGGAATACAACCAACCACCAATAACAGCATACAATAAAAATAAATCAGGTACTGGAGCCAAGGGAAGCCCAAGAAAAAAAATATGGATAGATAATATCAAGACCATACTAAATAACACGGATAAAACACAAGGGCAACTTATCTGGCCATAGAACGCAAATTAAAGCTCCCACCCCTACGCTTAACGGCAAGAGTGGACAACCAATTCCATCATCCACCTGGGACAGAACAGACAATAGACATTTCAAAAGAATTAGTGAAATTGTTAAAATGTGCAGTAACTGTAAATAAATTTTAAACACTGATATACATGCTTTGGAGGAGATCGGAGCAATTATGGACATGTCCAATCTGCGCTCGTAGATGATCCTCAAATGAACAATGGTATCTTAAATTGTAAATCATTTAAGCACTTGTGTGGTGTCCTCGGGGAAAACGGAAAACTTGTCGTCCTAAACGGCTCCGTGACAATTTCGTACATGACTGATTTGTTGAAAACTTCATCTCGACCATAAAAATAAAAAATATATATTAATAATAAATACTGTGGTTTAAATATCAATGAAATGAAATGAAAATTGTGGCATATTCTAAAGGACGTAGTCATCAACCTCAGTAAACTAGTCGTTGATTTTCTAGGCACCTCTTATACGTTCAGTAGTTTGCCATTGCTTTCTGAACGGAGAGGTCTATTTTTACCATTTGTAAAAATGCCACGGAAACGAAATTGCTTCCAAACTTGCCCACCGTGGGTTTGAACCAGGTACGCTTGGGTTCGTGATCGAGCTCACTACCTCTTAAGCTACAGACGCTCAGTAAATATCAATGCTGTGGTGTAAATATCAATATTGTGGTGTAAATATCAATCTGGTGTAAATATCAATATTGCGGTGTAAATATCAATATTGTGGTGTAAATATCAATACTGTGGTGTAAATATCAATATTGTGGTGTAAATATTAATACTGTGTTTAAAAAAATAAATACTGTGTTTAAAAAAATAAGTACTATGATTTAAATAATCTACAATGGACGATCTGATATTTGTTATGGTAATGATAGGATACCAGCTACGATAAACATATCTATTACTTGCTGTTTCTTCTTTTGTCTGGCATGGCACAGATGTTTCTGCATATTCATTTATATATTACACAATGGTCAGCTCATCTATGATTTCATTTGTAAATAAAGAATTATATAGGGGTAAATTCATTTAGATTTACCATTCTACCTTGTAGTGGGACAAATTAAAATAAGCATTTAGCTATACTTTTAATTATATAATCGTGTTAATACTGTAGCAATACTGTTAATTGATTTTTTTTTTTTTCCGATCCAGAAGCACTTGAGCTTTTTCAGCTCTTCGGCTCGGTGCCATGGACATCGTAACCTTCGGTTCGGTGCCACGAACACAGTGAATCTGGGGAATCTGTGGCTTTTTCTGCCTGCCCACGGAATTGAACCCGTACACACAGAGGGCTAGTCACCCACAGTCCAACGCGCTACGAACACGCTGGGCACCGGCCTTAATTGATAATGCTAGAATCATCACTACTGATACTGGATACTGTTATTGTCTGCACTAGATTCATTATTATTATCATTATAAATCCCCGAATAAATAAGTTGGGAGGATTTAGCTGCAGATAGCAGATGGTGTCGATCATTAGTAGCCATTATTGTTATTGTAGGCAATTGAATATGTGCAATACTCCAGTGCACAATGATCTATGTACACAGTAGTCATGTGCGCAGTAGTCATGTACACATATGGCATGCCCGCAGTTGCCATGTGCCCAATTGTCTGATTACCGTCCTAAATATACCTGGAGACGGAGTATGGTTTATCGTGGCCTTCGATAACATACAGCTCAGGTAAAAATTCTAGAAAATAAGACCACAACTGTCGCGTGACCTCGCATTCCAATATTGTTGAATATAGAAAAATTCATTAAAAATACAACACAACATGTTAAATCAAGGTTACGCCCGAGTGGTTACCAGGGCCCAAATTTGGGGTGTAAAAATAGAACCACTGTTACCTGCCACGCATGTCGCAATAGGCGGCTAAGGAGGCTTGACTGAAATCGGATGCACGTGTCCGCTAGGAATGCTAACCCGAAACAAATGCTTGCAGAAAACGGATGCACCAGCCGTAAGGCGCATAACATGGTGCAACGACTCCTAACAATGAGGAATGGGATAACGGATTCTACGGTCGCCAATCTGCCTCGGAGATTTAGCCACGCAGTAAGAATGTCAGACCTACCATCACGAGGGTGGCCAAAACTTAATGCTGAAGAGGTTGGCACAAACGGTGAAGCAGAAATCATAGGAATTATATCCTACAGAACTGCCTCCAGTATGCAGACTTGAGAATAAAGAGATGGTCCACTTACAGCGTTCAAGACAAACTGTATGGCGTGGCTGATAATCTGAGGCAGATGGCTGCCTTTATTAAAGGATCCGAAATCCCAATCTAGTGAGAACGCAGAAGGAGAAGAAGAAATTAATACTTTGTGAGGAAAACAAAAGAAATCGTAAAGAATCCAGATTCACATAAGTATATCATTGCAAATACAAATGAGGTCACATAAGTATATCATTGCAAATAAAAATAAGGTCACATAAGTATATCATTGCAAATACAAATGAGGTCACATAATAGCCGTCCATCGCAAGCGATGCTGACAACAATCTCAGACGTGTACTGTTGCACCTCTCTGGTGTGTGCGGAGGTGACTGTAGAGTCCAATCCTAGAACAGAATCCCCGACCACAGGTGGGGCATACATGATCAAGGTTAGACATGTGCGTGTTGTGTGCTCTGTCTTTTCGCGCTGCTCGTTTTCTCTGTGACTCAACAATACGATGATTCTCAGCTATTCGGGTTCCTCTTTGTTGTTACAGCGCCACATTTGGTGATCTTGCGCAAGGGATTCCCAGCAAGTATTGTCTATATCGAAGCATTTCAGAGACACTTTAAGAGTGTCTTTAAAGCGTTTTTCTGTCCACCAGCTAAACGTCTGCCCCTTCAAGCTCGCCATACATCAACTGTTTTGGGATGCGTTTATCAGGCATTCGAGCAACGTGACCGACCCATCTCAGTTGGGCCTTCTGCAACAGGGTGTTGACGCTTGGGATCGTTGCTCTTGTGAGGACTTCGCTGTCTGGAATTTTGTCCTGCCAGTTTATTTTTAGTATTCTGCGTAGACAGCTTGTGGAAATGGTTTAATTTTCTTGCGTGTCTGCTATATACTGTCCATGTCTCGCTTGCGTACAGCAGCGTGGTTAGCACTATGGCCTGGTAAACTTTCAGCTTTGTGACTATGCTTATCTCCTTCCGTTCCCACACAGTGACACGTAACCTTCCGAACGCAGCACTGGCTTTGGATATCCTATTGTGGACCTCAGAATCTATGTTTGCCGATCTGGATAGGAGGCTGCCAAGATAAGCAAAGTTGTCCGTTGACTGGAGACGCTGGTGTTTAATGTTGATGACTGGATCGTAATACTGTTCTCTAGGGGCGGGCTGGAACATGACCTCTGTTTTTTGGTGTTAATGGTGAGGCCACACTTATCACAGGCCATTGAGAACTTGTCCATGTAAATCTGCATTTGAATCACATAATCTGAGGTCACATAAGTATATCATCGCAAATAAAAATGAGGTCACATAAGTATATCATCGCAAATAAAAATGAGGTCACATAAGTATATCATTGCAAATAAAAATGAGGTCACATAAGTATATCATCGCAAATAAAAATGAGGTCACATAAGTATATCGTTGCAAATAAAAATGAGGTCACTTAGTTCTTTGTATCCAAGTCTTAGGAACATATCCAATGTGGAACACCAAAATTCCTTCATAATTTCAAATTGCACTTTAAGAGTTCAATTTGCCTTCATATAATTACATTTTTCTTACACTGCTCTTTATCTGAACTTTAATTAAAAAAAATGAAGGAACAGGAATTCATGATCCAATTCTTCTGAAGTCTTCCGGTCATCATCGGAGAAATATCAAATAATTCTTTCGTCTGTTTGAGCCTGATTTTCGTTATCCATAAAATAACAACATTCAGTTTTTGTGACACTCCCTGAAATGCTCTTTCGCACCTCTTTGGTGTGCAGAGACCCCAAGTTTTGAACCTCTGCTCTACACAACTATAAGACCAGAACGTTTTGAACAACAAGCTATTATTTGAAATAGATACACAAATATAAGACCAGAATGTTTTGAACAACAAGCTATTATTTAAATAGATACACAAATATAAGACCAGAATGTTTTGAACAACAAGTTATTATTGAAATAGATACACAAATATAAGACCAGAATGTTTTGAACAACAAGTTATTATTTAAATAGACTGATATCATTGTCATTTTGCTTAGTTTCACTTGTAGATAACTTCTATTCCATGAGAACCGTGCTTGAGTTTGAGACCACTTCGTCAATCTGTCAAATGAAAAAGATGATGAAAACAAATAATCTCTTTATTTTTCTATTGTTTTCCTGTATGGTTTACGTAAGGGAAACATGCGGAGAGGACAAAATCTCTGTTCCAGACACAACACTACAAAGATTGTTTGATTTGGTGTTGGAAGATCAGGTAAGTGCCTAGTCAGCTTCTGATTCTTATTTGTTCTTATTTGAACTATAGAATAAACTTGTTACTAACTTGTAATTTATATTCGTTTTCAATCTCTCTCTCTTTCGCGATCACCGCCCAGACCGATGTACCAGATCTCCCCATTCATTCTATTCATGTGGAAATATGCTTCATGCAGCCTTAGCATTGGTGTGTTTTACGTCACATCTTCAGCACTATTTGGAGCTCTGTTGCTTATCCTTCGGCGATGTGCCCGGTTTCAGCCAGTGTTTACTCGGTTCGCTCTCTGTTCTGTAGTCATCTGTATTTTTTCGGTATGGGATAGCTAGCCCCACACCCAACCTCTTTAGTCGTCTCTTACGACATGCGTGACAGGTAACAGTGGTTCTATTCTTTACATCCCAATTTGGGCCCGGTAACCACTCGGGTGGTTTAGCTCCATTCAGTGTTTCTAATGTGTTGAAATTGTTTCTAGATCTCTCAGTAATCCGTTGCAGTTTCTGTAACAAAGGCATTTGGATATATTTCGGTTAGTAGTCCGATTTTGGTGGCGTCTGTGGCCTAGGGGATAGTAACTCGGTCTATTAACCCCGACGTTCTGAGTTCGAATCACGTTGCGGACAGTTTGGTTGCAAATTGTTTCGCGTGGATTTTTACAAAAGGACGATGGCTCCACCCGTTCAGAAAGCAATGGCAAATTACTGAACGTAATAATGCCTAGAAAAGTCACAAACAGCGTTAAAAACTGGGGTTGATTCGCAAAGTTCTGTAAAGGATATGCAATTAACCTTTTTTAGTCCGATTTTAGTTATTACTGATTTTCGCAGTTGTTCAGTGTCTGATGTGCCAAAATGAAAAAGACATACAGCAACATACTGACACCCGGAACCAAAATTGTATAAATCACTACATGAAAATCAATAACACTAAAACAGAAATAATGAATGTGGGAAGAAAACATAATAAACTAAATAACTAAGTCAATGACACTACACTCAACTAAGGGCACGAATTCAAATACTTAGGAACCATATTCACAGAAAATAGAAGACTAGACAGAGAGATAGAGGCTAGAGTGCAAAAGGCAAATGCTGTAACCTACCAGTTAACACCATTGTTAAGACACACACAAATCTCCCTGACAGCTAAACAGCAGATGATCAACATTTTCATGCCTACTTTGTGTTAACAGAATACCAAGCATGGACAATTAGCAAAGAACATTCGCAAAACATAACTATATGTGAAATGCGATGCCTACGTAAAGTTAAAGTCACCAACATCAGTATAAGAAAGAACGTTGGGATAAAACCCTCGCTTGAAATATATTGAGAAACAAAGATGAAGTGGGTCTCTTAATAAGAATGCAACCAAACTTTATTGCATGCAGAGTCCTGAACAACAGGACATCAGGAAAGAAGGCGAGAGGAATACCACGAAAAGATGGATAGATGGTATAGTAGAATCCTGTCAAAAAAGCAAATATAATTATCACCCAAGATAACTAGACTCGGCCTTTTGGCTAAGATCAAAGTGTAGTATCTGTATCGCTTGATATCTGTCACGTGGCCCATTATATGGGTTCACAAAGTTATCAGCTTGTGTTACGGAACTAGTGCCCATTTTATCGAAGCCGAAGGTCGGGAGCCTCATTAAATGTCACATGGCTACCCTTGTACAAAACTAGGAGTTCCATCGATCGAAGGATTGATGGGGCTTGATAGTTTATAAACGTTTTCACGTTCCGTTGTACGGGTCCACCTGGTATGGCACATCTGGGACGAGACCCTAAAAAAAAAAAAGATAACTAGAGCAGAGCAAGACAAAAACAGAAAACAACAGCACTGGGAATCAACCATGTAACAATGCGACGTCAAAAGAAAGAAGTATAAGAAGTCCGAATCCAACCCCCGATAGCTTGGGAGATTGTCTATTATAACATGACACATATTTGTCAATGAATAACACGTCAACTCTACTTCAACCCCCGATAGCTTGGGAGATTGTCTATTATAACATGACACATATTTGTCAATGAATAACACGTCAACTCTACTTCAACCCCCGATAGCTTGGGAGATTGTCTATTATAACATGACACATATTTGTCAATGAATAACACGTCAACTCTACTTCAACCCCCGATAGCTTGGGAGATTGTCTATTATAACATGACACATATTTGTCAATGAATAACATGTCAACTCTACTTCAACCCCCGATAGCTTGGGAGATTGTCTATTATAACATGACGCATATTTGTCAATGAATAACACGTCTACTCTACTACTTCTTCTTCACATTTCAACTCCCAACGGAGCACATGTTTTCAACAAACGTATTCCAGCTCTTCCTCTCTCTTGCCATTCCTTCCAATTCTTTCCCTGTTTTACTTATCCTTTTAATATTCCTTCAAAAATAAAAGCCCAGACCCAATTAGTCAAAGCTGGAGAAATGTTTATTTATATAACCATCGACATAAACAAACAAAACAAACAGAAAGCTGTTGTATGCATCTTTAGATCAATCGCTGTCGTCTTAGTTGTCAGCTCTGTGTGCGTAGATGACTAGTGAGACCAATGCGGGCTTGAAATGTTCTTGTACAGTGTGGACAGTGTATACTTGAACTTGTGGGGATGGGGGAGGGGGTTAACTGCCTTTATATTTTGACGTTTTTGTTCCATCCGTGCTGCTCTACCTGCCTCGCAAGCCAAAGAACCGTGTCGAAGAAGTGTGCGAAAGGCTTATCTGTCTTGAGCAACATTCTCCCAGTTGTCGACATCTATACCAAAGGATTTCATCAAGCACTTGAGCACATCAAGCACATTCTTGAAGCACGTCATAGACCTGGGGTAATATACATGTATATATTAGAAACTTTAACAAGTGTTAACACTTATTGCTTATTATTTTTTCTACAGACACGCCAAGAATACACACCTACATCTGGTAGAAATACAATTAAGAGCAAGGGATCTTATAAAAATGTAATTAAGGTGAATCGTGTTGGAGACTGTCTTCAGACCGCTCTAAGATGGGCTATTAACGTAGACGATCTAAACACCTTCACTCCAATGTGGGTGTCCATTGTGCTGCTGGAAGCCTACCAGTATGGACGAGCTCCTAAACCATCAGATGAACAGTTAATCTCAACCCTTGAGTTCTGTAAGCGGGCAATGATTTAAGCAAGAGTTACAACAACTCACTTATGGGATTTTGGCCGTACGTCTCAAACAAAGAGCGCCATCATTCTTTTAAACAATTGGCATACACTAAATTGATGAATTTAGCAAGTTTATTACCAAGCAATAACTTGGATGAAAAGTTAAATCTAAATGTCGCAATGGAAATATTTTACCAAATATCCGGTATTCTAACAGAAACTGGTAATTTGAAATATTTATTTTCAAATATGTTTAGACAATTAGTTGAGTTTAACCAGTTTCCCGATGCAGATGTCACATTTGTGTGGCTGGGACTTGGTTCAATGTTGAACATGCTGGGCGATGAGTTACCAACTGTTAAAGATACATGGAATTTATTAAACTCCAATATTTCCTCAGTTTTCGATGCTTTAAAAAAGTATAAATACAGACCATTTTCAACCGATCCTCGCGAGAACACTATAGATACTGCAAGCTATTACGTACTCAGAGATTTCTTGAATGACGCCAATGCATCAGGTAAAGATGTTGCTATAGCAACTACATGGCTCAACGATGCAGATGAGAAATCAACTGCAGAATGGAGTAAGCCGTGGCATAAGAACATAAACGATATAGATGGTACTGTCTGTGCAAATGTAATTAATGGTATAACAACATCGATACTGTCTGGTCTTGTCGGTCCTGAACTTTTAAATGATCCCGAGCTGAACCAGATTTATCAAAACACTACATCGATGCTGGCATATTTAATTAACTCAAACTTCTCGAGTCGACAAGATCTTGCGCTGCCTTACTATCCATCCAGATATCAGTTTTATTATACAGTAGCCAGGACTGTCTCAATTCTGGACATACACAAAAGAAAAGGACAACTCCCAGTGGAAGTCATGGAACTGGTATTTAGTGACTTAAAGCAAGCAATGGAAGGTGAGGCTACACGGTTCATAATATCAAATGCCAAACTTAACGATGATGGGTCGATATATTTTAATGATTTTCTTGGTAATGGAGATTTGACAGAAGACAATGAACCGATATTTCGTGGAGAAGACCGAATATTCACAACGGCAATGGCTGCCAATGTGCTAATGTACACCTGGTTGTCTTTCGATTCTGAGTCCTCACAATCCTACTGGAAGGCTGGCACTCCAAAAAATGTGAAAGATATTGTAGACGGCAGTGTCTTGTGGTTATCGAAACACGTATTTGAAGGAAAGCCTTGAATGCTTTTTTTCTCCACAAGACAAAGGAACAAGCAATTTTCCTTTTCGTTATCCTGCCAACCTATTCATTGAGAAACCAAAACAATATTCTATCGAGACGTTACTTCTGTACAGGCAGTGGTAGGTGTGCAAGGCTACATTCATAAAAGCGAGTATGACGCTATGATCAACTCGACTCACTTTGGCAAGCCAACACCGACAGTTTTTAAAGGTTTCAATCATCCTGATTTTAGTGACATGATATTCTGGTCGTCAGATTCATACACTTACGCATTAACTCTTCTAGCTCTGTCAAGATATCGAGAAATTATCGTTGCTCACATTATAACAATTGATTAAAAATTTTCTTAAATAACGAAACCACACAATGAAAGAATGTTACAAATTTTCTTTAAAAAAATCTTAGATTTGTCGTTATTAAACTATCAGATCACTCTTCCAGGAGAAGGGAAGATTCCAGAACATTTATTATAATTAATTAAAACCGGTTCATCAAATTTGAGCACGACGAGAGAGGTAAACATTAGATATCAGTTGAGATAAGGTTTGAGTGTAAAGACGTTAAGAATATCTTATTTAAGAATTTTTATGTGCGCAGATAATGGTTATTTCAATAAATTATTTTGTCCTTTCACTTCTTCTTATTCGTCCTCTTCTTGCTTGTTTGTTCTCATACTTCTGCTGGTTAATGCAGGAGGCAGTTCGAAGAACGCAATGTGTTGTCACGCAGTGTTTAGCGTGTACTGTCATGTGGTATCTGTACATTTCGGTCCGACACATCAGATGTCAGCATAACCTTTTTGGTATCGGATTAGCTTCTCACTCTTCGATGTTCAAAAACGCAACCAGACTTATTGTTATAGTCTGTCCATTAATTCGTGAGCACGTTTGAAATTGATTCTCGAAAACTACCTGTTGTATCTCAGTGATTTTTTGCATGCAGCCTTAGAATATCCATGACGCTAAAATAAAGCTAACCAGTAGTCCATAGATGCTACGGATTTTACACATCGACGAATTCCTTTGATCTTTATGACAATTGCAAGGGGCTCAAATTTTAGATTTTACAGTATCCCTAGAATTTGTCCATGTCAATTCTATTCATAGATGTATCTCCATATTAACTTGATAGGTCAAGTAATTAAGTGTTGCCCTTTATGTGCAATCGTGAACTTGGATACAATATGCAACAGTTAGTCCTCCCCTTCGGTCACCATTAGACCCAGGGTGTCTTAACTTCACCACAAATTGTATGATGGTAGACGCATTTGGATATGGAAATGTATACGTTGCTATTTCTCAGTCTGTAATCAAAATATGATTTGTATCATCCCGAATCTGACGATTCCATGAGGTTGATAATTGTTACTGGCTGACAAATTGTAATCCATCTCGGTGCCAGTACTCGTCTTCCTCTCGGAGCACATGTTCAACACACTTCTTCCAGAACTGCATGTCTATCATTGAGAGAGACTCACGTGTCAGAACTTCAACATCACACATTTTAAACGTCCTGTTCTGTTCGGCAACTTGCCCTTTTACTTTAGCCCAGACAAGCTCTATCGGATTGAGGTGAGCATGATATGGAGGTAGTCGCAAAGACGTGTGGCCGTATTCCGCAATGATTTTGTCAATATGAAACACCTTTGTCTTATTTGTCATCCTCACCAGGTGCAACAACTCGGTTTCAAATATGTATCATCGAAGCTGACATTTTCCTTAGCAAGCCAAGGTCCTAATTTGATCTTTTGTATTTGATGCAGTTGGTACTTTGTCTTCCGCTGATACTGCGTTGTGATAGGATGCATTATCCATTACCAAGCATGATGGTCTGTTTAGAATTGGAAGTAGATCTTTCTCCATCCAGTGCCTAAAAATATGTCCATTCATTTCTGTGTGGTAGTCCCTACCGTCGGTACTTTTTGATTGGAAAATAAGTCCAGGACAAGACCTTCTTCACTACTTTCTGCATGTGTTAGTATAATACGCTGGCCTTTGCTGCTTGGTATTTTTCTTTCTGTTCACCGTCTACTGATTGCCATTCTTTAGCATTGGTGTGGTGAGCATTGACCCAGGATTCGTCCAAATATACAATATCATAGCCTTGCCTTCGCCGCTCACGGATCTGCCTCAGGTATTTACTTCGGCAGCAATTAAATGTGGCTTTCACAAATAATATTCCTGCCGCCTATAGTTTTTCTGAAGGTGAAGCCGGCGGCTCTTACAATTTTTCATAGAGTACTTTTAGAAATGTCTATGCTGCAATCTGATTGCAGTTTTAATTTCAGTTTCCTGAGAGTAACAAGTTGATTTGTCGCAAACATTTTCAAGAGCTCCTGTCTTATGACATCTATGTCAAAGTCGTCAATTGTTCTTTTCCTTCCTTGCTTGACATTAGTGCACTTTGTGTCCTGTTTAATCCATCGGGAAAAGAATTCTCTATTCAGACCAAGCGCCAGTTGCGTTCGTTTCTCAGGGTTATGAATATCGCAATATATATGACTCTCTTAGATTCCTACGAAGTGTTGGTATAGTAAAACTGTAACCTTCTGCATTGTTATAAATGTGCACTTCATACTCATTATGAATGTGATATCAATGTCAGTTTTGATAAACCAACAAATATGATACAATAGCTTCATACAAATAGCGAGATACGCCTATAACTATACAACGGTATCCCAATTATAACGTCATATGCTTTCCGCTTTCAAAGTCGACTGGTTAGGTGCACGGGATTTCGTGAAATTGTTGTATACTCACGATATTTCTATGTTACCATAATGTGTTTTTAGAACAACGCGTCTGTGTACCGTAGATCTGTTACTATTGTGTACAATCCGGTGAGGTTGATTTTAATATAACCTGAAGAAGAAATATTTCAAACTACATCAATTTTCTTGGAAAAAATATTTCTCTAGCGTCATGGATATTCTAAGGCTGCTTGCAAAAATCACTGAGATCCAACAGGTAGTTTTCGAGAAAATCAATTTCAAACGTGCTCACGAATTAATGGACAGACTATAGTAGCTTGTTTCCAGGGCCGTCACGGGAAGCGAAGAAAGTGCTGGTCGGCTTTGTTCATACTGTGACTCTGGCGCTTGTAGTCAGCTTTGAGTTGTTGACTGCTACAAGCCCATGCAACTTCTGTGTAGTACCCTGAAGGGGTTAATTTTCTGGCACCATATAGTCTCTCAATTTCGAGGTTAACATTTATTCCAAACAGGGGTAAACAATTCGAAGTCAAAATATGGTAGACAATGAAGTCACTGCTAGCTTGTAAAATGTCTGAACGATTATCCCGCCTTTTCCATCGTTACTCAAGATTTTCTTAACCTTCTGTCGCCACCCTCATCTTGGTCATGCCCTACTTCATCTTAGAAGAGAATAAGGAGGTTTAAGAAAACCAGAGGTAGCACTGGGGCCAATAAATATCATCAATAAATAGACATTGAACAAGTATTAGTGGTTTCGAAAAACACGAATTACCATACACAGGATTCGAACCACAAACCTCAATATCTTACAGCATCCATCACACAGCTCTACATACGAGCGAGCGTTTTTAAGAACACAGCCAGTAAGCTCTCCTTAAAAAAGATCTTCACTTAGTCAATTCTTTTAAAAAGAGCGGCGACTAAGGAACACAGAATAATCAGGTCAGATAAACCTTGTCTTATCGTAACCATGCTCCTCATTATTTCTTTGTTTACATACTTTAAAGTTTAATATAAAGAGAATATTTCCATGTGTCAATAATTTTGCGTGGAATTTTTCCCAACCGCGACGGCTCTCAGGTCGACCCAGCCTCAACTGGGTACCAGACATGCTCTGGGAAAGTAAGGTGGCCGGCGTGATGCTGACCACATCACACATCGACTGCCGACGGTCAATGAAAAATACATGCCTAACACTGTATTGCCCTAAATACCACGAGGTATGAAAGGGTTCCTTTACTTTACTTACAATAATTCTTGATGTTCATCTCTTGTCGAATGTAGATATATATTCCTCTTCTTTGTTCGGGATGCTCTAAGAGTTTTCTAAACTATTTTTTGGGTAAAAGGAATCCATTTTTTCTTGAAAGATTTTTCATGGCCAATGATTAAAAGTTCATACAGCACTGTCACATATTTAATACAGATACGCCCGCCCGCCCATCGTGTTCGTAGCGCGTTGGACTGCGGGTGACTAGCCCTCTGTGTGTCGGGTTCAATTCCGCGGGCTGGCTAAAAGCCACATGTTCCCAGATTCACGGTGTTCGTGGCACCGAACCGAAGGATTACGATGTCCATGGCACCGAGCCGAAGAGCTAAAAGCTCAAGTGCTTCTGGATCGGAAAACAAAAATACAAATATATGTTTATATACATTGAAAGAAATAAAACAATTAAAATTACATTCCACGTTTAAGTTTGTGAACAAACAACATATTTTAAATTTGTAAGCAAACAATAAACACACATAGAAATCAATATATTACTATGATTGATAAAATTATGTAACTGAACTGATACCAGATGTCGTGCTTGCACTCCTCTGGATTATATCAGCGAGGTCGAGAGGGGGTAGTTGACCCTTGAGCAACTCAGCTACTCCATAAAAATCGTCCAGGCATGCGTCACGGAGAGGTTAAAAGCAACATCACATGTGGAGGCAAAAGAGAGCACCGAGAGCAGAGAGAACATCCTATGTACCAGCTCCAGTCTCCAGTTTTACCTGCAACAACTGTGGCAAGAATTGCCACTCCAGAATAGGCCATTACAGCCACAATGAACGTTGTGATTCAGCGCAGAACATACTACGTGACGCAAGATCTATTGTCTCCTGAGATAAAGAGGCCAATGATTGATTGAAAATTATGTGTTTTGGAAAGATGAAGATTGAAGCAAAGAATTCACTTTAAATCACGGGATGTACAACTAGGAAATACGGTGCTTGACCAGTGTTTTTCTTTGGCCAACAACACATGATGCATGATGTGGTTAACATCATGACAGTTTTCTTTGTGTCTCAGTGTTTCTCTAGTACTAAATTTATACTGAGTCGACCTGAAATTCGTTGAGGTCAGAAAACAATCGCAATACAACAGGAGAATTTGATTCTAGGGTCATATTCACACTAAGTAAGTGCAAAAACAATAAAACTATCATTGCTATCACCCTGGATAGGACCTTAGAACCCATAATGATAAAATAACAGAGCAGTTCACCTATTGAGGTAGACATTTTTATTGCACTGGAAATGTTTAAAAAGAAATTATGCTAAAAGTTGTCAAAGTAACTTAAGCTTAAAAAAGTCTAAATAAAATATAGAACCGCACGTTATATAGTTTAAAAAATAAAATACACATTTTTAATTCCATTGTTGTATCAACCCTAACATATGGCATCGAGTTGGAAAAAGACTATTGATGTAGAAAGTAAGTTGATTGCATTTGAAAATGGATGTCAGTGAAAAATAATTAGCATAAAATGCGACGAATTCAGAAGTGATTAAATCAGAGAAATGTCTGGTTAACCACTAGTAACAACAGTTTTAAGTTGGAGATATGTTGCGCACACCTTGAGAAGAAATAATCAAAGAATAGCAAAGCAGACAGTGCAGTGGAAGGAAATGGTTAAAGAAAGAGAGGACGCACTGAGGGAAACAGTGATGCGGATTTTGATAAGATAGGCAAGAAATATCGGACTCAATTCCATGGAAGTGATTGAGCGAGTTGCCCAGGACAGAGCGGTATGGATAACTTACTTGCAGACCCCCAAGTAACATATATGTACGATGAGAGAAATATATATATATATATTTCTTTGTTATGTATTAAAAAAAATGTTAGAATAAATTATAATTTCTTAATTATAGAAGAGCTAGTACTCGCTTGAGTGTTTGCAGTTTGTTAATTTGATCACTGGCTTAATTTTTTTGGAAGCAGAAATAATTGCACAACACACATACTTTGTTTTTTCTACAATCTTTGTTCTGTGTTCTGAAGAGAATAACAGGACTTTGTATGAGATGAAGTTAGAAGAAGCATGTTTTAGATAGAATATTCTATTTATATTAAGATTACAAGAGATAGAAAAAGAGATAGCGAGACAAGAGAGAAAGAAGAGAGAATTAGAAAGGAGAGAGGTTCAGATAGAATAATATATTTAAGTTTCGGTTGAGAGAGAGAAGAGTGAGTGAGAGAAATGAGAGAGAACAAAGATAAGACAAAGAGAGGGGAGACGAGAGAGAGGGAGAGAGAGAGAAGAAAAAGAACATGAGAGAAGAGAGAAAGAAGAGAGAGAGAGAGAGAGAGAGAAGAGAAAAAGAGATGGTAACCAGATTTATTCTTCATAATGCCCATGTATACTCTATCTAACCCCGGTTCTGCTATCTTGGGTCCATAGTCACTGCCAGCTTTTCTCTTGATGAAGAAATCAACGCTCGAATAGGCAGCGCGACTACTACATTCGGTAAACTATCAAAGAGAGCGTGAGACAACAACAAATTAACATTGCAGACGAAGATTCAAATATATCGAGCCTGTGTAATTAGTTCTTTATTATATAGCTCAGAAACATGGACAGCCTACTCAAGGCACGAGAGAAGACTTAACATCTTTCACCTTCGATGTCTTCGCAAGATTATGAACATCAGGTGGTACGACAAGATAACTAACTCTGAAGTACTGCAACGTGCAAACTTTCCTTCCATCATGGGCATGCTTAGCAGTAGAAGACTTTGATGGCTAGGGCATGTGCGAAGAATGGACAATGGCCGCATTCCAAAACAAATGCTGTTCTACAAACTTTCGGAGGGGATGAGACACCAAGGCAGACCACTGCTCAGATATAAAGATGTCTGCAAGGCCTCAATGAATAACTTTTCTATCTGTCCCAGCAAATGGGAGCAGCTGGTTGATGATCGTAATATATGGAAAAAACATTGCGCAAAGGCGCATAATCTTTTGAAGAGATACTTAGGGATGAGCTAAAAGACAAGAGAGACAAGCGAAAACTCAGAAGTTGTCACAGTGAAACACTTGCCAATTGACCGTCTGTAAAGACGAAAAGGCCATATATATATATATATATATATATATATATATATATATATATATATATATATATATATATATATATATATATATATATATATATATATATATATATATATATATATATATATATATATATATATATATATATATATATATATATATATATATATATATATATATATCTACTATATCTATAAGCTCACACGCACACAAGTAAAAAAAGTGAGCTCATGTTATCAATTCTCAGTTATATGAAGACTATCATCATAGCACTCTAGACATGTCTAGAAGTGCACTGATCTCTGCCTTAACAAATCGAGTAGTCCAGCGGCCCAACACCCCAGTTCGATGTTGATTAATATTTATTTTTCATATTTGGTATGTCGTTCTTTTCTGGTTGACCAATATCGACATCCATCGCTTTCAATCTGTTCAGCAACAGGGATTTACAACCCTGAAACTCCTCTGTTCGGAAGGACTCTCTCAATGCGTTAAGAATGTCATTTCGGTGAGCGCACGTACACACATATATACACACTTGTTATGCGTGTTTTATTTGTTCTTGTGCGTATGCGTGTGAGCGGAGCCCTTTTCTTTCGCTAACAATAAATTCGGGCGTAGTTATGGCTCCATTTTTGAACTTTCGGAGGGGAAGAGGCACTAGGGCAGATCACTGCTCACATATAAGAATGTTTGCAAGGTATCAATGAAAAACCTTTCTATCTGTCTCAGCAAATGGGAAAAATTAGCTGATGATAAAGTTGAGCGGAAAAAAAACATTGAGCAAGGACGCATAATCTTTTGAAAAGAGACTCAGGGATGAGCCGAAAGATAAGAGAGAAAAGCGAAAATTCAGAAGTTGTCAGAGTAAAACACTTGCCAATTGACCATCTGTAAAGACGAAAAAGGCCATATATACATAATAGACAAGTTGGAGACATTTCAGAATAAATGTTTAATGTATTATGTGTTGGATCATTTTCCAGCATTCACTACTGTATAATATCATGTATTAATATGATATGTAATTACGTTCTCTGATCAACAGAAAATAATATGTTATGATGAAATATGGACGTCATATTTAGTGAGCATGTTTTTTAAGAACGTATGTGACCACCTACTTAATTCGTCATCCAGCCCCCGGAACATGATAAACTTCTGCCCATCCCTGGTCTATGTCTTGATACAAAACAATAATTATCAATAGACGTAATTACATAAATGATGCAAGAAATAAAACGACAACACAATTCTATACCTCGTAACATCGTGTAACATGAATATAGATAAGACTTTTCGGTTCATTAACATCATATGAATAAACATTGAATAACTTATACTGTATATTGTCTTTTCGTACAGTTTGTCATGCTTGAAATTAAATACTAATACACAAAGTAATGTTAGTTAGTTAGTTTAGTTAGTTAGTTTAGTTAGTTAGTTTAGTTAGTTAGTTTAGTTAGTTAGTTTAGTTAGTTAGTTAGTTTAGTTAGTTAGTTTAGTTGGTTAGTTTAGTTGTTAGTTTAGTTGTTAGTTTAGTTTAGTTAGTTTAGTTAGTTAGTTTAGTTAGTTAGTTAGTTAGTTCTAGTTAGTTTAGTTGTTAGTTTAGTTAGTTAGTTTAGTTGTTAGTTTAGTTGTTAGTTTAGTTAGTTTAGTTAGTTAGTTTAGTTAGTTAGTTTAGTTAGCTAATTTAGTTAGTTAGTTTAATTAGTTTAGTTTGTTAGTTTAGTTAGTTAGTTTAGTTAGTTAGTTTAGTTAGCTAATTTAGTTAGTTAGTTTAATTAGTTTAGTTTGTTAGTTTAGTTAGTTAGTTTAGTTAGTTAGTTTAGTTAGTTAGTTTAGTTAGTTAGTTTAGTTTAGTTTGTTAGTTTGGTTAGTTAGTTTAGTTAGTTAGTTTAGTGAATTAGTTTAGTTTAGTTAGTTTAGTTTGTTAGTTTGGTTAGTTAGTTTAGTTAGTTAGTTTAGTTAGTTAGTTTAGTTTAGTTTAGTTAGTTAGTTTAGTTAGTTAGTTTAGTTAGTTAGTTTAGTTAGTTAGTTTAGTTAGTTAGTTTAGTTTAGTTTAGTTAGTTTAGTTTGTTAGTTTGGTTAGTTAGTTTAGTTAGTTAGTTTAGTTAGTTAGTTTAGTTTAGTTTAGTTTGTTAGTTTAGTTTAGTTAGTTAGTTTAGTTTAGTTAGTTAGTTTAGTTTGTTAGTTTAGTTTAGTTTAGTTAGTTAGTTTAGTTTGTTAGTTTAGTTAGTTAGTTTAGTTAGTTTGTTTAGTTTGTTAGTTTAGTTTGTTAGTTTAGTTAGTTAGTTTAGTTTGTTAGTTTAGTTTGTTAGTTTAGTTTAGTTTAGTTAGTTTAGTTAGTTTAGTTAGTTAGTTTAGTTTGTTAGTTTAGTTTAGTTTAGTTAGTTAGTTTAGTTAGTTAGTTTAGTTTGTTAGTTTAGTTAGTTAGTTTAGTTTGTTAGTTTAGTTTAGTTTAGTTAGTTAGTTTAGTTTGTTAGTTTAGTTAGTTAGTTTAGTTTGTTAGTTTAGTTTAGTTAGTTTAGTTTGTTAGTTTAGTTAGTTAGTTAGTTTAGTTAGTTAGTTTAGTTTGTTAGTTTAGTTAGTTAGTTAGTTTAGTTAGTTAGTTTAGTTTGTTAGTTTAGTTAGTTAGTTAGTTAGTTTAGTTTGTTAGTTTAGTTTAGTTAGTTTAGTTAGTTAGTTTAGTTAGTTAGTTAGTTAGTTAGTTAGTTTAGTTGTTTGTCAGTTAGTTTAGTTTGTTAGTTTAATTTGTTAGTTTAGTTTAGTTAGTTTAGTTAGTTAGTTTAGTTTAGTTTAGTTTAGTTAGTTTAGTTTGTTAGTTTGTTAGTTTTGTTAGTTTAGTTAGTTTAGTTAGTTAGTTAGTTTAGTTTGTTAGTTTAGTTAGTTTAGTTAGTTAGTTAGTTTAGTTTGTTAGTTTAGTTTAGTTCGTTAGTTTAGTTTAGTTTAGTTAGTTAGTTTAGTTAGTTAGTTTAGTTAGTTAGTTAGTTTGTTAGTTTAGTTAGTTAGTTTAGTTTGTTAGTTTAGTTAGTTAGTTTAGTTAGTTAGTTTAGTTTGTTAGTTTAGTTTAGTTAGTTTAGTTAGTTAGTTTAGGCTATAGTTAGTTAGTTAGTTTAGTTAGTTAGTTTAGTTAGTTAGTTAGTTTAGTTAGTTTAGTTAGTTAGTTTAGGCTAGTTAGTTTAGTTAGTTAGTTTAGTTAGTTAGTTTAGTTAGTTAGTTAGTTTAGTTAGTTTTGTCAGTTAGTTTAGTTTGTTAGTTTAGTTTAGTTAGTTTAGTTAGTTAGTTTAGTTTAGTTTAGTTTAGTTAGTTTAGTTTGTTAGTTTAGTTTGTTAGTTTAGTTTAGTTAGTTTAGTTAGTTTAGTTAGTTAGTTAGTTTAGTTAGTTTAGTTAGTTAGTTAGTTTAGTTTGTTAGTTTAGTTTAGTTAGTTTAGTTAGTTAGTTTAGTTAGTTAGTTTAGTTAGTTAGTTTAGTTAGTTTAGTTAGTTTAGTTTGTTAGTTTAGTTTGTTAGTTTAGTTAGTTTAGTTAGTTAGTTAGTTTAGTTTGTTAGTTTAGTTTAGTTCGTTAGTTTAGTTAGTTAGTTTGCTCCTATTGTACCAAAGGCGGCTCATAGGGCAGAGGTTTTAGATCTCCATGTAGTGCAGTTCGTTGCTAGCAGTTGGAGATCTTGTATGGTTTTACATCCCAATAGTTTACTTTCTTGTAGGATTGTTCTTCGAAGAGCGGTCTTAGGTCTTCCACGTTTTCTTTTCCCAACTGGTGAACTGGTCTCTTTTCGTCTGATCTAAGAACATGACATAAATATTTCCACCTTCGATCCCTTATAATATTTGATACGAGTTGTTGCTGTGTTCTATCTCTCAATGTATTTACTTTCGTTAATTTAAATTAAAAAAAAACTGATAAAAACCCCACAACAAACTAGATTAATCTCAAGAAAGCGAAAAAAAAAAAAGAATATCTGGGGTTCTTTTTAAATGAAGAACCTCTTTTAAAATTCAAACTGAGAAAATTAATTTTAATTGACAATGTTTAGATGAACAAATTTTATCAGTTTAAAACATAAGACGACATTGTCTTTCCCCAAGGGTTCGCAAACTTGTGTAAACACCACACCCCTAGAGTATATGTTGAATCAATGTTAGCCTAACCTACAATTGTAATGTTACAGCGACAACCTAGAAACGCACAACTCCAGATCAGCACAAAGTCCTTGTGAGGGCTACACCCAGATCAAAACAAATATCCGTCTTAGTGATACACATAGATCAACACAAACGACCTCAGTGCTACACCCACATCAACACAAAAGTTCTTCTCAAGGCTACACTTAGATCAACACACAAGTTCTTCTGAAGGCTACACTTAGATCAACACAAAGGTCTTCTGGGCTACACACCGATCAATACAAAAGGTCTTCTCGGGGCTGCACTCAGATCAACACAAAAGGTCTTCTCGGGGCTACACACAGATCAACACAAAAGGTCTTCTCAGAGCTACACCCAGATCAGCACAAAAGTCCCCAGTGCTACACCCAGATCAACACAAAAGTCCTTCTCCGGGATACACCCAGATCAACACCATAAGTCCTTCTTAGGACTGCGCCCAGTTCAACACAAAAGTCTTTCTCAGGACTATACACACATACCTGCAGTGATGACCAAAGAACTATAGCAGTACTAAACATAGCACTAAACATAGCACTAAACATAGCACTAAACATAACACTAAACATAACACTAAACATAGCACTAAACATAACACTAAACATAGCACTAAACGCCTAGCGTTTTTGGAGATTTCTGGGTTTTAAAGAAAGCTCGGGTGCTCCCTTAATGAAAAAGTGGGAAAATGCATAATTCTTGGGGTTTGAAGAAGAAGAAGACAAGAACACCATAAGCACAAGACTCAACAAAGAGTTCTTTTTAGGACTAGTCCCAGGCCACATCAAGTAAAAAATTCAAATACGCTACGATAAAACCAAAAAAGACACATGTCTTAGATTTAAACGAACTTGCCTTGACCACAGCTTAATCCACCACCCCGCAAATAAAGGAAACAACCCACAACTTTTTGTTATATTCCCTGAACACAACAAATTGAGAACCCCTGACATTTCAAGTACATTTTAAAGATCAGAATGTATATAAGGATAAAAACATCGTCAGTTTTTTGTTTGTTTCTACTTTGGTTTCCATTTAACCTGTTGAGAACAGCTTTTCTCAGCAGATTGAACAGAACGATGAAAACTAATATAGTCATTATTTTCCTTTTGTTCTTCTGTTTAGTTTGTTTAGGGAAAAAGATTAAAAGGGAAAAAGTTTCTGTACCAGAATCAACAATACAACAGTTGTTTGACTTGGTTTTGAAAGAACAGGTAAGTGCACAGTAATAAATCTTCTCATTTCTTGTTATTACAAATGTAATAAAATGAGAAGCATTATATGTAACAAGTCATTGTCAATTGAGATCAGAATGAGAGTTATACAGTGCTACATAGAACCAATACTGACATACAGATGCGAGTTATGGACAATAAACAAACAGATCGAAACATTTCTGAGGGATACAGAGATATGGTTTTACAGAAGAATGATGCCCGCCCGCCCAGCGTGTTCGTAGCGCGTTGGACAACGGGTGACAAGCCCTCTGTGAATGCGGGCTCAATTCCTCGGGCTGGCATAAAAGCCACTGTTTCTCCAGATTTACGGTGTTCGTGGCACCGAACTGAAGGGTTACGATGTCCATGGCCCGAGCCGAAGAGCTGAAAACTCAAGTGCTTCTGGATTGGAAAAAAACCCAAGAAGAATGATGATAATCCTATGGTCTACAAAAATTATTAATGTTAGGGTGTTGAATGAGCTCAAAACAAAGAGAAAACTTATCATCAATATAAGAAAGAGACAGTATTTTTCGGACTTGTGATGAGACGAAAGGGCTTATAACATATTGTGACAACCGGTAAAATTGAGGGGAGACGGACAGAGAAAGACAGAGAGAGACGATTTTGGACAGCCTGACTTCATGGCACAGAGTGTCAACATCTGAGATAATAGCAAACACCAAAGACAGAGACTTGTGGAGATCCATAATCGCTTATTCCAACCGGCACGGAACCTGATGATGATGAATATTTTTTATCTTAAAAGGCTCATCTTCAACGCTAGACGATAGGATCCTAGAGAAATAAGATTTGTGGCTCGAATTCTATATTTGATAATGTTTTTGTTTCCGGAGGCAATAAATAAATGTTTAAAGTGAATTGCATTTCCTTTACAGGACTTTGCGAATTAACACCTGCTTTTAACGCTGTTTGTGATTTTTCTAGGCATTATTACGTTCAGTAGTTTGTCATTACTTTCTGAACGGGTGGTGCCATCGTCCTTTGTAAAATACACCCGAAACAATTTGCAAACAAATTATTCGCAGCAGTTGAGGCTGATTCGAACTCAGAACGTCGGGGTTAATAAACCCTATAAACTATCCCTGCAGGGTGGCAACGCAGAGCCACATTGAAAATTATAAGCTATTGAGGGCACTATAATATATGTATATTTGTTTAATTCGGTATATCAATTACAATATTTATTGAAACAAGTAATTTTACATAATGTAGATAACTTCTGAAATAAATTATATTCTAACAGACTTACACTATAACAGTACTTCTAATATGGATAATTGTTTGAGGCAATATCAATTCAGAGTTGGCCGTAGTTGCCACCTGCTAAGCACATAATATTGTATACTTGTCCTATTCTCATATGACAAAGTCTTAAACATTCAGGTATACACAAAGCAACAATCATTTACACGCCACGATGTTTTAGTTTGGTTTTAGTTGTCCGTTATTTTTCATTTTTTTTAATCTGCAAAACTTGATCGACGGAAGTCTTCAAATTTTGCCTCTTTCTCCATTTATATAAATTTTTTTCTTGTCGATCCAGAAGCACTTGAGCTTTCAGCTCTTCGGCTCGGTGCCATGGACATCATAACCCTTCGGTTCTGTGCCACGAACACAGTAAATCTAGAGAACCTGTGGCTTTTATTTTATGCCAGCCCGAGGAATTGAACCGCACTCACAGGGGCTTGTCACCCGTCGTCCAACGCGCTGTGAACACTCTGGGCAGGCGGACATTTTATAACACTTAAAAATCTTGTTGCTACCAATGTACAAGCTTACTAAAAAAACATACAATTATAGAATGTGTCAGCTGCATAGAAGTATATATTTTACCATCATCATTGGCCTCTTTGTCTCAGGAGACAATAGGTATTGCGTCACGTAGTATGTTCTACGTTGAATCACAACGTTTCTTGTAGCTGGAGTGGCAATCCTTGCCACAGTTGGTGCAGGTAAAACTAGAGACTGGAGCTGATACATAGGATGTCTCTCTACCCTCTGTGCTCTCTTTGCATCCACATGTGATGTTGTTTTCTTCTTTCTTTTGAGCCGCCCCTCACTGCCGCTCGCCATGCTTGCCTGTCTTTGGCCAGCCGCTCCCAGTGTTCTCTGTCTATGTCACATGACGTTAGATCACGCTTGCAGGTGTCAATGAAGCGTAATAATGGGTGCCCATGCTGTCTAGCACCAGATGCGAGTTGACCATATATAATGTTCTTTAGAATGATATATTTATTGATTGATTAATAGGACCATCAACATTGCACTTCGATGAATGACTATGAGTGCTTCAATCTCTTTCTTATATATGCATATCTCAACGGCAGTGCACACTTTGGTGGCGTCTGTGGGATAGTTTCGGTCTATTAACCCCGACGTTCTGAGTTCGAATCACGCTGCGGACAGTTTGGTTGCAAATTGTTTCGGGTGGATTTTTACAAAAGGACTATGGCACCACCGTTCAGAAAGCAATGGCACACTACTGACCGTAATAATGCCTAGAAAATCACAAACAGCGTTAAAAAGCTGGGGTTGATTCGGAAAGTCCTCTAAAGGACATGCAATTAACTATAGTACACACTTTAGCACCGGTTATGGACTCCAATGTAATTTTGAAGATGGTAGAAGTTTTTGTTGCAACTTTTATTTTAATAAAAAAAACAACCCAAAAATACACAACTAATTGATATTACAATTTCTTCATTATTAATTATTCTTAAGGAATTAACAGGATTCAGTTGACATACATGTATTTATTTTTTATTCCGTTATCATTGTTAAATTTTTAAATTTAACTTTCTTACATTTATTTAGCTTCTTGTTTTTTAATGGTATATTTTTTAATCTTCGGTAGCTAAGAATCAATGAACACACAGATCGAAAAATCTCTGAGGGCCACAGAAATATGGTTTTACAGAAGAATGATGAAAATCTCATGGACTGCTAAAATGACTAATGTTGAGGTGTTGAATGAGATCAAGACACAAAGAAAGCGTATCATCAATATAAGAAAGAGGCAGTCATCATTTTTCGGGCATGTTATGAGGAGGGAAGGTTTAGAACACATTGTGACAACCGGTAAAATCGACGGTAGACGAGACAGAGGAAGAAAGAGAGAGAAAAGTTTGGATAGCCTGACTTCATGGCACGGTAGAGCGACAACATCTGAGTTAATAGCAATCACCAACGACAGAGATTTGTGGAGATCCATGATCGATTACGCCAGTCGGCACGGCACCTGATGATGATGACGAGCTAAGAATCTATTGTCTCGTTTGTCTATGATGTATGTTTTATTTTGTATCCTTGCATTCTTAACCTGATGAAGACCTTTTGATCGAAACTTCGTCGTCGATATGTCTTGTTTTTATACTTTGTAAAACTGATGTAGTGTGGTCTTGATATTGATAGACAACATCAAGACCACACTAAATAAACAATGATATAACACAACAAGGGCGACTCCTCTGACCCTAGAACGCAAGTTAAAGCTCCCATCCCTACGCTTAACGACAAGAGTGGACGGCCAACTACATCTTCCACCTGGGAATAGACAATAGGCAATAGTAAAACTTTCTTATTTCATGTTTACGTATTTCAAGTAGTGAGATAACGAATTCCATAAATAAGATATTAAAGTCATCAAATTCATTAACAACAACGGAAAAATCAGTAGAAAATGTAGGATATCATATTTGAACTAGACTGAGAGCAAAGTGGTTTGTTATAGAAGATTCTGCAGTAGGAGTTTGATGAAAAAGAAAGAGGAAACGATGGAGGAAAATTATTAATGCGTAGCTTCTCTGATTTCAAGAATTACATTTTTCGTAGCCGTTTCAGACCAATGTAGGGTCAAAGGTGCATGAGGTGGTGTGCCAGGATTAGTGAGCCGTCACTAATCAAGACCCTGTCTCCTACCTCCAAGTGGTGACCCTGGAAACAGACTTTGGTTCCGGTATGGCTAATGGGGGCAGGGATCGAGGAGAACTACTGGTAGTGGTAGCAGTGCAAGTACGAGAAAAGAAATGCAGGTCCATACGAACAAAATGCACGAATCTCCTGGCCGACGTCCAACAAAATATTGCTCAAGTTCCCGAACAATACGAAACAGCAGCGAAACGTCTCTGATATAATCCCTACTCCTCGTAAGGGCCGAACACAAATTGCCATCTCCGGAGCAAGAGACTCCATACACAAGCTCGATGTGTAAGTAAAAGGTCCCGCCACAAATTGCCAGTTTCTCTGCCGATGGGAGATTAGTAAACATGAAAGGATGAAAGGTGCATCCAGTGACGAAACGTGTGCCCACGTAGGGCGATACTTGAAGCCCTGAGGAGGGGGCAAACATTGCCAGCTGTGGGGCAAGAATAAATAAGTCAGATGCGTAACGAGTAAAAGTCTACCCTTGTGTCAGTACGAGGGAAGATTGCAGTTGACTCCGCATCGGTGGCATGGCGCAGATACATTTACTGGGCAAGGTTTGCCGAGCCCAAAACATCAAGTTGCGTTTTAGTGCCTAACGAAACTACTCTCCCTGGGAAAACCGTGCAAGGTACTGTTGCGATAACAATTAACATCCCCCGAAGAACTGAGGTGGGTGATGCCTAACGGAACTGCCAGCCTTGTGGCAACCGGGCAAGAACTGGGGCGGGTGATGGTGGCGAGCGCAAAATCTCAGTTGCGTTGCTAGCGCCGATTGAAACGACCCTCTACACTATTTGTGCTTGGCCCCAATCCGGTGTTTCCCGAGGCTAACTGCAAATTACCACGTACCGACACGCGTCTCGAAAAGGCTGAGAATGTTCCTACTCCGGAGGAACAAGCTCAAAAAGAGAACGGTAAAGTAAGGTCGACAATGTAAAGATCTGACAGGCTGTCCGGATCCGAACATTGGCGAAGGCCGATACTTTACACGGCGTTTTATATGAGTAAGACGCCGTCCGAGGACAAGCTTACAAGCCCCGTGAAATGTTCCTAATCTGAAACAACCTCACAGTCAGAAAGGGCATAACAATGTAACTCACTGTCTTGGTGTAGATCACAAAGCCCAAATATACGGCAAAAGCTGATCGAAAAGGCGAAGATCCGGGCCGACATAGTCGGCAGAAAGGATGGTACCATAGGGAAAGCTCATCCTAGTAAATCAAAAGCTGGCTGAAACCGGATATGCGGGCCTAGTCACCATGGACGCACAATCGACCTAACGTAGATCACTCCGTTCTTGTCAAAGGACCAATTATATATTACAAAAAGAATGAAAAATTTGGCCGTGAAGAACGATCAAAAAGAAGAAGAAGACCGTTGTTACTCCACTTTATATTTCTTGACCATAGTGTGCAGGAGGTCGGAGGGCCAAATCATTTCTTCACGTGTGGAATGTTGAGTATGGGATTGAACCCCAACCATGTGGTGCCGGAGTCCGTAAGGGAAATAAAAAATAGTAAAACTGCGACCTACAAGGCATGACGTAAGATACGACTGATGTAGGACCTAGGAAGCTACCCTAGTAAATAAAAAGCATCGCAGAAATCGGATGGGCTGGCCTACTTGTAGGCGCATTACTGGCACAACGTACGATCGCTCTTAGGCTCAGATCACATACAAATCACACAGAGCTGTGAACAAGTGGTCGATATGGAGCGTTCGAAGAAGACGAAGAAGTAGATGGATTGACATCAAAGCCATCTCGTGTTTGAATCGATAGCGGACATCTAATGCATTACCCGAATTCGTCCTTCAGCTTCTCTGACACATGATTATCCCCCCCTTCTAGTTTCTAGATTAATACGTGATTATATCCCCTGCCATCGAACAGCATAACTTCTGAATGACGTGATACAGTGTTGAGACACGATCGGATAATTGTGTTATTCGCTTGATAGGACCATCATTATTTCATTTCGGTGAATAACCATGCGTCGTTCTCGGATCTCTTTCGAACTCTTGAAGATCTCAACAGAAATGCACGAACTCAGTAGCACCGGTCATTTTTTCTAATATAGTTAGTCTTTCCTCTTGGGCCTGTGGGCGGCGCATTGGGCAGAGGTCATAGCTCTCCATGTCTCGCGGTTCGTTGCTATTTGCTTTAAGTCTTTAATGTTTACTAGGCCCATCGTTGAGCCTTCTCTGGTGATGGTTCTACGCAGAGTCTCTCTTGGTCTTTCTCGTTTTCTTTTTCCCTCTGGTGTCCATATGAGGGATTGGTAAGGAGTCTTCTCTCATCCATTCTAATGTGTGGCCGATGTAGTTCCAGCGGCGCTTTCTTATAAAATTTGATACATTTTCTTGCTTGGTCTCTTGTCTTATTTGCGTATTGGGTCTGAAATCTGACCATTTGAGGTTCAGTATTCTTCTAAGACATTTATTCTCAAAGTTATCTAATTTTCTTTCTAGAGCTTTTGTTGCTTTCCAACTCTCGCATCCATAAGTTAATACTGGAATCACACAAGAGTTAAAGATCTTTAATTTTAAGTGCTTGCTGAGTGAATTGGACTTCCATATATTTGACAATTTGTTAAAAGCACTTGATGCCAATGCGATTCTGTGTGGAATTTCTGGCGCTGTATCCCCTGTAGATGACATCATACTTCCTAGGTATGTAAAACTTTTGACTTTTTCAAGAGTGTAGTTTTTAGTTGAATATTTTCTGGACTGCTGGTAAGGTCAACAATTTTGTTTTTGTGGTGTTTATTTGGAGACCAATTTGTCCTGAGATATTTTGGAGAAGGTTTGTTTTCATTTGAATATCTTGATGTGATGAACTCAAAAGGGCTATATCGTCGGCAAAATCAAGGTCTTCTAAAATTTTATCAACCCATTTGATGCCCATATTTCGTTATTGGTGCATTTTCGCATGACCCAGTCAATTGCTATTCCAAAGAGCATTGGCGATAAGACACACCTTGTTTCACTCCTGTTTCCACTGGGAACCAGTCAGAGTTACCGAAATCTGTTCTTACACTGCAGCGCGATTCACTGTAGAAGGATTTTATGATGTTGATGAATTTAGTTATATTTTCTAATATAACTTTGTAGAATGTAAATTATTTAGTAGGAATTTTAATTTAAAATAATGAATTTTGTATTATATTCTGAAGATTGTCTAATTGATGACAGGACATAGTAAGCATACAAGGTTAGATGACTTCATTTCCAGTCGTCGGACTGTCTAACCCAGCGTTTCCCAAAGTGGGCGGTACCGTCCCCTGTGGGCGCTGAAGCCTTTGAGGGGCGATAGTGGGTTCAGAAGCATTTGGGGAGTTTTTTCGTGGTTTTGCGATTGAATAATCATAAAAAAAATTTGAATTATGCATTTTAATTCTCTTATGCCCATCTTACACGATCCATTTTTACATCAATTTTCTATTTCATGTATATAATCATTTGAAAATTGACCATGTATTACAGATATATATATCAATTTTCTATGTCAAAGTGAAAATAGAGCATATATATGTGGGGAAGGGGGCGTTGGCATACTGCTATAATATGGAGGGGGGCGTTACAAAGTTTATTTCGTGCAAAGTGGGCGGTAGGCAGACATATACACGTACATGTTAAACAATTTAACATAATTTACGTTTTACACATTTTATTTTTCACAGACACGCCAAGAATACACACCTGCATCTGGTCCCAATAGAATTAGAAGCAAGGGCTCTTATAAAAACGCAATAAAGGTACATCTTGTTGGTGACTGTATTCACACGGCGTTGAGATGGGTCATTAGCGTAGACGATCTAAACACATTTGTTCCAATGTGGGTGTCCATTGTGCTGCTGGAAGCATACCAATATGGACGAGCTCCTAAACCATCAGATGAACAGTTAATCTCAACCCTTGAGTTCTGTAACGCAGGCAATGATATAAGCAAGAGTTACAACAACTCACTTATGGGATTTTGGCCGTACGTTTTTGACAGTGAACGTCATCATTCTTTTAAACAATTGGCATACACCAAATTGATGAATTTAGCAAGTTTATTACCAAGCAATAACTTGTTTAGTGTCCAAAACAATGAAAAGTTAATTATAAATGTCGCAATGGAAATATTTTACCAAGTATCCAGTATTTTGACAGAAACCGGTAATTTGAAAGATTTATTTTCAAATATATTTCAACAATTGGACGAATTTGATCAGTTTTCCGATGCAGATGTCACATTTGTGTGGCTTGGACTTGGTTCAATTCTGAACATGCTGGGCGATGAGTTACCAAATGTTAAAGATACATGGAATTTATTAAACTCCAATATTTCCTCAGTTTTCGATGCTTTAAAAAAGTATAAATACAGACCATTTTCAACCGATCCTCGCGAGAACACTATAGATACTGCAAGCTATTACGTACTCAGAGATTTCTTGAATGACGCCAATGCATCAGGTAAAGATGTTGCTATAGCAACGACATGGCTCAATGATGCAGATGAGAAATCAACTGCAGAATGGAGTAAGCCGTGGCATAAGAACATAAACGATATAGATGGTACTGTCTGTGCAAATGTAATTAATGGTATAACAACATCGATACTGTCTGGTCTTGTTGGTCCTGAACTTTTAAATGATCCCGAGTTGAACCAGATTTATCAAAACACTACCTCAATGCTGGCATATTTAATTAACTCAAACTTCTCGAGTCGACAAGATCTTGCGCTGCCTTACTATCCATCCAGATATCAGTTTTATTATACAGTAGCCAGGACTGTCTCAATTCTGGACATACACAAACGTAAAGGACAACTCCCAGTGGAAGTCATGGAACTGGTATTTAGTGACTTAAAGCAAGCTATGGAAGGTGAGGCTACACGGTTCATAATATCCAATGCCAAACTTAACGATGATGGGTCGATATATTTTGAGGATTTTCTTGGTAATGGAGATTTGACAGAAGACAATAAACCGATTTTTCGCGGAGAAGACCGAATTTTCACAACGACAATGGCTGCCAATGTGCTAATGTACACCTGGTTGTCTTTCGATTCTGAGTCCTCAAAATCATATTGGAAGTCTCACACTCCAAAAAATGTGAAAGATATTGTATACGGCAGTGTCTTGTGGTTATTGACAAACGCATTTGAAGGCAAGCCTTGGAATGTTTTCTTTTCTCCACAAGACAAAGGAACAAGCAATTTTCCTTTCCGTTATCCTGCCAACCTATTCATTGAGAAACCAAAACAATATTCTATCGAGTACGTTAGTTCTGTACAGGCAGTGGTAGGTGTGCAAGGCTACATTCCTAAGAGCGAGTATGACGCTATGATCAACGCGACTCACTTTGGCAAGCCAACACCGACAGTTTTTAAAGGTTTTAATCATCCTGATTTTAGTGACATGATATTCTGGTCGTCAGATTCATACACTTACGCATTAACTCTTCTAGCTCTGTCAAGATATCGAGAAATTACCGATGCCCACATTATAACAATGGATTAAATTTCCTTCATTAACAAAACCTCGCAATAAAATAACGTAATCAAATTCGAACAAAATTATATATTCGTTTTGTTTTTTCATCGTTAAATCGTCGCTATAAGAAAATTGTGTGATTACTGTAGGAGAAGTGTAAAAAAATTCAGAACTTGTATTTAAATAATAATTACTGGCACGTTAATTGTTGATATGTCGAGGAAGAGAAAGACATTAAGTTAACTTTCAGAGACTGTTTGAGTACACAGACATTAAGATGTTTAGAACTGTAATATATGCATTTTTGTGTGTGTACGTAAGGAAAAGCAAAGTTAAACACTGTGAGGAACATGTGGCAAAGCACCAGCACAATCTTGAAACTAAAAGTACTGAGAACGTGCATTTTTCCTTTGACTACTTAATGCTGTGAATGATGAACCATTACACAAACAACCAGAATGAAAATCCAGTCCTTCGAAACGAAATGCTACAGAAAGATCCAACGAATACCATGGACAGAAAAAAACGATGAACACTGATGTCCTGAAAGAATTGAATGTTAAAGACAATTGGCTGATAAACAATATACTATACAGAAAATTAGATACTTTAGTCACATCAAGCGTCATGATGGCAGGGGGGGAACAATTTTGGGAGGTTACAGGACGCAGAGGCAGACGCAGACCAAGAAAAAGATATTAGAGAAACCATGAATATGACCATCGATGAAGTGGGTGAACTGGCTAGAGACAGAGTGAATTTCAGATGCACTGCAAAGAGAGTGACGTCCTATAAAGGATACGCACCTTGATAATGAAGGATATTGGTTCATTAACAAAATCTAAACAGGTTCTAATTGCGAGGCGAGCAGATGAGCCGAAGAACAGTATATAATTTCAAATCAAAATGTGGTACACAAGGGATATAATATTCTCTTATTAAAAACTGAAACATCCATTTCATTTTTATGGTTTTCTTATGATGTTTGTCAGTATGTTTGTGATGTGAGTAACTTGTGTGTGAAATTTAATCTAGGTACTTCTTGTTCTTCTGCTTCTTAAAATGCTCCATATCGACCACCTGTTAACCACTCTTTGTGATTTGTATGTTATTCGAGCCCAAGAGCGATTGTACCTTATGCAAGTTATGCGCCTACAAGTAGACCAGCACATCCGATTTCTGTGTGGCTTTTTAATTACTAGGGTAGCTTCACTAGGCCCCTACCGCAGTTGCCTCTTACGACATGCCTTGTAGGTCACAGTGTAACTATTATTTGCTCCACTTGTGAGACACATTAACACACGGGGATATATTATGTTGAAGAGTAATATTCTTTGAGACACTAGGTAAATACGTACATTACGTTCTACGTACAACTATTGACTTAGTTATTTGATTTTAGTTATGTTTTGCGATCGACGTCATGGACATGGGCATTCCCATGCGTGTTCTGTCCTCTGCTGCAGTAGACATTCCAAAGTTCACTTGCTTACCGTAACCCTGAGAAGTTGATTAATCTCCCTTTCTCTCTCTACTACGAAGACGACATTGTCTGGCATGTCCAAACTTAACTCGAACTCGTTCCATTGTCTGAGACTCGCCGATATCACATAAATAAGAGCTCACCGCTTTGATGACATTAGTTCTGTCTATACTTCTATCAGCATGAGTCGGGGCATTGTTTGCAAGAAAGTCAGCACGTTCGTTGTTCTGCACTCCAGCATGCCCAGGTGTGTACAGTCACAGCCAGGCTCCAGCACAGGCCAGACAACTGGCCGGGTATTCCCTGGCCTAGATAAGAAAAGGGATCTGAAAATTACAGATGTTTGATAGACCACTGCACGCTTTTTTGCTATTTTACTCAATTCTGTGAGTCTATGGTTATTTATTGGTGAAGAATATTTATAATATTGATATTCCTTATTGTTAAACTTAACTTGTTGCATAATGTAACTTTGATTTAGCATTTTATGTTGATTTTAAAATGAATTCGTCTATATACACCAATACTGGAATGTGAGGTCACGTGGTGTAGTTGGGGTCTGATTTCCACAATTCTTACCTGAGCCCGAAGGCCCAGTAGTTTATAGTTGGCTCTGGTACAGCCAAGCCATCGTCCTGAGATATGACCTCTGAATAATGTACACCCATTCCGCGAGCAGGCGGTCAGATTCTATACTCTGAAGTATATACATAGCGTCTGATACATATCGTCTGATACATAGCGTCTGATACATAGCGTCTGATATAATAATGGTATGGGTGGCTTGTTACGCCCCCTCCTCACCACGAGAGAACTCTGGAGGCAGCGGTAATCTCCATAGTCATGCTCGATGCTGTTGTCTAGAAGGCGCCACAGTCCTCATTAAGTATGATTACATTTTGTAGTGCTGAATAAGCTGAGCACAAGGAGTTTTTTTGTTGTTTCAATAACCCAAGAGGAGGCAACGGAAGTATCGAATATGATCAACAAATAAACAGGGTACAGGTATTAAGAGCTTCCGAAAAACAAATAGACAAACACGGGACTCGAACCACTTACCCTCATTTCTTACGACACCACCAATCGCCTAGCCTAGCAATACAAGCGTCCTTACGAACACAACCAATGAGCCATTCTAAAAAATGACTCACGTTGGAGTGTCTTTCTCATATGCTACGTTACAACTAGACACAGAATAATCAGATAAGGTTCGATTGAACAGTATTTGCACAAACACATGCTATAAGCTTATTGTGCTTGTATATATTTGAGACGAGACAATATCATACATGCACACATGTATACACATATAACAAACATGCATACATCATTCAAAGTAGCTTCAAATTTTATTTAAGACTATTTATAAGATTTATTATTATGCTGAATAAGCCCACGCTGATCTGGTTCTGCGTTTGACATCAGTGTAAATATGGTTATCACTTAGATGGGAGTGCGGAGTCAAAGGCACATTCATAGGGACAACGTCGCACCAGGTTTAGTGAGCTGGCACTAAGCAAGATCCTGGAAACAGACAGATGATCCTGTTTGGCTAAGCGGGTAGGGATCGAGGGAGAGCTACTCTGGTATAAGTAGTGATGCAAGAGCAGTTACGCTATACGAGATCTACTCGCAAGATAGACGAGAAGAATCCCAGAGTGACTGTTTCTGCACATCGCTCCCGTCCAATGAGAAAAGCTAAATAAATTTAAAAAAAACGAATCATAAGAACTGTCATGATACGAGTATTCTGGAGGCTCAAATTCACGTATCCTCGAAACAATGGACGCAATGTCTTTGACAGCTCTCAGCAAGGATCGTCGGAAAAGATGCAATGTGACGTGATGACACGAGGGAAGATTGCAGTTAACTCCATATCGAAGGCCAGTCGCAGATATATCTATTGGCTAAAATTGGCCGAGCGCAAATCTTAAAGTTGTGTTCTAGAACCTAACGAGACTGCCTTCTCTGAAACAACCGGGCACCGTATTGTTGCATTAACAACTAACATCACCGGATTAACTGGGGTGGGTGATATTGGCGAGCGCAAAATCTAAGTTACGTTGCTAGCGCCGAATGAAACGACCCTCTAAAATATATGTGTGCAGCCCCAGTCCAGTGTTTTCTGGAGACAGGGAAAATGCAGAATAGACATTGCTAATTGTCAAGTGCCAACACTCGCCCCGAAACGGCTGAGAATGCTCCTCAGGAAGAAACTCACCGTGCATAGAAAAGTACGGTCGATAATGCAAAGGCTTGACTGGTAAAACATAGGAGCATTGGCTAAAGGCGATACTTTTCGGACGCCGATCATCCTACACAGAGAAAGATGTGGCCATGGCTCAGGTCATATAAAGGCCAATTAAAAAGTCAAAAAATGATCGTTTGTTTCACAGGCACATGTGTCTTCAATGACTGAGAATGTTCCTAATCCGAAACAATCTCATATAGTCAGAAAGAGCGCTCTAGGCAGGGCAAGCTACCCTAGTAAATAAAATGCTGGCACTAAATCGGATGTGCTGGTCTAGTCACCATAAGTACATAACTTGGCACAACGTAAAATCGCTCTTTGACTCAGATCACATAAAACCACAAAGAGTGGTCGAAAGGAAGCGTTCGCGGAAAAAGAAGACATTTTACACAACTTGAACATAAAGGATCAAATTTCAAAAACTGCTTTTTCATCGTTTTCATTCAATGTTTAATGATATATACTTACACAGTTCGTTTTGTTTCTGATCAAGTCTACTATCTCGTCTTGCTAACGCTCTTCTTGCTTTTCTTTTTCTATTTTCCTTTTCTCTTTTCTTTCTCTCTGTCATTTCTATCTATTTATCTATAACCCCTTGGTATCCCGTGTGACACATTAGACTTACACACAAGATTTCCATTGCTGCCTTTCTGCTGCATTTCTGCTGCATTTCTGCTGCCTTTCTCCTGCATTTCTACCAAATGTTTTCAATGTCCCATCACAATCTTTCAGCTCTATTTCCCCAGTTCGTCTCCATGTTTCATTTGGACATTCATACCTTTTTTCCTATCTGCTGTCCATCGGAGAGCAGTCCATATTGGCATACGACATCTATGACGAAATCGTCTGATAAATCGATAATCGAAATGATAATCGTTTAAATCTTAGTGGACCAGGGCAAGAGTTATTATAGAATAAAAACGCCACTTAGTGTGGCTCCTGGTCCACAAAGAGTTGAGTTAATGATGGTCTCCAATGATACTCAGTTTGTTCCTTTCAAAAGCTCGTCATTTGCTATTGTATTTGATGAGAACAACTGCAGGATTCTTCTTAAACATTCATTTTGAAATGTCTCCAGCTTGTATAGAATGTTTTCAGTTTAAATCTCACTTTTATATATCTCTGTTTCTATCACTTTGAATCGAAACCTAAATATATTATTTTGTGTAAAACTGCTTCTTCCCACTTCATTTAACGCAATTTCTGTCATTATCAAAACAAGGCTAAAATAAACAACGAAACGCAAGTGTTGTGACAGTTTATTTTTGCATCAAAAAGAAAGTTAATGAACAAATCAAATCAATTCGAAAAACAAAAAGTTCCAAATTCTTTTATAGTTTTAGTTTGTTTTCCAATCTTTAAAAATACATATAGCCATCAAGGCGTAGTTGCCACTGCACTCACTGTATGTACAAGTGTGCCTAGAATAGAACTCGCCACTTGGAGCAATTAGCTCTTTCGTTCCGTATTGTTTTAACCTACTGAATGCAATTACATTGCAATGTATATTTCATTAGTCCGTATACTGGCTTTGAGTCACCTTCAAAAAACATTGCGAGCAAGTATATCTAGTAAAATTAGTCACGACAGAGATGAAGTGTCTACTCAGAATGCTGGGGGTTGTAGGAAGAGACCTGTTGAGAAATGAAGACATCAGGAAAAAAGTGGGTACAGCAGTACTGAACTTCATCAGGAAACAATACATTAAATGGTTCGGCTGTAACAGTGGGTTTATGTGTATACCAGGAGATAACGATGAATAAAGATATATTTCTAGTAAAATGCAAGCAAGGAAGGAATAACCAGGCTATTATAAAATTTTAGCAAGTCTAGGAGATAAAAAGGTGTACCCAAGAAAATTGGACGTAAATAAGATCAGAATGTTAGAGAATGACATAACAATATATGTTGAAATGCTTCATCTTCCATACAACGTCTGTGAAAGCGTATCCTGACAAAATACTATTTCTAACCAAGAACCCATTTAAAGGATTTTAAAGCCAAAGGATTTACTTCATTGCAACGGGTTTTACCCCTTATGGCGCGGTTCCTCTCCGCAGAAATGGGGCGCCACCTGCCGAGAATATTGCACAATGCACGAACTCCGTAGGTCCAGCAATAATCCTAGGGGTCTGGAAAAAACTGCACTCGTGAACAGAACGGCGCGGTCCGGATTCGAACCCACGACCTTCGACTCATAAGAAAAAGGGCGTAGCCACTTAGCCACAGAGACCCATAAAAACGTCAGATTCCAAGAACTCCTTACACAGTGTCAGCAAGAGAATATGAGCACAACCCTCGGCTAAAGGAAACGCTGTAGATAGACCAAACATGGGATACGCAGGGAGACTATTTATGTCACGAAAACTGCACTGAGATGGAGACTAGAGTGTAAGCAAAAAAGTGGAAGACCCAAAACGAAGTGGAGGAGAACAGCAGAACAAGAATTATTATATAACGTTATTTCATTGTGTAATTTTGTTTATGAAGAAAATTTAATCCGTTGTTATAATATTGGTATCGGTGATTTTTCGATATCTCGACAGAGCAAGAAGAGTCACTGCGTACGTATATGGATCTGACGACCAGAATATCATGTCACTAAAATCAGGATGATTAAAACCTTGAAAAACTGTCGGTGTTGGCTTGCCAAAGTGAGTTGCGTTGATCATAGCGTCATACTCGCTCTTAGGAATATAACCTTGTACACCCACCATTACCTCTAAAGTAGTCATGTACTCAAAAGTATGTAAGTGTGGTTTCTCTATGAAAAGATTAGCGGGATAACGGAATGGTAGATCACTTGTTCCCTTGTTTTGTACAGAAAATAATGCATTCCAAGGCTTTCCTGTAAATGCGTGTTTCAATAGCCACAAAACACTGCCGTCTACAGTATCTTTCACAGTTTTTGGAGTGTCTAGCTTCCAATATGATTGTGAGGACTCAGAATCGAAAGACAACCAGGTGTACATTAGCACATTGGCAGCCATTGCCGTTGTGAATATTCGGTCTTCTCCACGAAATATCGGTTTATTGTCTTCTGTCAAATCTCCATTACCAAGAAAATCCTCAAAATATATCGACCCATCATCGTTAAGTTTGGCATTGGATATTATGAACCGTGTGGCCTCACCTTCCATAGCTTGCTTTAAGTCGCTAAATACCAGTTCCATGACTTCCACTGGGAGTTGTCCTTTACGTTTGTGTATGTCCAGAATTGAGACAGTCCTGGCTACTGTATAATAAAACTGATATCTGGATGGATAGTAAGGCAGCGCAAGATCTTGTCGACTCGAGAAGTTTGAGTTAATTAAAAATGCCAGCATCGAGGTAGTGTTTTGATAAATCTGGTTCAGCTCGGGATCATTTAAAAGTTCAGGACCGACAAGACCAGACAGTATCGATGTGGTTATGCCATTAATAACATTGGAACATACAATCAAATCTATTTCATTCATAATCTTATGTGATGGCTTACCCACGTGCGCAGGTAATATCTCATCTACATTTGTAAACCATGTTTTTGGTATAGAAACATCTTTACCTGAGACATTGGCGTCATTCAAAAAATCTCTGAGTACATAATAGCTTGCAGTATCTATAGTATTCTCAAGAGGATTGGTTGAAAATGGTCTGTATTTATACTTTTTTAAAGCATCGAAAGCGGAGGAAATATTGGAGTTTAATAAATTCCATGTATCTTTAACATTTGGGAACTCAACGCCCAGCATGTTCAACATTGACCCAAGTCCAAGCCATACAAATGTGTCGTCAGCATCCAGCGACATATTAAGCTCATCAAATTGTTTCAATACATTCAAAAACAGACCTTTCAAATTACCAGTTTCTGTTAGAATATTTGATACTTGGAAAAATATTTCCATTGCGACATTTAGATTTGATTTTTCATCCAAGTTATTGTTTGCTAATAAACTGGCTAAGTTCAAAGACTTAATGTATCCTAATATAACAGCAAAATAATGCTCATGTTCTTTGTTATAGACGTACGGCCAATATCCTATAATTGAATTGTTGTAACTGGTGCTTTTATCATTGCCTGTATCGCATAACTCAAGGGATGAGATTAGCTGCTCGTCTGATGGTTTAGGAGCTCCACCATATTCATAGGCTTCCAGCAGCACAATGGACACCAACATTGGAACGAAGGTGTTTATATCGTCAATGTTAATAGCCCATCTTAGAGCGGTCTGAAGACAGTCGCCAACACGGTTTACCTTAATTACGTTTTTATAAGATCCCTTGCTTCTCATTTTAATGGGACCAGATGCAGGAGTGTATTCTTGACGTGACTGTGAAAGAAAGTAATGAGTAAAATGTAACAAATGCTATGGTATCTAATATATACAAGACAAATAAACATATCTTTGAAGTGATAAGGTCCTCGCAATACTAGTTCTTCTTATTTCAAGATTAACTGTCCGATTCTTCTGAACGTTTATATTCAATCAATCAAGTGCCATTCCTGCCGGCTTAGGTGATCATGTCTCTCCACAACTCTCTCTGATTGGTGAATGTAATCAGTTATGACGTCGATCTTCTGTCGAACCATGTTGTCAGGTCATCAAACATCTTCATGCTCTGCCTTCTGCGATATCTCCTTTACTGAATTTTACCTGTTGTCCCTAAATGTTCTAAACCTTCTATTCACATTATATGTCCGAAGAACCTTGATTAGAACGTTAATATTAATCTTTCCAAACTCAGAAAGGCGAATGTCATTTCTTCAGTTGGCGCAGCATGATTGAGTTCACAAACAAACCCGAGTCTAGTGATCTCTGTGGCCTAGAGGCTAGGATTTGCTTCTCGTTTTAAAGATACTCGACTCCTAGAGCCATATGGATATTTTTCCAGAGATCCCTGATCTCAGTGTAGGTGAGATCGAGTTCCTAGTCCTATTGGTGACGAACGATAAAACGTAGGTCTCGTGTTCAATTTAACGCTAAAAGAAACCTTGGCAGTTCAAGATGATCGAGAAGAGCAGGTAGGAAAACCGCTGCTTGAGCAAAATTCATTAGAAAAGATTAAAAATAAAATTGTTACAAAATATTTTTACTATCTTTAAAATTACATCAGGGACCATGGCCGGTGCTACGGTGTTCGTGCACTGCGCTGAGATCTTCCTGTGTACGATAGAGATCGAAGCACACATGGTTACTCATCGAAGTGCGATGATGATTGTTCTATCAATCAATCAAGCAATCACACCATGTCTGTGTGGATTTCCAACAATCGATCTAACCACTTAACTAGGTCCAGCATTACATAACAAAAAACTTTACATTCACTCGGCGCTATAACCTTTGTAGATTGTAGCAGAGAATTGGTTAATGCGTTTTTAATGCCATCTCCAGAAATATATTTCTATATTACTCCATACCTGGACTTTTCTATTCCGTTTATGTATCAAATAGTATTTTGATTGCTTTATTGATCGATCGATTGGTAGATTGATTGAAAGATTGATTGATTGATTGTTTTCAACTGAAATGTTTCTTTTACAAGCTAAACATTACACTTTACCTGGTTCTTTTAAATATAGGACTAGGAACTGGATCTCACCTAGATCAGGTATCTCTAGAAAAATATTCCGATCGTTCTAATCGAGGATAGAAGCGAGTGCTATGGAAGTGAAAGGCGATCGCCGTACATCAACGCTACAGAGACAACATGACTGATCTTGAGGATGCATACAACAATATTTCATTAGACCAGTTGCAAGAGCGAACAACAAGAAAATTGAATCATCAAGAGGAAGGAGCAGACCAAGAAAAATGATGGGTTGATGGAGTTACAGCATCTTAAAACTCCACAATACCACAGCGTATCAAGCGACAGAGTGAGCACTATCTCGGAAACCGATCTTCAGTTAAACCTGCTACGACTATAGGGCAAAAAAGCAGAGAAGGACAAAAAAAGGAAAAGAAGTTAAAGACTAATTCGTCATTTTCCAACTTTGGCTAATTCGTCATTTTCCAACTTTGGCTAATTCGTCATTTTCCAACTTTGACTAATTCGTCATTTTCCAACTTTGACTCTTCTTCTTCTTCTTCAACGTTTTCAGACATCGATTTGTATACTTTTAAAGTAGTTAGTGGTCAACTGGAGTCTATGTACATCTCCGTATAGCTTGTCTTGGACTGACATCGATTTGTATACTTTTAAAGTAGTTAGTGGTCAACCGGAGTCCATGTACATCTCCGTATAGCTTGTCTTGGACTTATATGGGGATTGGCCATGTGTTTTCTCTCTGTTCCATGTATGTTGGACATTCTTGCAGTATGTGTGTCTCTGTCACCTTGCTGGTGCCACATGTACATATGTCAGATGGGCCTATTTTATACTTGTTAAACAGATGGTACCTCAGTCTATTGTGCCCTGTTCGTAGACGAAAATGACAACCTGTTCCTCTCTACTTAGTTGGTGGTAAGCATCGTCCTTTTTATGCCCTGGGTGATCTCTCAGCCATTTGTTCTTGTAGGCCATTTTATCCGTACTTTTGCTTCCTCATATGTCATACTGGTGTCTGTCTGTGGTAGCCTGCTTCCTGCTTTTGCCAATATGTCTGCAGTCTCATTGTCAGGTATTCTGCAATGAGATGGTATCCACTGTATTACCACTCTAGAGAAGATGTTGCATACTTGGTGTAGTGATGCTTGCAGTTCCTTCAAGTTGTTATCGTCTTGATTTTTTAGAACAGTAATTACTGACAGGGCATCAGTAACAAATACTAGGTTTTCATTTACATGTTCCTCTGACACTATGGCTTCTGCTGCCGCTTTTAGGGACTCTGCCTCTGCTCTGTAACTGCTGGAGAACCTTCCTGTCGCTAATTTCAACTTTGACTAATTCGTCATTTTCTACCTTTGACTAATTCGTCATTTTCCACCTTTGGCTAATTTATCATTTTCTAACTTTGACGAATTCGTCATTTTCCACCTTTGGTTAATTCATAATTTTCTACATTTGGTTAATTCATCATTTTCCACCTTTGGTTAATTCATCATTTTCCACCTTTGACTAATTCATCATTTTCCAACTTTGGTTAATTCATCATTTTCCAACTTTGGTTAATTCATCATTTCCAACTTTGGTTAATTCATAATTTCCCACCTTTGACTAATTAACCATTTCCCACCATTGACTAATTCACCATTGTCCATATTTGTTCACATGACAAATGCACCAATATTGAAATACAAACATGTTAACATGAGGATTTGATTATGAGATGATAAAACTAAATTGCAAAAATGAATTTGTTACAAAACATGAAGTGAATTACTTATCTATTTCTATGAACTTTTGGTTTGCTTGATTGTTTGTCTGTTTGTTAAGTGACGGATTAAGCCACTATGTGGCCGATACACAAGCCTTTTCAACCCGACAAGTAATTAATTGAAAAGTTATATCATATTAAGTTATATAATAATAAAAAGAGATCAGGTACTAGAGCTAAGGAAGACCAAGAAAAAGATGGATAGACAATATCAAGACCTCACTACATAAACACGGATACAACACAACAAGGGCGACTCATCTAGCCCTAGAACACAAATCAAAGCTCCCATCCTTACGCTTAACGGCAAGAGTGGACAACCAACTACATCTTCCACCTGGGAATAGACAATAGACAATGGTTATATAATATTTCATCTTAGACCACCCCTAGTACTACCTGATAAACAATATCTCATTTGACTGAGAAATAAGAAAGTTAGCTACCGTTTGTCCTGTCGCCCCTTAAGTGGGGGATTAAGCTTCTATGTGACCGATACACAAGCCTTTTCAACCTAAGGCGGGCTTTTTTGTGGTTTCATCAGAGCGAATTTACCTTTTTTCTTGGTGTGTCCTGGGGCTAGTCCTAAAAAAAGACTGTTTGTTGAGTATTATTTTCTGGTATGTGTGCGGAGTCATGAGAAGGACTGTTTGTTGAGTATTATTTTCTGGTATGTGTGCGGAGTCATGAGAAGGACTGTTTGTTGAGTATTATGTTCTGGTATGTGTGCGGAGTCATGAGACGGACTGTTTGTTGAGTATTATGTTCTGGTATGTGTTCGGAGTCATGAGAAGGACTGTTGGTGTTGATCTAGATGTAGTCCTGAAAAGGACTATAACCCTGAATAGGTTTATCCAAAGGGCCCACAGACGAAGGATTGACTTCATTACACGAGATTTGCCCATATGGTCCCGTCCCTGTCGGCAGAGATGGCAATACTCTGTTGAGAACATTGAAAACGTATGAACTCCGTGTAACAGACTAGCTGGTACAAGGTCCCAGAAATATAAAGAGAAAAAAATAGCATCTACCACTAAGTCCGACACCTGACAATCGACTACATTAAATTCACACAAGACTGTCTAAACAACTTATACAAGTTTATTGGTATCTATATATATTGTATATCTAAACTGGTAAACGTATATACATACTCTCTCAACTGATAAGAGACCAAAAGTACATAAATAACTTTCCTGAAAATCAATTGTGTAATCATTAAGTGCGCTTCTCTACAATTAACAGAAAGTTCAAGGAACCCTCTGTCGGGTTTTCCAACATCTATCACAACCTATAAATCAAATACACTAGTTCAGCATCTCCACTAATTATGCAAAGTTCAAGAAATGTTCAGTTGTGGGTTCTCACATCTATCACAACTTATAAATCAAATAACACTAGTTCAGCTTCTCTCTATTAACGAAAAGTTCAAGAGATCCTCTGTTGTGGGTTCTCACATCCATCACAACTTATAAATCAAATAACACTTCAAAGAGTCCTCAGTTGTGGGTTCTCACATCTATCACAACTTATAAATCAAATAACACTTCAAAGAATCCTCCGTTGTGGGTTCCCACATCTATCACAACTTATAATCAAAATAACACTACAAAGAATCCTCCGTTGTGGGTTCTCACATCCCTCACAACTTATAAGTTAAATAACACTTCAAAGAATCCTCAGTTGTGGTTCTCACAACTATCACAACTTATAAATCAAATAACACTAGTTCAGCTTCTCTCTATTAACGAAAAGTTCAAGAGATCCTCTGTTGTGGGTTCTCACATCCATCACAACTTATAAATCAAATAACACTTCAAAGAATCCTCCGTTGTGGGTTCCCACATCTATCACAACTTATAATCAAAATAACACTACAAAGAATCCTCCGTTGTGGGTTCTCACATCCCTCACAACTTATAAGTTAAATAACACTTCAAAGAATCCTCAGTTGTGGGTTCTCACAACTATCACAACTTATAAATCAAATAACACTAGTTCAGCTTCTCTCTATTAACGAAAAGTTCAAGAGATCCTCTGTTGTGGGTTCTCACATCCATCACAACTTATAAATCAAATAACACTTCAAAGAGTCCTCTGTTGTGGGTTCTCACATCCATCACAACTTATAAATCAAATAACACTTCAAAGAATCCTCAGTTGTGGGTTCTCACATTCATCACAACTTATAATCTAAATAACACTAGTTCAGCTTCTCTCTATTTACGAAAAGTTTAACTTACACGCTCAAGTGTTCAAAACTAGTCTTCTCCGCTCAAGAGATTTTGGCTTCCCGTTCCGCTGCTCTATTCTAACTATTCTCTCTCTCTTACGCTCACTAAAAAAATAATCTGTCCGTCCTCCACAACTTCTCTAGAGTAACTGTATTTCTTACGCTCTCTAAGAAACATAGGTCCATCTTCCTCAACTTCTCTAAAGTAACTGTCTTTCTGTTTCAACCAAAAGCTCCCAACTGTCCCTTCTCTGGTTCGAGATCCTCGATTTTACGGGAGTCCTCGGCTACCTCGGGCTAGAACCTATTTCATGAATTTAACACTCTACTGGCAGCAAGTTGGGACTGGTAAACACATTTATTTACTACTAACTTGGTCAAGGACTCCAAGTACAATAAGGGGTGTTCTTTTCTCTGTTGACCCCCCGTCCATAACCTAGTTAGCATAACAGTGAAACTGTTACATCCGTAGCTCCGGCAACAATCCTAGGGATGTCAAGAAAAAATTGCACATGTTCCTCTGTCCGGATTCGAACCCACAACCATCAGTACAACAGGCAAACGACTGAACCACTTCGCCATTGAGATCCCTGAATAGGTTTATGAGCAAACGACTGAACCACTTCGCCATTGAGATCCCTGAATAGGTTTATGAGCAAACGACTGAACCACTTCGCCATTGAGATCCCTGAATAGGTTTATGAGCAAACGACTGAACCACTTCGCCATTGAGATCCCTGAATAGGTTTATGAGCAAACGACTGAACCACTTCGCCATTGAGATCCCTGAATAGGTTTATGAGCAAACGACTGAACCACTTCGCCATTGAGATCCCTGAATAGGTTTATGAGCAAACGACTGAACCACTTCGCCATTGAGATCCCTGAATAGGTTTATGAGCAAACGACTGAACCACTTCGCCATTGAGATCGCTGAATAGGTTTATGAGCAAACGACTGAACCACTTCGCCATTGAGATCCCTGAATAGGTTTATGAGCAAACGACTGAACCACTTCGCCATTGAGATCCCTGAATAGGTTTATGAGCAAACGACTGAACCACTTCGCCATTGAGATCCCTGAATAGGTTTATGAGCAAACGACTGAACCACTTCGCCATTGAGATCCCTGAATAGGTTTATGAGCAAACGACTGAACCACTTCGCCATTGAGATCCCTGAATAGGTTTATGAGCAAACGACTGAACCACTTCGCCATTGAGATCCCTGAATAGGTTTATGAGCAAACGACTGAACCACTTCGCCATTGAGATCCCTGAATAGGTTTATGAGCAAACGACTGAACCACTTCGCCATTGAGATCCCTGAATAGGTTTATGAGCAAACGACTGAACCACTTCGCCATTGAGATCCCTGAATAGGTTTATGAGCAAACGACTGAACCACTTCGCCATTGAGATCCCTGAATAGGTTTATGAGCAAACGACTGAACCACTTCGCCATTGAGATCAATGAATAGGTTTATGAGCAAACGACTGAACCACTTCGCCATTGAGATCCCTGAATAGGTTTATGAGCAAACGACTGAACCACTTCGCCATTGAGATCCCTGAATAGGTTTATGAGCAAACGACTGAACCACTTCGCCATTGAGATCCCTGAATAGGTTTATGAGCAAACGACTGAACCACTTCGCCATTGAGATCCCTGAATAGGTTTATGAGCAAACGACTGAACCACTTCGCCATTGAGATCCCTGAATAGGTTTATGAGCAAACGACTGAATCACTTCGCCATTGAGATCCCTGAATAGGTTTATGAGCAAACGACTGAACCACTTCGCCATTGAGATCCCTGAATAGGTTTATGAGCAAACGACTGAACCACTTCGCCATTGAGATCCCTGAATAGGTTTATGAGCAAACGACTGAACCACTTCGCCATTGAGATCCCTGAATAGGTTTATGAGCAAACGACTGAACCACTTCGCCATTGAGATCCCTGAATAGGTTTATGAGCAAACGACTGAACCACTTCGCCATTGAGATCCCTGAATAGGTTTATGAGCAAACGACTGAACCACTTGGCCATTGAGATCCCTGAATAGGTTTATGAGCAAACGACTGAACCACTTCGCCATTGAGATCCCTGAATAGGTTTATGAGCAAACGACTGAACCACTTCGCCATTGAGATCCCTGAATAGGTTTATGAGCAAACGACTGAACCACTTCGCCATTGAGATCGCTGAATAGGTTTATGAGCAAACGACTGAACCACTTCGCCATTGAGATCCCTGAATAGGTTTATGAGCAAACGACTGAACCACTTCGCCATTGAGATCCCTGAATAGGTTTATGAGCAAAATCAGTAATGAGTTCTATTAAAAACGCTGAATTGAAGAAAAAACTAACATAAATAGTACTGATTTCTTTTTGCTTTATTCAAAATGAGAAGAAAAAAGCAGATAATGACTACACACTTACCTGATCTTCCAAAACCTTGTCAAACAACTTTTGTATCGTTGTTTCAGGCACAACGATTTTGTCCTTTCCGCTCGTTTCGTTTGCAGAAACTAAACAGAAGAACAACACCAAAATGGAGACAATATATGTTTTCATAGTGCTATTTTTAATTGACTTAGAAACTGAACTATTCTCTCAAACTCCAGCAAGATTAATTTTGGACAGCAGATTTTTCACAACATTTGTAAAACTATGAATCCTGACTATGATATTCTCCTGATATAAAAATGACTTACTGCTTCCGATATTCTCAATATATATATATATATATATATAAGACATCAAAGAAACCAAATTAAATATATATATATATATTTTTAGGCAGGATTCCCAACTTGGAGTGATCAGGAGTACAACAATAAATTGAGCTATTGAGCTTGTGCTTTGTGCAATGTTCTCGGAAGATGGCATGCCATATCCAGTGCCGGATTAGGCTAGCGGGGCCCATGTAGCAAATTTTAGCGCGGGCCCTAGGTTTTGTATGATAATAAAATAAAACACAACTTTTACAAACTTTTCTTGATTTAATGTGAGCAAATTTAGAGATAATACTAGACAAATCAATTTCTCTAAGTAAATTACTTTCAATGTTCATTAAGGTGAGGTTATTTAGACGATCTTGTCCCATCATGTTCCTTAACTCACTTTTATACACTTTAATGTTGAAAAGAACGTTCTCCGCTGCAGTTAGTAATCATTAAAAACTAGTAAATTCGTAAGACTATTTCTACATTTGGGAAACACGACTCTAATAAATTTTCCATTATAAGTTTATAAAATTGCAGTTCTAGAGCCTCATGCTTTTCGTTGCAAATAGCAGCAGCTACATTAGTTTTAAGAAGTTCAGTGAACTGCATAAGTTCGTCGCCTAGGCTTTCTTCCAAATTCTCTTGGTAAGAGCTGACAATATTTGGAGTTCTTTTCAAGATCTCTTCCTCTGTAATAGATTTTAACTGCCGGAGTATTCCAAATACACCAGTCACTCTATGGTACAGCCTAAATCAATAACTTTTCAAACAAAACAGAACAGTTGTCCTTTAGTTTCTGTATAACACAACCAATCTTTCACGTGAGTTTTGTTTGTTGGTGTATGTGTGTATGTGAAAAACGACTTTCGATAAAATCGTGGATTGTTTGAAGTTGTTTGGCCATTCACCAATATCGTTGGAGTATATTTTACTTTCGTTGTGTTTTTGGCTTGTAGATGATGTTGCTACATTAGAAGCATGTGCTGTGCTTTCTGCCTCTCTTTGGCTTGAAGATGATATGGCTAAATTGGGAGGACTTGTACATTCGATTTCAGTTTGTCTTGTGAAAAATGTGGCTAAATCGTGAAGAGTTGCTGATCTTAATGGTAATATTGGTAATGATGATTCTTCTATAGCACTGCCTGCATCTACTACACAGTAGGACACGTCTTCTGTATTTTCTGCTTCGATTTCGTTGGATTCAGCACCATCACACACGACATTTAAAAATTCAGACAGCTTGCGTGTTTTGATATAACATCTGGTTATTTTTCCATTTTCATCTGTCACATAGGCGCGGGGCCCCCTAGAAGCGCAGGGCCCGTAGCATTTGCTACTTCTGCTACTAGGCTAATCCGGCTCTGGCCATATCTTTCGACAGGGGAGGAGACATATTGGAAAACCAGGTGCAATGAAGTTAATTCTTCACCTTTGGATCTTCGCCTTTTTTTTTTATTTTATAAAGCATTAAAATATTATAAAGGTAACAGTAGCTACCACCAGAAATGTAATTAATTGAATAATATTGGAATCTATTGTACAAGATCGGTTCATCAGGGTATCTAACCTTGACAATTAACCCTCCTGTTTGTCCACACTCTGTTTTCTTAACTCTTAATAGCAGTATCCAGTGGCGGCTCGCAATCATTTTTGTTAGTTGGGCCACACATTTTTTTCTTGATAAATCCTGGTTTTTGGTTGCTATATTTTAATTTATAAAATAATAAATACACGTTATACATTATTTTTGGTGGGCCTCGGCCCCACTGGCCCTTAATGACGAGCCTCCACTGGCAGTATCTGATTCAATTATCGTGAAAAAAGTTCTCCTCAATGTGCACAAAACATACAATTTCTATTCTCAATACATCCTCTCACTTCAAGTTTCTTCCTTTTACTGCTTTGTTGAACTACCTAACACTTCCCAGCAGCCCCTACTCTGGTCCCGAGATACCCGTCATGAAAGGGAGTCGTTCAATACCACGAGATAAGCCTCTCACTTGAGTTTTGGTATATTACCGGTCAGTAGGTGGGATGTCTGGTAAACAATTATTTGTACTTAAGACATTAACTTGGCCAAGGACAAATTTAAGAGAAGGGATATCGGTTGACCTCTGCCCCTTCTTCCCTCTATACCAAATAATCCTGTTACATTTTGCCCAGGATAGATCGGTATGGAGAAATTGCTTGCAGGCTCTATGTAACGTATAACGGTACGAGAGTAATGATTTATTATTATTATAATTATATTTATGTTAGTTTTATCTTGAAAATGAAATGTAATTATTGTTTTCAGACGTATTGAGACATTGGGGACGTATTTTACATCAAGGTACTTCCAACTTAATTATCCGTGAATTGGCTTTTTACCTGTTCCATAACTTAACTCACTCTTTATGTAATTATTATCAGTTAGCTGTCACTGACTCACTGACTCACTGTCTCACTGACTCACTGTCTCACTGACTCACTGTCTCACTGACTCACTGTCTCACTGACTCACTGTCAGTTGTCAATGTTAGTTACAAGACATGATCTGTTTACTTTTCGAATGCAGTATGTTTCTCTTTTTTAAATCTTGACAACCTGCTGCCTTGCAGGTTGGCTGGGGACAGTCAAAGGCTGACGGAGAGCGAACCTAGTAAACGCTGGTTGAAATCCAACTCGTCGCCGAAGGACAAGCACTAGAGCTCCAAATGGTACTGAAGATTGTGACGTAAAACAGGCGTTCTTGGTAAAAGCTGTTTATATATCACAATAAGAATGATTTTTTTTTTCGATCCAGAAGCACTTGAGTTGAAAGCTCTTCGGCTCGGTGTCATGGACATCGTAAACCTGGGGAACCTGTAGCTTTTCTGCCAGTCCGCGGAGTTGAACCCGCACTTACAGAGGACTAGTCACCCGTAGTCCAACGCCCTACGAACACGCTGGGCACGCGGGCGACAATAAGAATGATAAAAACAGCAGAAAAAGAACGATCGAGAGAGAGAAATATTGACAAATGTTTTCAATAATCAGGTCAAATTGTTTTCATTCAATGTTGCATGATGTTCAGTAATGTGCATTTATGTTTATTTTGTAGAGAAAATTTGGGTTTATTTATAGAACGTAAGTAGAAAAATTGATTACTACATATCGAGAAAAACTGAAAAAATCATAACCGATGTTATAGTAACGGAAACAAATCTAGAAACGATATTCGCATAGAATGCAACCAAAAGGCAGGACACATTAATGTATACTCCACCAAAAGGCAACTCCTGTTAATACATAATACATAATCGATTCCAGTTAATACATCTCCAAATTAACAAAACAACACTCTAAAAATAATTGCTTCATTGAATATGATCAGAAAGGTGGAGTCTGGTTCGGTGCCCAGGGCAAGAGACTGAATCACCACAAACGTCAACAATTTGCAGAATTACATTCACCTTCGTTCCGGTGTCAATGACAATGAAAGAGCAGACAGGCTGGTTGGTTCTGCCACCATATCAGGGTGTGAGAAATAGGGTAGAGTTGCCATTCTGAACGACCTCATAGGGTGTGGCCGCAAATTAGATTTCCATCTAAACAAATTCCCATAAACTGCTAGATTGCAAGAGCTTGAATTGAAGATTGGGGTGGCCAGAAAAGAATATCACAACAAGTATATGAGTAGACTCATAAATCAACATCGAACTGTTAATAGTTGGACGCTTTTGGAGATATTGAGAAAGAGATTTAAACATTTATGAACATTGGTGGAGTGCAAGGAAGATATTCCAAATTAATACTAAAATTAAAAAGAAGATTGAATGGAGAGATGTAAATGCTTACAAATGCCAAATACTTCTACAGAAGGACTAAGTAACTAGTCAAGTAGTTGATAGTATTCGTTACTAGCTAATTCAGACAACAGCTGGTATTCGAGTAGAGACTAGTTACTATTCGTCCATAAGTAACAAACACTTTGTGTAGTTTTGTTGCTTGAACCAAGATGATCAACAAATAAACATGGTACAGGTATTAAGAGCTTCCGAAAAACAAATAGACAAACACGGGACTCGAATCACTTACCCTAGTCCTTACGACACCAATCGCCTAGCCTAGCAATACGAGCGTCCTTACGTACACCGCTCTTGCTTGAACCAACAAGTGTAGATACAATACTTCAAAGTAATGTCTAATTTCAGCATAAAAGAACTTTCAGAAAGTAGACATATAATATGGTCGACTGAATCTTTGTTAATGTATTGATTATCATCTGATGTGTCTCGTCTATATGTATGCTAATCGATGTTATTAAAAGCATCATTTTACCACGAGTACCTTTCGTTTGTACTTTTCGCTTTGATCTGTCTTAATGAGAAAGAGATCGGAGCACACATGGTTATTCCTAAAGTGCAATACGATGGTATTATCAATCAATCAGTCATTGCATCATTGTTTTATATATATATATATATATATATATATATATATATATATATATATATGGAGAGAGAGAGAGAGACATAGAGATAGGGAAAAAAAAGAGAGACAGGGCTTGAAGCTTTTAGCTTGGGTAATATATATTTTTTATATTTTACAGGATTCTACTATACTGTCTATCAATCGTTTACGTTGTCTTCCTCTAGCCTTCGGTCTCTTCGCGACTGTCTGTTGGATGAGGACACTAAAATCGATGCTGTTGATAACATTGATCAAGCGATTTAGGGAGTTTTGAGTTACCCGTATGACAACAAGTTGTATGACAATGGAAGTACTGGCGGTGACTAAGGCACTACTCTGGCTGGAGTCACAAAGCTACATTCATAAGTACGTTCTGAATGATTTATTGAGTGTGATCCGAAAGGTGGAGGCTGGTTCGGTGGGCAGGCAATGGGCTGAATTACTACATGCATCAACAATTTGCAGGATTGTTATTGGTTATTGGTTACTAAACTGATATCATTGCACTCCGGGCAGACCTATAGGTGCTCAGTCCCCTTCAACAGATAACGAAGAGTATGTATACTGATGGTTATCGTGGCTCGCTGATTAAACACACTTATCACTCTGCTTCTCAGACATCCAGCTCTACTTATACAACGGGTAACTCCAAACTGTTTAAATTGTAGAACTACATTCTACTTCGTTACAGGGCACATGGACGTCGCTAAAAAAGAAAGAGCAAACAGGTTGCCTGGCTCTGCAACTGTATGGGGTGAGGGGGTGAGGTGGTTGAAGCTTTGAGTAGCCAGAAAAGAACAGAACAAAAGATACATGAACAGGCTCATCAGTCAACATATACCTGCAGCAGTGTGTGTCGAAACAATTATAGAGTGTCAGACGTTCGCAGTAAAAAAAAAGAAAGAAACAAGTAAGGAACCCTTCAGGTCAGACAAACCAACACATTTTCTAATCCAACATTTTTTCGGATGTACCTTTCCTTCATGCGTAGGGCCTATATATCAACGCGCAACATATTCACGTTCTCGTGGCAAACCACACACATCACAAAAAGTAATGAATTTGGTTGATAATAACAAAACGCAATTGAGTAAGAAGAATACATGCTCACATAGGCGACTACCTTGCATTATTATAGAAGAGTAATACTCGATTCTCACCTTATCTTTCCAGTTTTTAAAGTTGAGATTCAATGGAACTGAGAAACAGTTGAAAAATATGTCTTACTGTTACTGTGGAATTTGATCATAGTAGTATTCGCCTACGAAGAAAATTCCCTAACCACGCCACTATTACGTCTCTATTGAAATGTTAATGTGTAATTATTATATGTCATTAAGTTCACAGATCATGACAAATAAAGTTATGATGAAACGTGGGCGTCATATTTAATGTAAATGTCTTTTGATGATCTATTAATTACTTAACTCTGTACCTACTTCGGTAACTAAATTGTGTAACTATTAACTATATAATTCGGTACATCTGTGACCAGCTACTTAATTCTGTATCAATTTCTCGGATCATGAATAAGTGTTGTCCATCTTTGATCTAAGCCCAGACACGGAATCATTAACTACCAACAGACGCTAATACATAAATCATGCTACAATACAAGAAAGATTATAGTAAAATTATGCTTTTAATAACATTGATTAGCATACATATAAGCCAGACACATCAGATGATAATCAATACATTAATAAAGATGCAGTCCCCCATTTTATATGTCTACTTTCTGAAATTTCTTTCATGCTGAAATTAGACATTACTTTGAAGTATTGTATCTACACTTGTTGGTTCAAACAACAAAACTACACAAAGCGTTTGTTACTTATGGACGAATAGTAACTAGCCTCTACTCGAATACCAGCTAGTGTCTAGATGGGCTAGTAACGAATACTGTCAACTACTTGACTATAGTTCGTTCAACTTGTCATGTCCACAGATAAAAATGTATATCTTTGTAACCATTTGATGAAACAACTTGAAAACTTGCATGTAAACTACACATGTTCCCGACGCTACAAAATATTTTTGCCATTCAAACAATCATACTATCTAAAAGTTGCCTTCTTTGTGCTATATATTTAACGCGTCCATTGGCTTGGTTGAAGAAAACTAATGTTTACAGCCATTTAATACATTGATGACAAAAATAGCAACATGAAGGACGAATTCTGTGGTTTTTTGAACAATTCTTGCATTTTCCGTGCACCAAATAGACTCGGGCTGGAACATGAAAAACAAATGACGTTATTAGTGGGAGATGGATTTTTAGTTAAAGCGTATATCGAAATTAGCGTGAAACTATTGGGTCATATTGTTGACTCTTCAAAACAGAAATTGGTATAACATTTATAATGAGTTGGAAGTTACAATGTAAAGGAAACCTCGTACAAAATCCAGGTTTCCTATAGCAATTTCTTCCATCAGACATTTGCGTCGGTATAATTCTAATACTCTCCTGGGCATGCGGGTGTTTACGGTAATGAGAGAGCGGTCAGGCTTGCATCAACATCATCGATTGTTGGGGAATTGAAGATAGATAAGGGGGATGTTCTTCGGTCTCTTCGTGACTGTCTGCTGGATGAGGATACTAAAATCGATGTTGAATCGATGAAGCGATTTAGGCAGTTTGGAATTACCCTTTGTACAAGTTGAACTGGATGCCTGATAGGCAGAGTGAGAAGTGTGTTTAATCAGCGAGCGACGGGAACCATCAGTATGCATACTCTTCTGTTGGGGAGACTGAGCACCTATGGGTCTGCCGGAGTGCACTGACGTCAGTTTAGTAACCAATAACCAATGCAGTGTCCCTCAATATTTCTACAATAATTACGTCTGAATATCAAAATTTATCATGGATACACAGGGACAGTCTATGGTGACTAGGCCAGCACATCCGACTTCGCCAGCATTTTTTTTACTAGGGTAGCTTGCCCTAGGATTTGCTCTTTTACGATCATCTTTCGCCGTTTATTTGGGCTTTATGATTTACGCCAATGATCTGTGCAGCCTTTCTGAGTATGTTTCGGATTAGGAACATTTCTCAGTCTTTTTGGGGCACATAAGCCTGTCCTGGGACGGCGTCTTACTCGTATAACACACAGTGAAACGTGTCGGCCTTCGCCAATGTTTGGATTTGTACAACTTATCAAATCTTTACATTGTTAGCCTTACATTTCTGACCACTGTGAGTTTATTCCGAAAAAGGAACATTCTCAGCCTTTTCGAGGCGCGTATCGGTACGTGGCAATTTGCAGTTACTACTGTGCATTTTCTTTGGCCCCAGGAAACACTGGACTGGGGCCACTCACAAATAATGTGAAGGGTCGTTTCTTTATGCGCTATCAGCGCAACTTAGATTTTGCGCTCGTCAAGCATCACCTGCCCTTGTTTTTCCGGGGATATTAGTAATTTAGTTGTAAGAACAACAGTACTGTGCCCGGGGTTGTTTCAGGGAAGACAGTTTCGTTAGACGCTAAACCGCAACTTTAAGATTTGCGCTCGGTCAACTTTACCTAATATATTTATTTGAGCTTGGCCTCTTGTACAGAGTTTACCGCAATCTTTCCATGTGTCAACACGATACATGACAGTGTTTTCAGAGACACTTGCCGAGACTTTTGATTTGTTATGCATCGTTCTCATTGATTCTTGCCTCACAGCTGGCCATTTATTTGCGGTCATTTACTCCGGGGAGAGTTGGGATTCGTTCACAGACGACTCGTACACTACTGTTTCTTACGTTTCAGCAACTATTTGGGCAACTTTTCATCGGACATCGGCCAGGAGATGTGTGCATTTTGTTCAGAGATTTTAGACCTGCATTACTTTTCCGTGCTTGTTCTACTATCACTACATGTTGCTCTCCATGATCCCTACCCGCTTAGCCAGACATGAACTATTGTCTGTTACCAGGGTCACCACATGGGAGTGGGTTAGGATCTTGAATAGTACCAGCTAACTAAACCTGGCGCAACGTTGTCCATAGAACTGCGCCTTTGACACCTCGATATATAGAAGTGCATCCTCTTTCTCTCTCTTATGCCTTTCAAACCCCGACTGAGGCATAGTCCCTCAACCAACTCATGCCAAGTCTTCCTATTTTTAAACCCTATCTTCTGCAGCTCCCTCCAGCTCTGCTTTATATTGTCAATCTCTGTTATCCAAATCTCTTTTTCATTTAATTTTAGGCCTCCCTCACTTCGATCTCCCTGTTGGTTTCAGGAAAGGACTCTTATTGTTAGATTCGCCTTGGATTTTCCCAAGGTGTGTCACCAATGTCTTTTTTAAACCTCTTGTTTCACTGGAATCTGTCTTGTTCTCTTAATAAGTTCCTCATTTGTGACCATATCATAACATCTTAGTCCCTCTATTCTGTGCAGACACCAGTGATGAATGTTTACAATTTATGAGTTATTTCAATCGTTCTCCATGTTTCTGACCCATACAGCAGAACTGTTGTAACATTTGAGAAATATTGTAAATTTGGTTCTAGATTTGATTCCTTTAGACTTCCATTTATTTTATAGTGAACGAAAGTTCCTCTTGCATTCCGTATTTTTATTTTGACATCGTTTATCTGTTCCACCCTCTTTGTTTAGATTGCTACCCAAGTATGTATATGATTCTACCTCTTTAAGTGTAATTTCACTCAGGGAGATCGGATTGTCGTTTTCTTGGTTAATTCTAATTACCCTTGTCTTTCCCTTATAAATGTTTAGCCCTAGTTATTGAGGACTTCGAGAAAGTAGGTTTAGTTTAGCCTGCATCTGTTTGCGTGCATGGGACAGAAGGGGCTACATCAGTGAAGTATAGACCGTCCACTCACTCTCAGAGTCCATTGAATTACATTTCTGGTTGTAGCTACTGTTATCTCTATAATATTGTAATATTTTATAAAGTGCACACTATCCCTTTATTGTTGTAGTCCATGATCACTCCAAGTTGGGAACCCCTGCCCCAAATACATATATTTGATTTGGTTTCTTTGATGTCTTATATATATATTAAGAATGTTTGAAGCAGTAAGTCATTTTTATATCAGGAGAAAATCATAGTCAGGATTCATAGTTTTACAAATGTTGTGAAAAATCTGCTGTCCAAAATTAATCTGGCTGGAGTTTGAGAGAATAGTTCAGTTTCTAAGTCAATTAAAAGAGCACTATGAAAACATATATTGTCTCCATTTTGGTGTTGTTCTTCTGTTTAGTTTCTGCAAACGAAACGAGCGGAAAGGACAAAATCGTTGTGCCTGAAACAACGATACAAAAGTTGTTTGACAAGGTTTTGGAAGATCAGGTAAGTGTGCAGTCATTATCTGCTTTTTTCTTTTCATTTTGAATAAAGCAAAAAGAAATCAGTACTATTTATGTTAGTTTTTTCTTCAATTCAGCGTTTTTAATAGAACTCATTATTGATTTTGCTCATAAACCTATTCAGCGATCTCAATGGCGAAGTGGTTCAGTCGTTTGCTCATAAACCTATTCAGGGATCTCAATGGCGAAGTGGTTCAGTCGTTTGCTCATAAACATATTCAGGGATCTCAATGGCAAAGTGGTTCAGTCGTTTGCTCATAAACCTATTCAGGGATCTCAATGGCGAAGTGGTTCAGTCGTTTGCTCATAAACCTATTCAGGGATCTCAATGGCGAAGTGGTTCAGTCGTTTGCTCATAAACCTATTCAGGGATCTCAATGGCGAAGTGGTTCAGTCGTTTGCTCATAAACCTATTCAGGGATCTCAATGGCGAAGTGGTTCAGTCGTTTGCTCATAAACCTATTCAGGGATCTCAATGGCGAAGTGGTTCAGTCGTTTGCTCATAAACCTATTCAGGGATCTCAATGGCGAAGTGGTTCAGTCGTTTGCTCATAAACCTATTCAGGGATCTCAATGGCGAAGTGGTTCAGTCGTTTGCTCATAAACCTATTCAGGGATCTCAATGGCGAAGTGGTTCAGTCGTTTGCTCATAAACCTATTCGGGGATCTCAATGGCGAAGTGGTTCAGTCGTTTGCTCATAAACCTATTCAGGGATCTCAATGGCGAAGTGGTTCAGTCGTTTGCTCATAAACCTATTCAGGGATCTCAATGGCGAAGTGGTTCAGTCGTTTGCTCATAAACCTATTCAGGGATCTCAATGGCGAAGTGGTTCAGTCGTTTGCTCATAAACCTATTCAGGGATCTCAATGGCGAAGTGGTTCAGTCGTTTGCTCATAAACCTATTCAGAGATCTCAATGGCGAAGTGGTTCAGTCGTTTGCTCATAAACCTATTCAGGGATCTCAATGGCGAAGTGGTTCAGTCGTTTGCTCATAAACCTATTCAGGGATCTCAATGGCGAAGTGGTTCAGTCGTTTGCTCATAAACCTATTCAGGGATCTCAATGGCGAAGTGGTTCAGTCGTTTGCTCATAAACCTATTCATGGATCTCAATGGCGAAGTGGTTCAGTCGTTTGCTCATAAACCTATTCAGGGATCTCAATGGCGAAGTGGTTCAGTCGTTTGCTCATAAACCTATTCAGGGATCTCAATGGCAAAGTGGTTCAGTCGTTTGCTCATAAACCTATTCAGGGATCTCAATGGCGAAGTGGTTCAGTCGTTTGCTCATAAACCTATTCAGGGATCTCAATGGCGAAGTGGTTCAGTCGTTTGCTCATAAACCTATTCAGGGATCTCAATGGCGAAGTGGTTCAGTCGTTTGCTCATAAACCTATTCAGGGATCTCAATGGCGAAGTGGTTCAGTCGTTTGCTCATAAACCTATTCAGGGATCTCAATGGCGAAGTGGTTCAGTCGTTTGCTCATAAACCTATTCAGGGATCTCAATGGCGAAGTGGTTCAGTCGTTTGCTCATAAACCTATTCATGGATCTCAATGGCGAAGTGGTTCAGTCGTTTGCTCATAAACCTATTCAGGATCTCAATGGGAAGTGGTTCAGTCGTTTGCTCATAAACCTATTCAGGGATCTCAATGGCGAAGTGGTTCAGTCGTTTGCTCATAAACCTATTCAGGGATCTCAATGGCGAAGTGGTTCAGTCGTTTGCTCATAACCTATTCAGGGATCTCAATGGCGAAGTGGTTCAGTCGTTTGCTCTAAACCTATTCAGGGATCTCAATGGCGAAGTGGTTCAGTCGTTTGCTCATAAACCTATTCATGGATCTCAATGGCGAAGTGGTTCAGTCGTTTGCTCATAAACCTATTCAGGGATCTCAATGGCGAAGTGGTTCAGTCGTTTGCTCATAAACCTATTCATGGATCTCAATGGCGAAGTGGTTCAGTCGTTTGCTCATAAACCTATTCAGGGATCTCAATGGCGAAGTGGTTCAGTCGTTTGCTCATAAACCTATTCATGGATCTCAATGGCGAAGTGGTTCAGTCGTTTGCTCATAAACCTATTCAGGGATCTCAATGGCGAAGTGGTTCAGTCGTTTGCTCATAAACCTATTCAGGATCTCAATGGCGAAGTGGTTCAGTCGTTTGCTCTAAACCTATTCAGGGATCTCAATGGCGAAGTGGTTCAGTCGTTTGCTCATAAACCTATTCAATGATCTCAATGGCGAAGTGGTTCAGTCGTTTGCTCTAAACCTATTCAGGGATCTCAATGGCGAAGTGGTTCAGTCGTTTGCTCATAAACCTATTCAGGATCTCAATGGCAAGTGGTTCTAGTCGTTTGCTCATAAACCTATTCATGGATCTCAATGGCGAAGTGGTTCAGTCGTTTGCTCATAAACCTATTCATGGATCTCAATGGCGAAGTGGTTCAGTCGTTTGCTCATAAACCTATTCATGGATCTCAATGGCGAAGTGGTTCAGTCGTTTGCTCATAAACCTATTCAGGGATCTCAATGGCGAAGTGGTTCAGTCGTTTGCTCATAAACCTATTCAGGGATCTCAATGGCGAAGTGGTTCAGTCGTTTGCTCATAAACCTATTCAGGGATCTCAATGGCGAAGTGGTTCAGTCGTTTGCTCATAAACCTATTCAGGGATCTCAATGGCGAAGTGGTTCAGTCGTTTGCTCATAAACCTATTCAGGGATCTCAATGGCGAAGTGGTTCAGTCGTTTGCTCATAAACCTATTCAGGGATCTCAATGGCGAAGTGGTTCAGTCGTTTGCTCATAAACCTATTCAGGGATCTCAATGGCGAAGTGGTTCAGTCGTTTGCTCATAAACCTATTCAGGGATCTCAATGGCGAAGTGGTTCAGTCGTTTGCTCATAAACCTATTCAGGGATCTCAATGGCGAAGTGGTTCAGTCGTTTGCTCATAAACCTATTCAGGGATCTCAATGGCGAAGTGGTTCAGTCGTTTGCTCATAAACCTATTCAGGGATCTCAATGGCGAAGTGGTTCAGTCGTTTGCTCATAAACCTATTCAGGGATCTCAATGGCGAAGTGGTTCAGTCGTTTGCTCATAAACCTATTCAGGGATCTCAATGGCGAAGTGGTTCAGTCGTTTGCTCATAAACCTATTCAGGGATCGAAATGGCGAAGTGGTTCAGTCGTTTGCTCATAAACCTATTCAGGGATCTCAATGGCGAAGTGGTTCAGTCGTTTGCTCATAAACCTATTCAGGGATCGAAATGGCGAAGTGGTTCAGTCGTTTGCTCATAAACCTATTCAGGGATCTCAATGGCGAAGTGGTTCAGTCGTTTGCTCATAAACCTATTCAGGGATCTCAATGGCGAAGTGGTTCAGTCGTTTGCTCATAACCTATTCAGGGATCTCAATGGCGAAGTGGTTCAGTCGTTTGCTCATAAACCTATTCAGGGATCTCAATGGCGAAGTGGTTCAGTCGTTTGCTCATAAACCTATTCAGGGATCTCAATGGCGAAGTGGTTCAGTCGTTTGCTCATAAACCTATTCAGGGATCTCAATGGCGAAGTGGTTCAGTCGTTTGCTCATAAACCTATTCAGGGATCTCAATGGCGAAGTGGTTCAGTCGTTTGCTCATAACCTATTCAGGGATCTCAATGGCGAAGTGGTTCAGTCGTTTGCTCATGAACCTATTCAGGGATCTCAATGGCGAAGTGGTTCAGTCGTTTGCTCATAACCTATTCAGGGATCTCAATGGCGAAGTGGTTCAGTCGTTTGCTCATAAACCTATTCAGGGATCTCAATGGCGAAGTGGTTCAGTCGTTTGCTCATAAACCTATTCAGGGATCTCAATGGCGAAGTGGTTCAGTCGTTTGCTCATAAACCTATTCAGGGATCTCAATGGCGAAGTGGTTCAGTCGTTTGCTCATAAACCTATTCAGGGATCTCAATGGCGAAGTGGTTCAGTCGTTTGCTCACAAACCTATTCAGGGATCTCAATGGCGAAGTGGTTCAGTCGTTTGCTCATAAACCTATTCAGGGATCTCAATGGCGAAGTGGTTCAGTCGTTTGCTCATAAACCTATTCAGGGATCTCAATGGCGAAGTGGTTCAGTCGTTTGCTCATAAACCTATTCAGGGATCTCAATGGCGAAGTGGTTCAGTCGTTTGCTCATAAACCTATTCAGGGATCTCAATGGCGAAGTGGTTCAGTCGTTTGCTCATAAACCTATTCAGGGATCTCAATGGCGAAGTGGTTCAGTCGTTTGCTCATAAACCTATTCAGGGATCGAAATGGCGAAGTGGTTCAGTCGTTTGCTCATAAACCTATTCAGGGATCTCAATGGCGAAGTGGTTCAGTCGTTTGCTCATAAACCTATTCAGGGATCGAAATGGCGAAGTGGTTCAGTCGTTTGCTCATAAACCTATTCAGGGATCTCAATGGCGAAGTGGTTCAGTCGTTTGCTCATAAACCTATTCAGGGATCTCAATGGCGAAGTGGTTCAGTCGTTTGCTCATAAACCTATTCAGGGATCTCAATGGCGAAGTGGTTCAGTCGTTTGCTCATAAACCTATTCAGGGATCTCAATGGCGAAGTGGTTCAGTCGTTTGCTCATAAACCTATTCAGGGATCTCAATGGCGAAGTGGTTCAGTCGTTTGCTCATAAACCTATTCGGGGATCTCAATGGCGAAGTGGTTCAGTCGTTTGCTCATAAACCTATTCAGGGATCTCAATGGCGAAGTGGTTCAGTCGTTTGCTCATAAACCTATTCAGGGATCTCAATGGCGAAGTGGTTCAGTCGTTTGCTCATAAACCTATTCAGGGATCTCAATGGCGAAGTGGTTCAGTCGTTTGCTCATAAACCTATTCAGGGATCTCAATGGCGAAGTGGTTCAGTCGTTTGCTCATAAACCTATTCAGGGATCTCAATGGCGAAGTGGTTCAGTCGTTTGCTCATAAACCTATTCAGGGATCTCAATGGCGAAGTGGTTCAGTCGTTTGCTCATAAACCTATTCAGGGATCTCAATGGCGAAGTGGTTCAGTCGTTTGCTCATAAACCTATTCAGGGATCTCAATGGCGAAGTGGTTCAGTCGTTTGCTCATAAACCTATTCAGGGATCTCAATGGCGAAGTGGTTCAGTGTTTGCTCATAAACCTATTCAGGGATCTCAATGGCGAAGTGGTTCAGTCGTTTGCTCATAAACCTATTCAGGGATCTCAATGGCGAAGTGGTTCAGTCGTTTGCTCATAAACCTATTCAGGGATCTCAATGGCGAAGTGGTTCAGTCGTTTGCTCATAAACCTATTCAGGGATCTCAATGGCGAAGTGGTTCAGTCGTTTGCTCATAAACCTATTCAGGGATCTCAATGGCGAAGTGGTTCAGTCGTTTGCTCATAAACCTATTCAGGGATCTCAATGGCGAAGTGGTTCAGTCGTTTGCTCATAAACCTATTCAGGGATCTCAATGGCGAAGTGGTTCAGTCGTTTGCTCATAAACCTATTCAGGGATCTCAATGGCGAAGTGGTTCAGTCGTTTGCTCATAAACCTATTCAGGGATCTCAATGGCGAAGTGGTTCAGTCGTTTGCTCATAAACCTATTCAGGGATCTCAATGGCGAAGTGGTTCAGTCGTTTGCTCATAAACCTATTCAGGGATCTCAATGGCGAAGTGGTTCAGTCGTTTGCTCATAAACCTATTCATGGATCTCAATGGCGAAGTGGTTCAGTCGTTTGCTCATAAACCTATTCAGGGATCTCAATGGCGAAGTGGTTCAGTCGTTTGCTCATAAACCTATTCAGGGATCTCAATGGCGAAGTGGTTCAGTCGTTTGCTCATAAACCAATTCAGGGATCTAAATGGCGAAGTGGTTCAGTCGTTTGCTCATAAACCTATTCAGGGATCTCAATGGCGAAGTGGTTCAGTCGTTTGCTCATAAACCTATTCAGGGATCGCAATGGCGAAGTGGTTCAGTCGTTTGCTCATAAACCTATTCAGGGATCTCAATGGCGAAGTGGTTCAGTCGTTTGCTCATAAACCTATTCATGGATCTCAATGGCGAAGTGGTTCAGTCGTTTGCTCATAAACCTATTCAGGGATCTCAATGGCGAAGTGGTTCAGTCGTTTGCTCATAAACCTATTCAGGGATCTCAATGGCGAAGTGGTTCAGTCGTTTGCTCATAAACCTATTCAGGGATCTCAATGGCGAAGTGGTTCAGTCGTTTGCTCATAAACCTATTCAGGGATCTCAATGGCGAAGTGGTTCAGTCGTTTGCTCATAAACCTATTCAGGGATCTCAATGGCGAAGTGGTTCAGTCGTTTGCTCATAAACCTATTCAGGGATCTCAATGGCGAAGTGGTTCAGTCGTTTGCTCATAAACCTATTCAGGGATCTCAATGGCGAAGTGGTTCAGTCGTTTGCTCATAAACCTATTCAGGGATCTCAATGGCGAAGTGGTTCAGTCGTTTGCTCATAAACGTATTCAGGGATCTCAATGGCGAAGTGGTTCAGTCGTTTGCTCATAAACCTATTCAGGGATCTCAATGGCGAAGTGGTTCAGTCGTTTGCTCATAAACCTATTCAGGGATCTCAATGGCGAAGTGGTTCAGTCGTTTGCTCATAAACCTATTCAGGGATCTCAATGGCGAAGTGGTTCAATCGTTTGCTCATAAACCTATTCAGGGATCTCAATGGCGAAGTGGTTCAGTCGTTTGCTCATAAACCTATTCAGGGATCTCAATGGCGAAGTGGTTCAGTCGTTTGCTCATAAACCTATTCAGGGATCTCAATGGCGAAGTGGTTCAGTCGTTTGCTCATAAACCTATTCAGGGATCTCAATGGCGAAGTGGTTCAGTCGTTTGCTCATAAACCTATTCAGGGATCTCAATGGCGAAGTGGTTCAGTCGTTTGCTCATAAACCTATTCAGGGATCTCAATGGCGAAGTGGTTCAGTCGTTTGCTCATAAACCTATTCAGGGATCTCAATGGCGAAGTGGTTCAGTCGTTTGCTCATAAACCTATTCAGGGATCTCAATGGCGAAGTGGTTCAGTCGTTTGCTCATAAACCTATTCAGGGATCTCAATGGCGAAGTGGTTCAGTCGTTTGCTCATAAACCTATTCAGGGATCTCAATGGCGAAGTGGTTCAGTCGTTTGCCTGATGTTCTGATGGTTGTGGGTTCGAATCCGGACAGAGACACATGCACGCATTTTCATGAGATCCCTAGGATTGTTGCCGGAGCTACGGAGTTCATACTTTGTGTAATTCCCTCAAACAGAATGCATGTCATCTCTGGCAACAGGGACATAACCTTATGAAGACAAACGGTTCAATCAAGTAGATCCTTTGCCTTTGGGTCTTTTGGATAAACATATTCAGAGTTGTAGTCCTTTTCAGGGCTACATCTAGATCATAGATTCCCAAACTTTTTCAGCCCACCGCCCACTTTGCACAACATAAACTTTGTAACGCCCCACTCCACATTATAACAGTTTGCCAACGCCCCCTCCCCACATATATACATGCTCTATTTTCATAGAAAATCGATATACATTTCTGTCATTCGTGGTCAATTTTCAAATGATTATATACATGAAATAGAAAATTGATGAAAAAATGGTTTGTGTTAGACGGGCATAAGATGAATTGAAATGCAGAATTCAAATTTTTAATGATTATTCAATCGCAAAATCACGAAAATAATTTATTTTAAAATATATATTATTAATTTATTCTTTAAGAAGCAACCGACCCCTAATTGCCTGAACATCCCTAAATTCTTCTGAACCCACCATCGCCACCCCCTCCCTAGAACGCTTCAGCGCCCACTGGGGGTGGGGGGTGGGGGTGGTACCACCCACTTTGGGAAACGCTAATCTAGATCAACACCAAAAGTCCTTCTCATGACTCCGTACACATACCAGAACATAATACTCAACAAACAGTCCTTCTCATGACTCCGCACACATACCAGAACATAATACTCAACAAACAGTCCTTCTCATGACTCCGCACACATACCAGAACATAATACTCAACAAACAGTCCTTCTCATGACTCCGCACACATCCCAGAACATAATACTCAAAACAAACAGTCCGTTGTTAGGTCTAGCCCCAGGACACACCAAGAAAAAAACATAAATTCGATCTGATAAAACCCCCATAACACCCCACCCATCTGAGGTTGGAAAGACGTTTATCGGTCACATAGAGGCTTAATCCGTCACTTAACAAACAAACATACAAGCAAACAAACATGTCATAGAACTAGTTAAGTAATTCATATCAGGTTTTGTAACAAATTCATTTTGTGTAGTTTAGTTTTATCATCTCATAATCAAATCCTCATGTTAACATGTTTGCATTTCAATATTGGTGCATTTGTCATTTGAGCAAATATGGACAATGGTGAATTAGGCAAAGGTGGAAAATGGTGAATTAGGCAAATATTGAAAATGGTGAATTAGCCAAAGATGGAAAATGGTGAATTAGCCAAAGATGGAAAATGGTGAATTAGCCAAAGATGGAAAATGGTGAATTAGCCAAAGATGGAAAATGGTGAATAAGCCAAAGGTGGAAAATGATGAAGTAATCAAAGGTGGAAAATGGAATTCGTCAAAGGTGGAAAATAGTAAACTATTCAGAAGTAAAAAGGTTAGAAAATGTTCATTTCCGTAAGGATCGATATGAGCAAGTCAAATGAAAGATTGTTATATGCGTCTTCAAGATCAATCATGTTGTCTCTGTAGCGTGGATGTACGGTGATCGCCTTTCGCTTCTATAGGACTAGGTTCTATCCTCGATTAGAAGAATCGAAATATTTTTTCTAGACAACTGATCTATGTGATATCAAGTTCCTAGTCCTTTGTTTAAACGGACAGGTAAAGTGTAATGTTTAGCTTGATAAAGAAATATTTCAGTTGAAAGCTGATAGGAGTGTGCTGCAAAGCGTTTCCCAAGGCAAAATTAATAAAAAAATGGTTAAAATAAAATTCTCCTATTTCAAAATTTCGTCGCTTGTGCAACGAGGTTCGTACATTGCCGCTGAGATCTTGCTGTAGGAGAGATTTAGTACACATGGCTATTCACGAAAGTGTAATGACGATGGCACAATCAATCAATCAATCAATCAATCAATCAATCAATCAATCAATCAATCAATCAATCAAAATACTATTTGATCATCATCATCAGGTGCCGTCTCCACATCGAAGGTCGGCTGCAATGAATCTTCAGCATCCTCTGTCTTTCGCCTTAGTGTTGCACACTGCCAGACTGTAACCTGTCCATTTCTTAAAGTTTGCCTCCCACTTATCTATCGGTCTTCCTCTTGCTCTTCCCCCCTCTACTTTCCCCTCTAGTAAAGATTTTATCATAGTGTCATGTCTTTTTATGTGCTCAAAATTGATACATAAACGAAATAGAAGAATACAGGTATGGAATAAGACAGAAATATATTTGTGGAGAGGGCAATAAAAACAATTTAACCAATTCTCCCAGACAATCTACAAAGGTTATAGCGCCGAGTGAATGTAAAGGTTTTTGTTCTGTAATGCCGGACGTAGTTAATGCTGCAATGGTCCGGCTAGACCTGGTGCTAAGATCGCTTGTTAGAAATCCACACAGACATGGTTTGATTTCTTGATTGATTGATATCATCATCGCACTTTGGTGATTAACCATGTGTGATCCGATCTATATCTTACATAGGGAGATCTCAGCGCAGCGAACGAACACCGTAGCACCGGTCAGGGTCCCCGATGTAATTTTGATTATAGTAAATATATTTTGTAGCAATTTTTAAAAAATCGTTTCTATTGAATTTTGCCCTAGCAGCGGCTTTCCAGTCTGCTCTTTTCGACTTTGAACTACCAAGGGTTCTTTTAGTGCTGAAATTGAACACGAGACCTACGTTTTATCGTCCGTCCCCAATAGGACTAGGAACTCGATCTCACCTACACTGAGATCAGGTATCTCTGGAAAAATATCCTGATGGCTCTAGTAGGGAACGAGTCGAGTATCTTCAAAACGAGAAACAAACCTTAGCCTCTAGGCCACAGAGACCACTAGACACGGTTCGTTTGTGAACTCAATCATGCTGCGCCAACTGAAGAAATGAAATCTAATTTTTTGAATTTGGAAAGATTAATATTAACGTTCTAATCGAGGTTCTTCGGACATATAATGCGAAGAGAAGGTTTAGATCATTTAGGGACAACAGGTAAAATTCAGAAAAGGAGATATCGCAGAAGGCAGAGCACGAAGATGTTTGATGGCCTGACATCATGGTTCGACACAAGATTGACTTCATAACTGATTACATGCACCAAGCAAAGAGAGTTGTGGAGAGACATGATCGCCTACCCCGGTGATTGAATATTAACGTTCAGAAGAATCGGACAGTTAATCTTGAAATAAGAAGAACTAGTATTACGAATAAACTCTGAAATAAACTCTCGTACGAATAAACTCTGAAATAAACTCTCGTACGAATAAACTCTGAAATAAACTCTCGTATTGCTATAGCAGCTATTGCCTTCACTAAATTAACGAATATCTGGCAATCTCAAGACCTTAGTATATGCACAAAGTTAAATTATTTAGGTCATGTGTGATTCCTGTACTGACCTACGGTTGTTAAAGTTGGAAATCAACAAAGAAAATTGATAAGAAACTGGACAGCTTTGAGAATAAATGTCTACGAAAATTATTAAAAGTAAAATGGAGTGATTTCGTTTCTAACAACACAGTGAGAGATAGAACACACCAACAGCCCGTATCAAATATTATAAGGAAACGAAGGTGGAAATATTTAGGTCATGTTCTTAGAGCAGACGAAAAGAGACTAAATCGACAAGTCCTTATGTGGTCACCAGTTGGGAAAAGAAAACGTGGAAGACCAAAGACCACTCTTCGAAGAACCATTCAACAAGAAAGTAAACTATTGGGATGTAAAACCATACAAGATCTCCAACTGCTAGCAAAGAACCGTATCACATGGAGATCTAAAACCTCTGGCCTATGTGCCGCCTTTGGCACGAAAGGAACAAACTAAGTATTACGAGATCCTTATCACTTCAAAGATATGTTTTATTATCTTTGTATATATTAGATACCATAGCATTTTTTACATCTTACTCATTACTTTCTTTCACAGTCACGTCAAGAATACGCACCTGCATCTGGTCCCATTAAAATTAGAAGCAAGGGATCTTATAAAAACGTAATTAAGGTAAACCGTGTTGGCGACAGTCTTCAGACCGCTCTAAGATGATGGGCTATTAACATTGACGATATAAACACCTTCGTTCCAATGTAGGTGTCCATTGTGCTGATGGAAGCATATGAATATGGTGGAGCTCCTAAACCATCAGACGAGCAGCTAATCTCATCACTTGAGTTATGCGATACAGGCAATGATAAAAAACACGAGTTACAACAATTCCCTTATAGGATATTGGCCGTACGTCTATAACAAAGAACATGAGCATTATTTTGCTGTTATATTAGGATACATTAAGTCTTTGAATTTAGCCAGTTTATTAGCAAACAATAACTTGGATGAAAAATCAAATCTAAATGTCTCAATGGAAATATTTTTCCAAGTATCAAATATTCTAACAGAAACTGGTAATTTGAAAGGTTTGTTTTTGAATTTATTTAAACAATTAGATGAGCTTAATATGTCGCTGGATGCTGACGACACATTTGTATGGCGTGGACTTGGGTCAATGTTGAACATGCTGGGCGTTGAGTTCCCAAATGTTAAAGATACATGGAATTTATTAAACTCCAATATTTCCTCCGCTTTCGATGCTTTAAAAAAGTATAAATACAGACCATTTTCAACCAATCCTCTTGAGAATACTATAGATACTGCAAGCTATTACGTACTCAGAGATTTTTTGAATGACGCCAATGTCTCAGGTAAAGATGTTGCTATACCAAAAACATGGTTTACAAATGTAGATGAGATATTACCTGCGCACGTGGGTAAGCCATCACATAAGATTATGAATGAAATAGATTTGATTGTATGTTCCAATGTTATTAATGGCATAACCACATCGATACTGTCTGGTCTTGTCGGTCCTGAACTTTTAAATGATCCCGAGTTGAACCAGATTTATCAAAACACTACCTCGATGCTGGCATTTTTAATTAACTCAAACCTCTCGAGTCGACAAGATCTTGCGCTGCCTTACTATCCATCCAGATATCAGTTTTATTATACAGTAGCCAGGACTGTCTCAATTTTGGACATACATAAACGTAAAGGACAACTCCCAGTGGAAGTCATGGAACTGGTATTTAGCGACTTAAAGCAAGCTATGGAAGGTGAGGCCACACGGTTCATAATATCCAATGCCAAACTTAACGATGATGGGTCGATATATTTTTATGATTTTCTTGGTAATGGAGATTTGACAGAAGACAATAAACCGATATTTCGTGGAGAAGACCGAATTTTCACAACGGCAATGGCTGCCAATGTGCTAATGTACACCTGGTTGTCTTTCGATTCTGAGTCCTCGCAATCATATTGGAAGCTAGACACTCCAAAAACTGTGAAAGATATTGTAGACGGCAGTGTTTTGTGGCTATCAAAACACGCACTTATAGGAAAGCCTTGGAATGCATTATTTTCTACTCAAAACAAGGGAACAAGCGATCTTTCATTCCGCTATCCCGCTAATCTTTTCATAGAGAAACCACACTTACATACTTTTGAATATATGACTACTTTAGAGGTAATGGTGGGTGTACAAGGTTATATTCCTAAGAGCGAGTATGACGCTATGATCAACGCGACTCACTTTGGCAAGCCAACACCGACAGTTTTTCAAGGTTTTAATCATCCTGATTTTAGTGACATGATATTCTGGTCGTCAGATCCATATACGTACGCAGTGACTCTTCTTGCTCTGTCGAGATATAAAAAAATCACTGATGCCAATATTATAACAATTGATTAAATTTTCTTCATAAACAAAATTGCACAATGAAATAACGCTATATAATACTCTTCTCTTTCTCTCTCTCTCTCTCTATCTCTCTCTCTCTATCTCTCTCTCTATCTAGCATGTGATGCCCAGCGCTTAAGGTAGCTACAAATGCATACCATTCTTGGCCATTCTCTGCATTGTGTTTGAGCTAAGATTCAATTCTATCAATTCTTGTTCTGCTGTTCTCTCTACTTCGTTTTGGGTCTTCCAATTTTTTGCTTACGCTCTAGTCTCCATCTCAGTGCAGTTTTCGTGACATAAATAGTCTCCCTGCGTATCTCATGTTCGATCTATCTACAGCGTTTCCTTTAGCCGATGGTTGACACTATGTAAGGGTTTCTTGGAATCTAACGTTTTAGGGGCTTGTGGCTAAGTGGTTAAGCCCTTTTTCTTATGAGTCGAAGGTCGTGGGTTCGAATCCGGACCGTGCAGTTCTGTTCACGAGTGCAGTTTTTTTTTCCCCAGAGACCCCTAGTATTATTGCTGGACCTACGGAGTTCGGGCTCTGTCTGCGGAGAGGAACCGCGCCATAAGGAGTAAAACCCGGTGCAATGAAGTAAATCCTTAGGCTTTAAAACCCCTTTCAGGGTTCTTGATTAGAAATAGTATTTCGCCAGGATACGCTTTCGCAGACAAGTTGTATGCAAGGTGAACTATTTCAACATATATTTTGCTGTCATTCTCCAACATTCTGATCTGTATACTAACGTTGATTGCCCACACCTGCAGAATATATTAATCTTGGTTCTAATACGTACAATTCTAAACAATTGACATATTCTCATCTTGTCTTGGTTATTTATTAGTCATTATTAAACAAAGGGATGATCTTTCTAGAAGTGTAAGGGAATACTTAATATATATTCTAAGTACTTATTAGTGGTTTGTTAATTTTTGAAATGTTGAGGGAGAGAATTACTAAGCAAATTATCAGAGAAAGTTCTAGTGGTTACCAGGGCCCAAATTTGGGGTGTAAAGAATAGAACAACTGTTGCCTGCCACGCATGTCGTAAGAGGCGACTAAGGAGGTTTGGTTGAAATCGGATGCATGTGTCCTAAACGTGTAGAAGTCTATGCGTTTAGGAGCCTACTAAACCAATGTGCAACGTATACACGTTCTCGACAAAGATCAAACATATCACAAAGTGTGATTAAAATTGGTCGTAAAGAACGAACGCAAAGAAGAAGAAGAAGCTCCAGTATACAAACTTTGCGTATTTCATCTGACTAAGTACTGTTTTGTATACAGAGATAATAGTTCATTCAAGACATTATATCATTTGTCCATTCCAAAGTTAACTAATAGTACAAACGCGAAAGGGCTAAGTCGATCGCAAGGAGATTTCGATTCTAAGCACACTAGTACCTCTGAAGTCGGAGAAAGATTGCCTGAATGGCGACGAACATAAATGAAAAGGAAAGCAATTCTTCAAGCAAAAAAAATCATACTGGACGCCCTGACTAAATAAGAATAATAATAAGAAGAAGAAGGCAAACTAGTAGACACAGTGAGTGCAATGGCATCTACGCTTTGATGGCTATCTATATTTTTAAAGATTGGGGAAAAAAAACTATAACTATAGAAGAATTTGAAACTTTTTTGAGA